>ML778044.1:133545-168099 GCA_009831015.1 Picea engelmannii
ATAAATGAAGCCTGTGCGTGCTGACCTTTAATGATGATTCCTTATTTAGTAGCTAATATATTCTTCATAATGTTATAATGGGTGGTGTATTTTCAACTTAGAAGTTAGAAAAAAAAATTATTCCTTGAGTAAATATTGGGAATCCTTATCGATTAATGTCTAGTCTTAATTTATGATTAAATGATAATCTCATTAGAAGTTTTACATTCTAGGGTTTATGGATTCCTTGTTTTGTGTTGAACCAGAAGGGTAAAAGTGTTGGATTAAGGGAATTAATAAAACCCCCTTTTAAATGGAAGGGTATTTCGTTACTTGAAGATCGTTGTGTTTTTAATTCAGATCAATTGGTTACTATGTGCTTGAATAGATTTTATGATGGTTAATAAAATCCCCCTAGTACGTTGCGCCATAAAAGGAACCCACCTAAGAAAATCCTCGTAATAAAACAAGAAATCCTTTGGTTAGCTGCACAATTCTATTTTTGAGTGAATTCACCTTGTGTCTTGTCGACTTGTTGCTTGGGTGCATAGGTATAGTCTTCTTGTATTCTGACAGTTAGTTTGGTATCCTATCACATTGGATTTTCTTGGGTTATTTGTCTAGATAGGTTGTGTTTCGCTATGGTTACTATTGCGCCTATGATTCCTGATGAGGGGATCATTGTGCGCTCTGATGGATAGATGTGAATGATAACCTGGTTGGAGTTTGTGCTTCTCGATGTGGGTGTTTGTTCGGGTAATTGATGTTGGTACTTGGTTTTGTAACGCCTTGATGCAGTTGGTTTTGCACGTCATAGGGGTATCTAGTTACTGCTCGTCGAAGCCAAGAGTCGGGTTTGTTGTTTTTGACACTTAGTGGGTAGGCGTTGTCTTTCTCATGTTGGGTGGGTAGCCATTTTTATCTATCTTTTGATTATCGCTTGTTTCATCCAGTTGCCTAATGTGATGGTGTATGAGTCATTGTTTACTATTTCCTGATTTGTGTGCATTGTGTTCATCGTGAAGTTGTGTTTTTTAACTATTGTCGTTGTCGTCGTCCCGTCTTTAAAAAAAAAAAGAAAAAATTCTAGCTTTTGTGTTGCATCGCATGTAGTTGTTATGATGGAGACGTTACATATGGTATCAGAGCGAGTTCAACCCTGCGAATGTGGATCTCCATGATTTCCATTCCAGTAAAACCTTAAGTTTTAACCTAGTGCTAAGTAAAAACTTTAAACGCATCCATGTGGTGATCCTGGTTAGAGGACGCCACAAAGGGTTTGGAATGTGGTGTCGTGGAAGGAGGTGCGATGCCTCCAAAAGTTCCCATGCCCTCAGAGTCCTACCCCCAGTTTCGCAAATACTTGGACAAGTTCATCCAAGTATTCATTAACGATATTTTGACTTACTCTCAGATGATGGAAGAGCATGACGAGCACTTGCGCGTGGTATTACCATGTCTGGGAGAGGAAAAATTGTATGGGAAATTTTCTAAATGCCCTTTTTATCAATTGAAGATTCACTAATTAGGGAATGTCATCTCCGATGAAGGTATCGTCGTGGATCCAACAAAGGTCGAGGCTATTATGGAATGTCCTACGTCGATGAATGTCCCCGAAGTGCATAGCTTCATGGTTTTAGCGAGATACTATCGACGATTCGTCAAGGGTTTTTCGAAGATAGAAAATCTGATTATGGAATTGTAGAAGAAGAACAAGAAGTTTGTTAGGACTGAGAAATGTGCAGAGGCATTTCATAGGCTCAAGGAGATGTAGACAACAACATTGATATTAAAGGTCCCTGACATGGATGTGGACTTCTTGGTATGATTTGACGCATTCAAGGAAGGCTTAGGTAGGGTCTTGATGCAAGATGACCAAGTGATCACTTACATCTCGAGAAAGTTGAGACGACATGAGGAAAACTGTGCAACACACATTTTTGGAGTTATTATCCATTGTTTATGCCTTGAGAATTTGGAGACATTACTAGATTGGATGGAAATTTGAACTAAGAATGGACCACTGTGGACTATGACACATCTTTATGCAAAGCGACTTGAACGTGTGACAACAGTGTTGGTCGGAAATTCTTAGTAGTATGATTTCAAGTTTACTTACATAAAATGGATAGTGAACAAAGTGGTCGATGCATTGAGTCAGATACCATGCATCTTTTTGGTGATTTCCTCTTCAGATGAATATATGTGAAAATATTCTAACTTTACAGTGTGACAATGACTGATACAAAGAGGTCAAGGATTTTATCAGACAAAACACAATGATGGTACCAAGATTTAAAGGATTTACGTTGGATGACGATGGATTGTTGAGATTTAAAAATTGAAATTTACATACCACCGAATGACGATTTGAGGAGTTTGATCCTAAACGAGGCTCATAGACCAGTGTACATGGCTCACTCGGGATTCACGAAGATGAGGGCATAACTTAAACCCTTATTCTTCTGGAAAGGAATGAAGGTAGGCATATTCAACTATGTGGCCAGATGTCTAGAATGTCAGCAGTTGAAGGCTAAACATCGACATCTCACATGATTACTATAGCCAAACTATTCTTGAATCAAAATGGGAAGGTATTTTGATGGATTTCATTGTTGGATTGCCACTGACAGCAAGGAGACATGAATCGATTTTGGTGTTAGTAGACACTCTGATGAAGAGTGCTCATTTATTCTTGTTCTTATGTCAGATCAGTCACCAGACATAACTAGATTTTACTCAGCGATATTGTGAGGGCATGGCGTGCCCAAGAGGATTATATCCGATAGAGGATCGAATTTTACTGAATGATTATGGACTAGTTTCCAAGAGGCTTTGGGAACTCAACTTAACTTTAGTACCGCATATCACATGGAGACAAACAGGAAGACTGAATGAACAAACCAAATCCTGGAGGACATGTTGTGTATGTACATTATGGACCAACATAAGCTCTGGGAATATTTCTTGCCACTGGTAGAATTTGCATATAACGACAATTATCAAGCACCATTAAGATGGCGCCTTTTGAGTTTCTTTACAGGCGACCATGTTGGACACTCTGAGTTGGGATTGGCTTAATGATAGGGTCTTGGTGGGACCGGAAGAGTTCCACGAAATGGAAGATCAAATGCAAACAATAAGACAAAGGATCAAAGAAGCACAGGATCAATATAAGAGTTATGTTGATGTGCACTGTGTCGACCATAGTTACAAAGTTGGTGATTGAGTCTTCTTGCGAGTGAAAACACATAAGAGTTAGATCAAGTTTGTAAAGGGAGCTAAAATATCTCCTAGGTTCGTGGGACCTTTTGAGATTGTGAAGAAGAAGGAGCACGTGGCCTATTGACTAGCCTTGCCTGATTCTTTGAGGTGTATGCACGATGTTTTTCACGTATCTTCTTTGAGACATTATATTAGCGATCCTACACATGTTATTGGCATGAGTTCCTTGAAATTATCAGACAAGGGTGTGCTCATGACTGAGCCGATCCGCATCCTAGATCATCACATTTGACATCTATGGTGTCAAATAGTAGATCAGGTTAAGGTCTAGTGGGACAACTGTAGTCCACACTCAGCGACCCGGGAGGATGCATATGATATCAAAAGATAACCTCTATGAAAATTTGTGAGACATTTCCAATGTGTTTCCAAAATTGTGGAGCTACCAAGTAGATGGATCCACCGAAATGTTGTATTTTAAGCATTTTATTTGAGCAATGGTTTCAATGGTAGAATTGTGTCTCAATGCGCACAGTCTTTTCAACGACCATGTCTCATTTATCCAAGGTGAGGATAATCGAGATAAGGAATCTACATGGTGAGATCGTAAAAATATTAAGAAATAAAACATTGAATGACGATGTGAAAATTCATGGGATCAGATTGATTGTGTGCACCATGTGCTGTTGGTAGCGATGAAAATGACTGGTGGCATTTTTTCAAAATATCCAAGTAATGGCATTACCATGAGGAAAATAAATAAGATGGCATTGTTTCAAATCCTCCAATGCAGATGATGACACTGCATATTGATAAAATGCCAGTGGGTTTATGAGCATGAGAATGTTGTGGGAGGAATTTGTATAATGTGAAATGAGAATGCCTTTGATGACAATATGGTGTGAATAAATATTCTAGAGAGGCTTATGAGAGAGGCCTATACAATAATATATTGTTGTGATTATTTTATGATACCAACAATGATCCAATATGTGCAACATAAGCCTATTGGGGAAATCCCACCTTCTTGTATGTTGTGGAAAGCATTAGTGGTGCATCATTTTGGTATCAATTTGGTATGATAGCGTAAAACGTTTTGAAGGTCATGGATAAAGAGGAGTTATGCAACTACCATATTAATGCTTTGGGATTCAGACCTTGTTCATGGTTGGAGTTTTCATCTAACTGGATCCAAGTCTTTGGCATAGTCAACATCAATTATGATACAAATTGTTAGGTGTTGTTAAGTATTTCACGATCACTTGAACCACTAGTGCATGTTTATGTCAAATGATATTCACGATAAATGAATATGGAAAAGTGTAATATTGGAATGATTACCTTGGGAAAAATACAAGATAAGAACTATGGTTTCCATGTTTTGGATTACCTGCAATTTGTTGTTAGAAGTAATGGCTAGGAAAGAGGTGATCGATTGAATGCAAATCCATTGTATAGAGAATTGGGAATAAAAAGAGAATCCTCTTGGATGGAAAGAACCCTAATTCGGTTGTTTGAGTTTGTGAAGGCACATTTGGAAATATGCAAGGGGAAACAATCGAAAAGAGGCAATGTTATTGTTGTGTAGAGAGGTGTTTGTCAAATTTGTTTCTGCAATTATAGAAGACGTGAGGAATCAGTAATGCACATGGTGTTCTATTGTGAATACTCTTTGCATTAATATGTTGATTGGGCTACAGTTGTGCATTCCTACTATTCATGATAGAATCATGGTTCATAGAGGAGGTAGCCAGTAAAGACGGCGGGGTAAGGATTTTGCCTTGGTCATAGAGGGAGTAGCCAATGAGGTAGAATGGACAATAGGGTTTTTTTTCAGTGACAGAGGGATTTGGCCTCTGAGTTTGACAAGAAGAGTCTTAGTTTCATACATTACTATTTGGGATTAGAAGTATGACATATGAGATCTTCCTTAGTCATGGAAAATATGTTGTGGAGATATTGAAGAGGTTCGAGGTGTTGGACTGTAAACCAATGGCTACACCGATGGCATCAAATATGAAGTTGTTGGATGATATGACTATATATGTCATGGATGATACATTATACAGGAAGATGATTGGATCATTGATGTATTTGACGAATACACGACCAGATATATATTTTGTTGTGAACACCCTAAGTTAGTACGTGGTTGACCCTAGACATGTTCACTTGATTGTATTAAAACATGTGATGAGGTAACTTAAAGGTACAATGGATCATGGGCTCAAGTATGTTACAGATAGTGAGATCAATCTACTTGGATATTCTGATTCAGATTGGGCAGGTAGTGTTGCAAACCGAAAAAGTACATTGGGATGTTGTTTCACTTTGGTATCAGGTATGATTTCATGGATCAATAAGAATCATTCATGTGTAGCACCCAATATAGCTGAGACAAAGTATGTGAAAGGATGTGCAACAAGTCACAAAGTAGTGTGGCTTCAAAAATTGCTGAATAGATTATCTGATATTGCGATGGAGGTGACCTGTATCTTGTGCAACAACCAGAGTTGTATAAAGTTGTCAGAGAACCTAGTGTTTCATGATAGGTCAAAGCATATCGATATCAGGTATCACTTTATCATGGATATGGTGTAGAAGGGAGAAGCGAGGCTCCAATATATGACTACCAATGAGTAGGTTGTGAATATGCTGAAAAATACATTGTCAAGGATAAAGTTCGATTACTTCAAGGACAAGCTCTGCGTAGTCCCTCTTCAGAGGGACTGATGGATTCAGATATTATCACAGGGTAGTGGATTTCATGATATAGTAGATATTATTGTAGCATACTAGATGTCATGCATAAGATATCTGAGTTTTCTATGGGAAACTGGATAGTCTCAGGATGCCATGTTGTAGCTATTGGAGAGATACCCATCAACCCTTGATGCATGTTGTGAAGTCACTGTGGATTTCCTATGATGTATAGATTTGTGTGTCCGAAATTCAATGGTCATAAGCTCGTGTGGATGGCGACAATGTTAGAGTTTGTGTTGGATAGAATACCTTCCTCATTAAGAGGGAGTGTTGACATTTTATGTAATTTCAGAAGTTATTCCTAAGTGTAATTGTATTAGTTATTCCTAAGTGCAATTATGAAAGGGTTTATTGATAATTCATGTCTTTTATGTGTTTTAGAGTATAAATAGAGGTTATATCAAGACATTTTGATCACTGAATGAATATAAGACAATAGTACACACTTATCTAGGAGGATATTCTTGGTTCGTGTCTGCATTTCTTTGGTATTGATTTCGTGAAAGAGCATTGTATGACATTGTACATGTTGGAGGAATCTATACTGAAGAAAGTTTGCAGGGCTTTCTCCCCCTTGAGGGTTTCCTTGAGGATATATCTTGTTGTTATGTGGATAACTATCTTTCAGTTGTGATCCTTTTGCATATTAAATAATACACACTCACAATATCATCTCTTATGAAAAAACAACATCCGACGCCTACCACCCTTTAAAATATGTTTATTTAAAAAAAAATATGCATAGTCTTATCCCCAATGCATAAATCTTAGCCTTACATTGCCTTGCATTCAACAATATTTTTATCCATCTAAGTAAAAAATCACTTCACACATACCATCCTTTAAAATATCCTACCACCCTTTAAAATAATTTTATTATTAAGATTATAAATTCATAGCATTATCCTCAATGCATACAACTTAACCTTACATTCAATAATATTTGTATTCCATTGATTCAAAAATCACCACCTTTAAAATATGTTTATTATTAAGAAAATAAATTCATATCCTTATCCCTAATGCATAAAGTTTAACCTTACATTCAACAATAATTTTATTCCTTTGAGTGAGAAATCCTACAACACCTACCACCCTTTAAATTCTTTTTATTTTAATCAAATAAATGTATATCCTTAAATTTCCAATGCATAAAACTCAATCTTGCATTCAACAATATTTTTATTCCTTTCAGTCAAAATTCACCCCACACCTACCATCCTTTAAAATTTCCTACAACCTTTTAAATTTTTTGTATCATTAAGCATATAAATTCATAGCCGTATCCCCAATTCAAAAATTTTAACCTTACATTCAACAATATTTTTATTCCTTTGAGTAAAAAATCATTGGGCGCCTACCACCCATTAAAATATTTTTATTATTAAGCAAATAAATCCATAGCCTTATCACCAATGCATAAAGTTTAACCTTACATTCAACAATATTTTTATTCATTTGAGTTCAAAATTACCACTCACTCACCACCATTTAAATATTTTTTATTATTATGCATACAAAATCATACACTTATCCCCAATGCCTAAAACTTAACCTTACCTTGAACAATATTTGTATTTATTTCACTAAAAAATCAGTGCATACCTACCACCCTTTAAATTATTTTTATTATTAAGCATATAAATTCATAGCCTTACCCCAATGCATAAATCTTAACGTTACATGGAACAATATTTTTATTCCTTTGAGTAAAAAACTGCCCTGCACCTACCACTCTTTAAAATCTCCTACCACCCTTTAAAATGTTTGTCTTATCCCCAATTCATAAATCTTAACCTTACATTCAACAATAATTTTATTTTTCTCAGTAAAAACTCACCCAACACTTATGAACCTTAAAAAACTTATTGTTATTAAGCATATAAATTCATAGCATTATCCCCAATGCATAAAAGTTAACCTTACATTCAACAATATTTTTATTTGTTTCAGTAAAAATTCACCCCACAACTACCACCTTTTAAAATATTTTTAGTATTAAGCATGTAAATTCATATCCTTATCCTTGATGCATAAAGCTTAACCTTCCATTCAACAATATTTTTATTTGGTTCAGCTAAAAATCACCCCACACCTACCACCCCTTATTTTTTTTAATATTATTAGGCATATAAATTCATAGTCTTATCCCCAATGCATAAAGCTTATCCTTAGATTCAACAATATTTTGATTCCTTTAAGTAAACAATCACCCCACACCTACCATCCTTTAAAATCTACTACCACTCCTTAAAATATTTTTATAATTAAGCATATAAATTCACAGCCTTATCCCAATGCATAAATATTAACCTTCAACAATATTTTTATTCCTTTGAGTCAAAATTACATTCAACAATATTTTTATTTTTTGAGTAAAAAATCACCTAGCACCTACCACCCTTTAAAATCTTTTATTTTAAGCAAATAAATTTATAGTCTTATTCCCAATGCATAATGCTTATCCTTACATTCAACAGTATTTTTATTCCTTTGAGCAAAAATCACCCCATACCTACCATCCTTTAAAATCTCCTACCACCCTTTAAAATATTTTTATTATTAAGCATATAAATTCATAGCCTTATCCCCAATGCATAAAGCTTAACCTTACATTCAAGAATATTTTTATTTCTTTGAGTCAAAAATCACCCAACAACTACCGCCCTTTAAAATATTATTAAGCAAATAAATTACAACTGACATACCAACATTTGAAATATTTTTATTATTAAGCATACAAAATTATACCCTTATCCCCAATGCATATAACTTAACCTTATATTGAACAATATTTTTATTCCTTTCAATCAAAAATCACCCCACACCTACCACCCTTTAAAATATTTTTATTATTAAGCATATAAATTCACAGCCTTACCAACAATGTATAAAGCTTAACCTTACATGAACAATTTTTTTATTCCTTTGAGTAAAAAATCACCCCCCATCTACCACCCTTTAAAATCTTTTTTATCATTAAGCATATAAATTCATAGCCTTATCCCAAATGAATAAAGCTTAACCTTACATTCAACAATACTTTTATTCCTTTGAATAAAAAATCATTCGTCACCTACCACCCTTTAAAAACTTATTATTATTATTAAACATATAAATTCATAGTCTTATCCCCAATGCATAAAACTTAACTTTGCATTCAACAATATTTTTATTCCTTTGAGTAAAAAATTGTTAGCTTTTTAGCTTGGGAGGTACTACGCATGTTTTGTCTTGTATGCAAATGTAACCTTATGTTGACACTACAAGACACTTGACTTTATAATGGGTTTTTATAAAGTTGTAAAGTTGTTCTTTTATTAAAGTGACTTTTTAATAAAGTGTACGTTCTAATTTTAAAGTGACTTTATTTCATAAAGTGCACTTATGTAATAAAGTGAAATGTACTTTAATATTTTAAGTGATTCATTTTGGAGGGATTGAATCCTGAGCCTCGATCTTGCAAAGACAAGATTAGATCTTGGCCTTTGGATTTAGGGTTGGGGAAGGTGAAAAGACACTTTGGAGGGAAAATGCCATTTTCATATTTATAAAAGAATGCATTGGGTAGGGTGCAAGACACATTGAAAGAAGAAGAGTGTGAGAGATATTTTTGAGGAGAGTTTGGAGAGGAAAGTGAGCAGCAAGAGTTGCAACATTTCCCAAGAGAACTTGGGTGCAAATCCCAAGGAGGAATTTTTTGTTTTGCAGTGATATTGATTTATTCGCTGGACAGACCGTACTGTACGGATCCGTAAAGACCATACAACAACAAACATTGGCATGAAAATCGAGGCAAGAGGTGGCATGGTTTTCGAGGTAGTTTTTCTGATTTTTCTAAAGGAGGTTGATCGTATAGACAACAAGGTACAATAGTCTATCGTGGGCACTTTTCCCAAGGTGTTGTTTAAGCAAATACGTATAGTTGTATGGACTGCGGGACAAAAATCGAGGCATATTTTAGTGGGACAGATTTTGTGCTATAAGTGGTTTTTCTCTTGGATGGAAAAGTATTGTGGTTGTTGATAAAGCTTTCCTAACACTGATAGAATCTCTCTCTCTCTCTCTTTGGGTTTCCCCACATTAGGGTTTTCCATGGCATTTTCCTAAATTTCTGAGTTATTCATGGGTGATTGAATGTTGTTCATTGTGTTTATTTCTACTGCATAATTACTTAGCAATGTGTATTTCTACTCATGGAAATTTTTGAATGTGGGTTTAAGACATTTCAGAGTTCATGCAAGACAATTATCTCTAGGTTTCTAAGTGTATGACAGAATATTAGTTTGTTGATTTTTGTCATTAAAATTTACATGGTATCATAGCTTGGGCTCTGAGTGACAATGAACAATGAGATATTTGGGCAAGGTTGAAGGGGGGGAATTTGTGATTGTTTTCCTTGCGCCGTGACAAGGAATATGGTTACATGTATTAAATTTGAGGATCGGCTGGATGGAATTTCCAACTATTTGCAGTGGAAGGTCTGGATGTTAGTTGTTCTCAAGGAGAACAAGATTTGGAACTATGTCAGTTCTGTTGTTGTGGTTCCCACAATAGATCATGTTGCTTTGGATTTGCACGAGGTCAAGGAGGCCAAATATCAAAGGATTATTTTGGATGGGGTGAAGGATCACCTTATCCCACACTTGGATGAGAAGAAGACAACCAAAGAGATGTGGGATGTAATTAAGAAGCTATTTGAGGTGAAGAATGATAACTGGAAGATGGCCTTGAAGGATAAGTTGCATAATACCAAGATGGGTAAGGAGGAGAGTGTTTCTTCTTATATTACCCGGGTAGCTCAAGTGAAAGATGAGTTGGTTGTGTTGGAGAGGTCATATTGGATTCAGAGTTGGTGACGATAGCCTTGAAAGGATTCACAAAAGAATGGGAAGTCTTCATGAAGTGTGTGGTGGGTTGTGAGAATATTCCAGATTAGAGAAGACCGTGGGACGATTTCCCTCAGGAAGAGATCCAGGAAGGATCTCAAAGTAGTGGAAATAAGACAGATGGAGCTGATGAGAATGTTGCTCTTAATGCAAAGAGAAATAAGAAAGGAATTTAGGGGAGGGACTTGAGTAAAGTCAGATGTTATTGTTGTAACTAGTTGGGGCACCTTGCTTCTTATTGTCCTGAGAGGAAGAAGAAGAAGAAGGAACAAGAGGGGCCTAAGACAACTACTACAACAACCATGGAGGACTTTGCTTCCAAGTATGACAGGGAATTTTCTTTGGTTACCCTAGTTTCTAGTGTCGGTAGCAGAGGATTTGAAGGCGATATCAGATGGATTGTGGATAGTGGATCCTCTCACCACATGACAAGAATCTGGTGAGTATTCCTTAATATCACAGAGATAGGTCCTCACTGACAAGTGGTAAATGAAGGTGGTATGACACGATTTGTATGTGGAGTTGGAAGGGTTAGACTCCAACTCGAGTATAGAGGATTCCTGGAGCTTGATGGAGTTCTATTTGTTCTGGGGTTGAGGGTTAACTTGCTCTCAGTCTCAACCTTGGGGGATGTAGGACATTGTAAATTGTTCAAGAGGGAACATTTCTTTATCTATAGGGAGGGAGTGGACCCGGTGGAACTGCAGCTGATCGGTGATCGGGTGGACAATTTGTATATGTTGCGAGGAAAACCTTCAGTGTATGATTCAACGTTAGATGAGGAGCATGAGGAGGCTCCTAAGACTATGGTGGAACCAAGGATTCATTCCTTCATTCAGAGAGAAGAGAGTGAGTCTCTTCTAAGCACCGATAGAAGGCTCAACTAGTGTGATCAAACCAATGCTTATGGTGGAGTGGATTCTCCAATGAGCTCAGGGTTCTAGGTAGTTGTCAGGAGAATGTCTTCTAGTTCGAGTTATATGCAGGTGTTGAGGATAGATCCAGGTTCAGAGGGAGCTCCTATAGAGCACAGTGTGATGGGACCGAATGATGGAGATGGAAACAAATACATCCCTCACTAAGAGGGAGTGTTATCCTTTTATCTCAGGAGGTACTCCACATGTTTCTTCTTGTATGCAGATGTAGCCTTAGGTTGACACTACTAGACACTTGACTTTATAATGGGTTTTTATAAGGTTGTAAAGTGGTTCTTTTATTAAATTGACTTTTTAATAAAGTGTACCTTCTAATTTTAAAGTGACTATATTTCATAAAGTGCACTTATGTTAAGTGATTCATTTTGGAGGGAATGAATCATGACCCTTTATCTTGCAAATGCAAGATTAGATCTTGGCCTTTGGATTTAGGGTTGGGGAAGGTGAAAAGACACTTTGGAGGGAAAATGTTATTTTCATATTTATAAAAGAATGCATTGGGTAGTGTGCAAGACACATTGAGAGAAGAAGAGTGTGAGAGATATTTCTGAGAGTTTGGAGTGAAAAGTGAGTAGCAAGAGTTGGCACATTTCCCAAGAGAACTTGGGTGCAAATCCCAAGGAGGAATTTTTTTTTTTGGAGTGCTACTGGTTTATTTGTTGGACATGTCGTAATGTATGGATCCGTATAGGCCGTACAACATTAAACTTTGGCACATAAATCAAGGCAAGAGGTGGCATAGTTTTCGAGACAATTTTTCTTAGTTTTCTGAAGGAGGTAGACCATACGAACAACAAGGTACAACAATTTGTTGTGGGAAATTTTCCTAAGGTGTTGCTTTAGCAAATCCATATAGTGGTACGAACTGTGGCATGAAAATCGAGGTAGATTTTGGTGGGACAAATTTTGTGTTGTAAGGGGTTTTTCTCTTCGCTAGAAAAGTACGGTGGTTGTTGATAAATCTTTCCTAAAACTAATAGAATATCTCTCTCTCTTTGGGTTTCCCCACATTGGAGTTTTCCGTGGGATTTGCCTAAATTTCCGAGTTATTCATGAGTGATTGAATGTTCTTCATTGTGTTTATTTCTACTGCATAATTACTTAGTAATGTGTACTGCTTATGGAAATTTATGAATGTGGGTTTTAAACATTTCAGAGTTCTTGAAAGATAGTTATCTCTCGGTTGCTAAGTGTATGACAAAATATTAACTTGCTGATTTTGTCACTAAAATTTACAAAAATCATCTTGTAGCTATCGCCTTTTAAAATATTTTTATTATTAGGTATAAAAATTCATAGCTTTATCCTCAAAGCATAAACCTTAACCCTGCATTGAACAATATTTTTATTGCTTTCATTAAAAAATCACCTAGCCAACTACCACCTTTTAAAATATTTTTATTATTAAGCATATAAATTCATAGCATTATCCCAATGTATAAACCTTAACCCTAGATTGAATAATATTGTTAGTTCTTTGAGTCAAAAATCACCTACACCCTTTAAAATATTTTTTCATTAATCATACAAATTGATAGACTTATCCACCATGCATAAGGATTCACCTTACATTCAAGAATATATTTATTCCTTTGAGTAAAAAATCAGTAGGCACTTGCCACCATTTAAAATATTTTTATTATTAAGAATATAAATTCATATGCTTATATTTTAATTCCTTTGAGTCAAAAATCACCAATGCATATAGATTGAGAACCTTATCCCTAATGCATGCATGAAGATTAACTTTACATTCAACAATATTTTATTATTTTGAGTAAAAAATTACCATCTACCATCCTTTAAAATCTTTTTATTATTAAGCATATAAATTCATAGCCTTATCCTCATTGCATAGAGCTTTATCCATATTTATTCAACAATATTTTTTCTCTTTTGAGTAAAAAATCCTCCCAACAACCACCCTTTAAGCATATAACTACATAGCCTTATCCCTAGTGCATAAAGCTTTATCCACATTTATTCAACAATATTTTTGCTCCTTTGAGTAAATAATCCTCCCACCTACCACCCTTTAAGTATATAACTACATATCCTTGTCTCCCCAATGCATAAAGATTTATGCACATTTATTCAACAATATTTTTGCTCCTTTGAATAAAGAATCCTCCCACCTACCACCCTTTAAGCTTATAAATGCATAGCCTTATCCCCACTGCATAAAGATTTATCCACATTTATTCAACAATATTTTTGCTCCTTTGAGTAAAGAATCTTCCCATCTACCATCCTCTAAGCATATAAATACATAGTCTTATCCCCATTGTATAAAGCTTTATCTACATTTATTTAACACTATTTTTGTTCTTTTGTAATGAATCCTCCCACCTACCACCGTTTAAGCATATAAATACATAGCCTTATCCCCATTGCATAAAGATTTATCCACATTTTCAGGTGTGATTGCATTGCATGTGTTATTTTTCCTTTACAGATGCAATCAAGAAACTATCAAGGAATTAAGAACGACTTCTCCAGGTTTTGAAGATCTGAATTTTTCATCACAATATTGTGAGTCTTTTATAGTTCAATGCATTCCCTGTTTGTGGAAGCAAGATAGTTCATATTGGAGGAATCCTACTTTTTCTTTACCACAATGGTTTCCATTCAGGACTATATTTTGGAATCTAGGCATGAAAAAGTTTGACGCCCTTCAATAAAAAATAATTTCCAAGGATGTAGTTCAAAGGGAAAAATCATGCATTGCATATAAATACAAAGGAAAAATAAAATAGCCATCACATAAGATAACATTTACACATAAAACAAAGTATTTCTACGAAGGATAACCTTTATCAGTTTTAAATTTTTTATTAATTAGAAGATTGGTTGTACAAGGTTTCATTAAACTTTACATGTACAAAATTTGCATTAATTAGAAGATTGGGTGTAGAAGGTTTCATTAAACGTTACATGTACAAAACATATATTTTGCATCTACAAAGAGATACAAGACCGGTCTTGAACTGTCAATGGAAAAATGAACTGACTGGGAAACTTTCAATCATTACATGACCACCTAGATTAGGTCTCTATTCATTTACCTACATGCCTGCAACCTGCAACTGCAAGTTTGTCCTTTGCGAGTCTACAACAATCTGTTAGCCACCTTTGAAGGGCCTGCATACTTACTCTATCCACAAACCTTCCTCTTGCAGGTCTACTGCAATATACAAGCCACTTTTGAGGGAACCAAAAACATACCTTATTCACTCTTCAAACCTTCCTCTTAAATCACACAACCCAGAACCTCTACAAAAGATTTGATCTTCTATTTTTTTTTTTTGCTGTCAACTAGATAAATATACTAACATATAATAAATTACTACAGATAATTTATTGATATTAGCTAGCTTACCTAACATTTGTTTTCATATGAACAGATGAACAAACAAGAAGGCTCAAATCTAGAGGCAAACCCATATAAGCCGATAAGATGGTTAGCGCATGAACTAGGGAAAGATAAAATATGTATGGCTATGAGCCAACTGATTTTAGCTATTCTGACTCAACCTCTTCCTCTATTTAGTCACAAACAATAAGCGTTTCTTTTTTGAGTCATACTATCTCAAATGATCTCTTGATTCTGGTTCTGTATTTGGAAAAAATTATTCTCACATGGAGTTCTTCATCTATGATTCAGAGTATTCAAAAAGAATTGATGGGACAATTTGATATGACAGATCTGGGACTTCTGCATTATTTTCTAGGTTTGCAAGTTCTTTAGTATTAAGAAGGAATATCCATTTTCTAGTAGAAGTATTCCCTTGATTTACTCCATCTCTTTCGCATGATTGATGGTAAACCTACTCCTACTCCATTTCAGTGAAGAGTTACCCTTTCTTCTAGCTTCTTTTCACCATGTGTTAATCCTTTGTTGTATCGAAAATTGGTTGGGAATTTTTTGTATTTAACTCATACACATCCTGAAATCTCTTTTGTAGTAGGAATTGTCTCTCGGTTCTCTTAGGATCACCATGAGATTCACCAAAAGGAAACAAAGCACATTATTAGGTACATTCAAGGTACTACCAATTTTGGCATTCAATACGCCTTTGGTGCTTCTCAACTCGTGGGATTCACTGACTCTGATTGTGATTGTTCGGTTGATGATCGAAAGTCCTCATCTAGATTTTTCTATTTCCTTGGCTACACACCTATTACATGGTCTTGTAAAAAGCACTTTGAAATTGATTTATCCTTTGTGGAAGTTGAGCATCATGTTGTATTTATTTCTAGTCAGGAGTTTCTTTGGTTTCAACAACTACTTACAGAGTTTGGCATTCAACAGGATCATCCCACATCTCTTTGGTGTGACAATTAGAGTGCTATACATATTTATCGTAACCCAATGGAGTATAAAAGGACCAAACACATTGAGCTCCACATGCACTTCATTAGACAACGCATCCAGGATGGTGTTCTTAGTGTGGATTATTTATCTACTAAAAGGAAACCGATGCAAACCCCTACCCCTCCTAGGGGGCTCGCGGGACCTCTCAGTCTAGGATCGTTCTTCTGAGGATATGAATTAGCTCTCAAATACATGTTGGATCCTCATTTATGTAAACAACCCCTTTTGATTCCTTGTGGATGTCCAAAAAAAACCCGCGGGTTCTTTACTCTAATCCCTTATTACCTTTGGGACAAAACCACAGATGCTAGCCCCTTTACTTCAACGAAAATATCATGTGATCTTGGTATAGAATCAAACACATAACTAAAAGGCGCTTATCTATTGCTTTGTTACTACGGTGATATGGAACTTCTGGCTTCAGAATTTTTAACCACAACATGCTCTAATTCTCCCAAACACCAAACTGGTGAACTCCATAACATTTTTGGGATCAATGGGCCACACTTCTTGCTGTGATCCATGGATGAAAGTAACTCCAATACTTCAGGCTTCAAGAGTTATGAGACTCGAAAATGCACTTCCTCGAAAATTTCTGAACAACGAACTGGCGATCTATGACTCACACTCCACCCCTTGATCTGCGACTGAGATCAAATCCAGGACTCTGGAATCTAGGCTTCAAAAGTTTCCCATGCTCCAACACTCAAGTCTCTCAGACTATCAAACGTCGAACTGACGATCTACGACTCACCTTCCTCTCACAGCCAACGACTATGATTAACTCTGAGCTTCAGGCTTCAGTGCTTCTCGCTACTAATCACCACAAAACTCCTGAACCGTCAAATGCCAAATTGGGAAAGGGAGAAGATCTATGGTTCTCTCTCCTCCTAGAGAAAACAGATGTGATCAAATATGGAACTCCAGGCTTCGAGTTTCCTTTCTCCAAATCACCACCACACCCCTGAATAGCCGAACATCGAAATTGCAAAGAGAAAATATCAACGAATGAGTCTTCCCGGTTGATCAACAGTGGGGATTAACTCTGGTACTTCAGAGCTTCAGCCACTTTCCAACACTACCTATGAAATATTATGGATAGCCGAACATCGAAGGGATACCAATCAATGACCCCCATTTTTCTTCCTAATCTATGACTGAGATATATTTCCAGACTTCGGGCTTCAAGGATTTATCCTTCTGGCAACACAAGAACTAGAATCTCCCGGAGTGTCGAATCCCTGAACTGTGAGATCTATGGCTCAGATTCCATGATGGGATCTATGGTTGAGATCCACTCTGCTTTGACCAAGACTTATGACCTAAGAACATTTATGAAATCTCCTATGTTTCGTGCTTCTCCTCTTGTTTGGTTTTTATGAAATGGCCCAGGTCTGATATTGCAACCAATCCAACGGCTGACATGGCTTCTTCTCCTCCGTTGAAGCTCTGCTTCCCTCCAACAAAGGAATATCTCAATATTTTCAAAGTCTTGGCCTTTGATCTCTCCTTTGAAGGGTCACTCCTTGCTTCCTTCTTGCATTGCACCTCCTGAGCTTGTTCAACACTTCAACCGAAGTGTGGGTGAACACCTTGTGCTTCTCTTGCAGTATGGAACTTAGACTGTTCTCTGGTGCACACTTGCACTATCCCTCCTGAGATTTTGAATCTTAATATTCAAAGGGGATAGTCCTTTCGATCCTTTCATATGAATCATTTCTCCCTCCTGTCACTCACACTCTTCCTCCTTATCTTTCAAACAAAGTTAGAGTGTTCTTCCATCACCCTCCTAGCACTCTGCACTCTTCCTCCCAATATTTTACAACACTTAAACATAATGTTGGCTTCGTGCACTCCTTTCAATTACCTCTTGAGTATTAGGACTTAAATAAGTCACATGTGCACCCCTTGTGTTATCTCTCTATGCAGATTTTCACTCTTCCTCTTGAGGTTATAACTCCTAGCATGCTCTTCACAGAACTTCTGAATGAGTTCTTGCGCTCTCCTTGCACTGGATTCTCAGAGTTTTCAGTAAATCTAGTGTGCACTCCTTGCACTACCCTTCCCTTGAGTTTTTTCACCGCTCTGAGTGTGGGCACACTCCTTGTGCTCGCTCTATGCACTCCTTGCACTATCCCTTCTGAGCCTGTGACTAGTTCTTGTGTGCCCACCTGACACGCTCCTCACAGAACTCTTGAATAAGTTATTGCACACTCATTGCTTTGGCTTCTCATAATTTTCTAACAACTCTGGTGTGCACTCCTTGCACTAGCCTTGAGATCCCAGAACACTCAGAAATTCACACAGATGGGGAATTCTATATATTCTTGCAAAGGAAACATAATTCCACCCATGGAATTCATAAACATGCACAATAAACATTCATAAAACAAATAGTAAACACATTCTCATTCACATAGAACACACACACACAGATTCAAATGCAAGGAAATCTACTTTTCTATTAAATTTGAGTGCTTTTTTGTAACACCCCACTCTTGCACGCATTGAGCGAACTCATTTCTTGAGGACACTTGCTTGCAAGTGATCTAGATTATTATACTATTGGTTGTTTGATTATGATTATGAGGCATTATGGATATGATGATATGTTACTTTGTTGTATTGACCTAGACATGTATTATTGACTGGGTTCTCCTAAGTGTGCAGGACCTTGGACCTCGAGGATGTAGAGACATCGATTAAACCCCTTGGACTCTGGATCGAGTCAGAGAGTGGACTATTAGGGTTTGATTGTTGTTGATATGACATATATACATCTGATTATATGTTATGATGATTGATTATTATTGCTGACATGATTTGTTGATGATGCAATGTGACGATAGCTTGCTGACCAGACTCACATGTGGACTAGAGGGGTCATGCATGACAATCAGAGGCCTGAGGGAGATGTGTGGACAACAACCTTTCCACAACCAACTAAAACTCCCGCCGTGGATGGAACTATAGGTTAACGATTATCTAGTTAGAGAAGACCCACAATGTCATGAGGGAAGACTGCGACAATCGCTCACGATGATTCTAAGGGGCGTGCAATAAGGCATGGGCCTTATTCCATAGAGGCCCTTAGTCTCCCACAAGATCACCTAGTGGAGTATTGACTTCAGGGTTTTTTTATGTCTACCAAGTCATTCAAGAGGCGAGTGGCACCCTTGGAGCATGTAGTGCATCCTAAAGGGCACGTCGGAAAAGGAAAATAGAAAGAGGCAAGTGGCACCCTTGGAGCACATAGTGCATTCTGAAGGGCACATCGCACAAGGAAAATGGAAAGCGGTGAGTGGCAACCTTGGAGCACGCAGTGTGTTCTGAAGGGCACGTCATGCAAGGAAAATGAAAAGAGGCAAGTGGCACCCTTGGAGCACGTAGTGCATCCTAAAGGGCACATCACGCAATGAGAATGGAAAGAGGCGAGTGGCACCCTTGGAGCACATAGTGCATCCTAAAGGGAACATCTCGCAATGAAAACAAAAAGAGGTGGGTGGCACCCTTGGAGAACCTAGTGCGTCCTGAAGGTCATGTCACATTTTTAACTGATAAGTGAATAAACCTAGACAACCTTAGATCAAATGATGTGTCAAGTAATATTTAAAAACAATTTTTCCCTAATAAAAATGTCGCCCAGTGTAGTGAAATTAAAAATCTAGGTCTAAGTGACAGTGTGGTCAAAAATAATAATCATAATTAAACATATGACGAGAAGGGGGTAATAAATTCAATTAATTTATTAAAATCAAATTGCTTTGGGTGATTAAATTTTTAAAAGGGAAATGATTGTTTTTTTTCAAATGCTAATTAAATTTTATTAATTAAAAAGAAAAAGGGGTAAAAGGTGGTTTTTATACAATTGCTAATTTGAGTTTTAGATAGAAAGGGAAAAGAGAGAAACTTAAAAGAAATAGGAAACCAAGGGAAAAAGGGGAAACATAAAGAAAAAGGGAAGCATAAGGAAAAAGATGAATGACTAACTTAGTAAGGAATCTTGCCTTTAAGAACTTTCTAATTATGAACTCAACTAGGAATTTAGTAAAGGCATAAGTCATTTAAAATGTGTAAGGGAATATTGGGACACCAAGGAGCATTTTTAGGAATGTTTTTTGGTGGGTGAGGGAAATAGGAATAATTAAGTAATTAATGAAATTAATTTTTTGTGCAACTAGGGGGATGGATGACATGTGTACGTGGGAGGTTTTATGCTGATTACATTAATGAAAAATAAATTAAATGAGAATTTAGGAAATAAATCACTTAAAACCTCTATAAAAAGGATGGACGAGGAGGAGTATGGACCCCATCTTTATGCGTAATGTTACGCTGCAAAATTTCTGTCTTGACTGACTGATCTTGTGGGAGTTGGGATACCCAGCTTGGGTAACGAGTGGTAGCTCGACCTTGTGAGGTGAGTTGGATGCTAGTTATTCTCTGGTATAGTGTGAGTGTCTCCTTTGTGGCTCATGGGGCTTAGGGGGAAGAAGAGTACCCCTAGAGTTGTTTGGGAGGTACCGATGAAGTCACATCGATCGACAAGAGGGAGCTAGATGGAGTGCGCACGGGACAACGAATCAGAGCTGTCGCCTTGGGCTACGGTACACATGCGTTTATTTTGAATGGTTGATTAGTTTTTTTCTTGCACTTTCATTATTGTACTTCTTTTGTGTAAAGAAATTTGTTTTACTAAGTGTTTTTAAACGAGAACTTAAAGTCATCATATTTTTACATGCACTGCATTTAAATTGATTTCCTTGGCAACCGAATCCCTAATCGCTAAGACTGTTTAGTTTAGTTTTATCGATTATTACGATGATATTGTGATGTATCTTTTGTCCTTATCCCTAAATCATCAGTCCCTGCCTGAGCAGTCGACCAGGAGCTGAATCGACGGTCATCACTTCGGTGTTTATAGACCTATAGATTTGAATTCCCTGCTTTTCTGTGCATGGATGATGAGCAAAGGATAATTTTCCCAGTTGTCTACCCCCTTCTTATATCTGCATTTTGATCATTGCATTGCATTGGGCTCTGCATTTTATAAAAGCTTTGTGTTTTGATATCTGCGTTGCATTGGACTCTGCATTTTATAACACCTCCGCGTTTTGATCTCCGTCTTGCATTTGGCTCTGCATTTTATAACACCTCGGAATTTTTTTTTATCTCTTCCTTTGCAATGGTCTCTGTATGTTATATCACCTCTGTGTTCTAAATGATCTCGGCGTTTGATCACTATTTTTTATTAATATCTGTGTTTCCACCCTTATTTTCCCATCATTCATCTCACTCCCTTTGGCATCTTACACCCAACGATTTGTAATTATTGTTTGCACAAAAGTTCCATCATTTACTTTGCATTTTAATACATCTAGCCTGAGAATTTCCTTTGTAAATTAATATATTTTCATGGCGAATTTACCTTGCATTTTCAATACATTTGGCCTACGAAATTTCTCTGCAATTCATTACATTTTATCACAAATTCTTACCCTTTGCTTTTATTGAATGGTCCACCTGCGTATTAATCGATCACAAATTCTTACCCTGTATTTTTATTGACTGCCCCACCTATGTATTAATCAATCACAATTTCTTACCCAATGCTTTTTCATTGACTACTCCACCTGGGTTCATTCAACCACGAATTTTTACTAGCAATTTAATAAATGGGTATGACAATAAAATTTTTAATGATAACAGGCAACAATTGCATAATGGTAGCGAATTTAAAGGTATTTAATGGATAAGTCTTGTATAGCGATTTAATGGATGCGTTTGGATGGCATATTTCTCTATGTTTGAATATCAGTTTATGGATTTTTATGAAACATCGAATTGAACTATCTAACAGACATTTTAACTTTGATTAGGCAGCATATAGATAGGCCGCATTTTCATCCATATTCATTTACCCAATGATATATACGCATCATATGGGTCTTATGTTAAGGATCTTATTTATAATAGACAACGTTAACATTATGTTAGAGGAAAAATAATCTAATTGTAAGGACAACAAAATATATACATGGACAACGATCTGGTTATTTGTTGTTTAAGGGACAATGAGTTTATCACTAGTTGGTCTGCGTTTTTAGCACTTGTGTATATATGAATAGAAATTGAATATGAATTTATATAGAATAGAATAGAATTTTTATGCGTATGTGTTTTATGGTATGCGTTTTTATCACTTGGAATTATAGAATACCAATTGAATATGCATTTTATATGGTATGCGCTTTTAGCACTTGGAGTTATAGAATAGCAATTGAATATGCATTTATATGGACATCAAATTGAATTATAGTTAGATAGCCACGTAATGTACTCATAAGCAACGACTGTTTGGGTTTAGATAGTATATTGGTTAAATAGAAAATTAATAATTATTAACAACGAGGTTCTATATAATGTGAGACCAGGATATATGGTAGCGATTTTAGTGAAGGTGATTTT
The DNA here is from genome assembly GCA_009831015.1 of Picea engelmannii. Taxonomy (NCBI): domain Eukaryota; kingdom Viridiplantae; phylum Streptophyta; class Pinopsida; order Pinales; family Pinaceae; genus Picea; species Picea engelmannii. The sequence goes on from ML778044.1 coordinate 156,180, forward strand.
ACGATTAATGTGTGACAAATAATTAATACATAATGTGTGACAAAGATTCATTATATAAAGTGTAAAGTAGATGTTTATAAAAACAAATTTTATATTTACAACTATTTCTTTTTATGACAGCGATTAGCATTTATTTTATTATTATATATCATTATTAATAGCGATATCATTATCAGATATCGATAGATATCAGTTTTAGATATCAATATTAGTTAGCGATGTTATACCCTTAATACATACTTTGAATCGGCAACGAAATTAATATATATATATATATATATATATATATATATATATATATATATATATATATATGGAATGGACACTTAATTTTTCCTTGAACGTGTAGCTAATTTAAGACTAGACATTAATTGATAAGGATTCCCAATATTTACTCAAGGAATATTTTTTTTTCTAACTTCTAAGTTGAAAATACACCACCCATTATAACATTATGAAGAATAAATTAGCTACTAAATAAGGAATCATCATTAAAGGTCAGCACGCTAAATAAGGAATCATATGGAAAAATTATATATATAGCTAATTATATATATATGGAATTTCCTTTGTAAATTAAGTGTCCATTCCATATATATAATTTTTCCTTGAACGTGTAGCTAATTTACTAAATAAGGAATCATAATTTTTCCTTATTTAGTAGCTAATCTATTCTTCATAATGTTATAATGGGTGGTGTATTTTCAACTTAGAAGTTAGAAAAAAAAATATTCCTTGAGTAAATATTGGGAATCCTTATCAATTAATGTCTAGTCTTAATTTATGATTAAATGATAATCTCATTAGAAGTTATACATTCTAGGGTTTTTGGATTCCTTGTTTAGTGTTGAACCAGAAGGGTAAAAGTGTTGGATTAAGGGAATTACTAAAACCCCCTTTTAAATGGAAGAGTATTTTGTTACTTGAAGATTGTTGTGTTTTTAATTCAAATCAGTTGGTTACTATGTGCTTGAATAGATTTTATGATGGTTAATGAAATCCCCCTAGTAAATTGTGCCATAAAAGGAACCCACCTAAGAAAATCCTCGTAATAAAACAAGAAATCCTTTGGTTAGCTGCGCAATTCTATTTTTGAGTGAATTCACCTTGCGTCTTGTGGACTTGTTGCTTGGGTGCATAGGTATAGTCTTCTTGTATTCTGACAGTTAGTTTGTTATCCTAGCACGTTGTATTTTCTTGGGTTATTGGTCTAGATGAGTTTTGTTGCGCTATGGTTACTATTGCACCTATGATTCCTGATGAGGGGATCATTATGCGCTCTGATGGATATATGTGAATGATAACCTGACTAGAGTCTGTGCTTCCCGATGTGGGTGCTTGTTCGAGTAATTGATGTTGGTACTTGGTTTTGTAACACCTTGATGCATTTGGTTTTTCATGTCATAGAGGTATCTAGTTACTGGTCGTTGAAGCTAGGAGTCAGCTTTGTTGTTTTTGACCCTTAGCGGGTAGGTGTTGTCTTGCTCATGTTGGGTGGGTAGCTGTTTTTATCTGTCTTTTGATTATCGTTTGTTTCATCTAGTTGCTTAATGTGTTGGTGTATGACTCGTTGTTTATTGTTGCCTAATTTGTGTGGGCTATGTTCGTCGTCAAGTTTTGTTTTTTAACTGTTGTTGTTGTTTCCGTCCTGTGTTAAAAATAAAAAAATAAAAAATAAAAAAAATTCTAGCTTTTGTGTTGCATCGCATGTACTTGTAATGATGGGGATGTTACATATGGTATCAGAGCGAGTTCAACCTTGCGAATGTGGATCTCCATGCTTTCCATTGCAGTAAAACCTTAAGTTTTAACCTAGCGCTAAGTAAAAACTTTAAACGCATCCATGTGGTGATCCCGGTTAGAGGACGCCATAAAAGGTTTGCAACATGGTGTTGTGGAAGGAAGTGCGACACCTCCAGAAGTGCCCACACCCTCAGAGTCCAACCCCCAGGGGGAAGAACAAGCCCTTGGGATGGATTCGATTGTTGTAAGGGATGATGATGGTCTGAAAAGGTCCTTCTAGAGATGGTCAGAGGCCTTGATTCACCATTTTTATTGAGATGAGGCCAGGGTGCCTAAACCCCTACGGGTCCACAGTGCACCTAGCCAATACCGTTAGTATTCATTGCGAACTCGAGAAGGTCAAATTTCTCAAGTTATTTAGTGCCCCGGACAACGCAACCACCAAGGCATGGTGAGAGAATATGGCGATGTACTTTTCTCTTCACGAATATCCTTCCAACATGAAGGGCCACATGGAGGTATTTCAACTGAAGAGGAGTGCTCTTCTATGATGAAAGATGCTCCTGCCGCATTTAAACATGGTCGTCAAAGACATGTCATGGGAACTGTTCGAGGAATGGTTCCAAGAGAGGTATATTTTGAGGAATTCATTGAGCGTCAGCTCAACGAGTTCAACACCTTGCGACAGGGCGACCATACGGTGCCCAAGTACGAGGCCCATTTTTTGTGCTACTTCGGTATGCTCCACACCAATTTATAGAGAATATTAAGGTCAACAAGTTCGTGTGTGGCCTTAATGTGAAGATTCAACTTCTTTTTTGAGTACTAGGATTACTGGACTTAAGAAAGTGTGTTGGAATGTGGGAAGCCACATAACCAACATGACTAACCAGTGGAGAGGACTAGAGCAATTGGATCAGCCAGATCCACTACCATGGGAGATTTGGGCAATGCCCATTGTATCCATGTAGCGGTGAACAACCGCCAGGAAGATCACCAGTTAATTGTGCTCAAGAAGTTAGGTACCATCACTAACCAGACCCCTAGTATTTGAAAAAACCCAGTGCGCCTGTTATTTTCATACGAAAGAAGGATGGGTCATCGAGACTCGGCATTGACTATCGTCAATTGAACAAGGCAACGATCAAGAATCAATATTCGTTTCCAAGGATGGATGATCTGTTGATCAGATGAAAGGCGCAAAGATGTTTTCAAAGATCGACTTGAGATTAGGGTATGACCAGTTACAGATCAAGGAGGATGTCGTCCCTAAGACCTCCTTTACGATGAGCTTGGACATTACGAGTTTACTGTTTTACCCTTGGATTGACAATCTCCCCTGGGGTACTTATGAGTTTAATGAACACGGTGTTCCGTGAATACTTGGACATGTTTGTCCAAGTATTCATTGACGATATTTTGATTTACTCTCAGACGATGGAAGGGCATGAAGAGAACTTGCACTTGGTATTACCATGTCTGCGAGATGAAAAATTGTATGGGAAATTGTCTAAATTTTTATAAATTGAAGATTCACTAATTAGGGAATGTCATCTCCAACGAAGGTATCATCGTGGATCCAACAAAGGTCGAGGCTATTATGGAATGGCCTACACCGACGAATGTCCCCGAAGTGCGTAGCTTCATGGGTTTAGTGGGATACTATCGACGATTCGTCAAGGGTTTTTCGAAGATAGAAAATTTGATTATGGAATTGTAGAAGAAGAACACGAAGTTTGTTAGGACTGAGAAATACGTAGAGGCATTTCATAGGCTCAAGGAACTGTAGATAACAAAACTGATACTAAAGGTCCCTTATATGGATGCAGACTTCTTGGTATGATCTGACGCATTCAAGGAAGGCTTATGCAGGGTCTTGATGCAAGATGATCGAGTGATCTCTTACATCTCAAGAAAGTTGAGACGGCAAGAAAACTATGCAACGCACGTTTTTGGAGTTATTATCCATTGTTTATGCCTTGATAATTTGGAGACATTACCAGATTGGATGGAAATTTGAACTAAGAATGGACCACTGTGGACTACCACACATCTTTATGCAAAGTGACTTGAATGCGCGACAATGGTGTTGGTCAAAAATGCTTAGCAATATGATTTCAAGTTTACTTGCATAAAATGGATAGTGAACAAAGTGGTGGATGCATTGAGTCAGAAACCATGCATCTTTTTGGTGATTTCCTCTTCAAACGAATCTATGTGAAAATATTCTAACTTTACAACACGACGATGACTGGTACAAAGAAGTCAAGGATTTTATCACACAAAACACAATGATGGTACCAAGATTTGAAGGATTTACGTTTGACGACAATGGATTATTGAGATTTAAAAATTGAAATTTACATACCACCGAACGACGATTTGAGGAGTTTGATCCTAAATGAGGCTCATAGACCAGTGTACATGGCTCACTCAGGATTCACGAAGATGAGGGCAGACCTTAAAGACTTATTCTTCTGGAAAGGAATGAAGGCAGGCATATTCAACTATGTGGCTAGATGTCTAGAATGTTAGCATTTGAAGGCTGAACATAGACATCTAACATGATTACTACAACCAAACTATTATTGAATCAAAATGGGAAGGAATTTTGATGGATTTCATTGTTGGATTGCCACTGACAACAAGGAGACATGAATCAATTTTGGTGGTAGTAGACACTCTGATGAAGACTGCTCATTTATTCTTGTGCTTGCATCGTATCAGTCACCAGACATAACTAGATTTTACCCAATGATATTGTGAGGGAATGGCGTGCCCAAGAGGATTATATCTGATAGAGGATCGGATTTTACTGGACGATTATGGATTAGTTTCCAAGAGGCTTTGGGAACTCGACTTAACTTTAGTACCACGTATCACCTGGAGACATATAGGAAGACTGAACGAACAAACCAAATCCTGGAGGACATGTTATGTATGTATTTTATGGACCAACATAAGAGTTGGGAATATTTCTTGCCACTGGTAGAATTTGCGCATAACGACAATTATCAAGAACCATTAAGATGGAGCCTTTTGATTTTCTTTACGGGCGACCGTGTCGAATGCCCTGAGTGAGGATCAGCTTGAGGATAGGGTCTTGGTGGGACCAGAAGAGTTCCAAGAAATGGAAGATCAAATCCAAACAATAAGACAAAGGATCAAAGAAGCACATGATCGATAGGAGAGTTATGATGATGCACACCGTGTCGATCGTAGTTACGAAGTTGGTGATCGAGTCTTCTTGCAGGTGAAACTGCATAAGAGTTAGATCAAGTTTGGAAAGGGAGCTAAAATCTCTCCTAGGTTCATGGGACCTTTCGAGATTGTGAAGAAGAAGGGGCCCATGGCCTGTCGACTAGCCTTACCTGATTCTTTGAGGCGCATGCACAATGTTTTTCACGTATCTGTTTTGAGACATTATATTAGCAATCCTACACATGTTATTGACGTGAGTTCCTTAAAATTATCAGACAAGGGTACGCTCACAATTGAGCCGATACACATCCTGGATCATCACATTCGACATCTATGGTGTCAAACAATAGATCATGTTAAGATCTAGTGGGACAACTATAGTCCACACTTGGCGACCTAGGAGGACGCATATGATATACGCCAACAGTTCCCATTTTTTTTATAGATAGACTTGTGATACTTTGATACACATTATTTAGGCACTTATATATTGTGAAACTTCAGGATGAATTTTAGACCAAGAGGGGCTATATGTAACATCCCACTCTTGCGCGCACTGAGCGAACTCATTCCTTGAGGACACTTGCTTGCAAGTGATCAATATTATTATACTATTGGACGTTTGATTATCATTATGAGGCATTATGGATATGATGATATGTCACTTTGTTGTATTGACCTAGATAGGTGCTATTGACGGGGTTCTCCTGAGTGCGCAGGACCTTGGACCTCGAGGATGTAGAGGCATCGATGAAACCCCTTGGACTCTGGATCGAGTCAGCGAGTGGACTATTGGGGCTTTATTGTTGTTGATATGACATATGTACATTTGATTAGATGTTATGATGATTGATTATTATTGCTGACATGATTTGTTGACGATGCAGGCTGAAGATAGCTTGCCGACTAGACTCACATGTGGAGTAGAGGGGTTACACATGACAGCCAGAGACCTGAGGGAGAGGTGTGGACAATATCCCTGCCACTGCATACTAGCACTCTCGTCGTGGCTCAATTGTAGGTTAACGATTACCTAGTTAGAGAAGACCCATGATGCCATGAGGGTAGACTGTGACAGTCACTCACGATAATTCTAAGGGGTGTGCAATAAGGTAGAGGGCTTATTCCTTAGAGGCCCTTAGTCTCCCACAAGATAACCTAGTGGAGTATTGACTCCAGGGGTTTTTTATGTCTACCAAGTCTGTGAAGAGGTGAGTGGCACCCTTGGAGCACGTAGTGCGTCTTGAAGGGCACGTCGCGCAAGGAAAAAGAAAAGAGGCGAGTGGCACCATTGGAGCACATAGTGCATCCTGAAGGTCATGTCGCGCAAGGAAATTAGAAAGAGACGAGTGGTACCCTTGGAGCACGTAGTACGTCTTGAAGGGCACGTAGCACAATGAAAACAAAAAGAGGAGAGTGGTACCCTTGGAGCATGTAGTGCGTCCTGAATGGCATGTCATGAAATGAAAATGGAAAGAGGCAGGTGGCACCCTTGGAGTACCTAGTGCGTCCTGAAAGGAACGTCGCAATTTTAACTGATAAGTGAATAAACCTATATGGACTTAGATCGAATGATGTGTCAAGTAAGATTTAAAAACAAATTTTCCCTAATAAAAATGTCACCCAACCTAGTGAAATTAAAAATCTAGGTCTAAGTGATAGTGTGGTCAAAAATAATAATCATAATTAACATGTGACGAGAAGGGGGTAAGAAATTCAATTAATTTATTAAAATCAAATTACTTTGGGGGATTAAATTTTTAAAAGGGAAATGCTTGTTTTTTGTCATATGCTAATTAAATTTTGTTAATTAAAAAGAAAAAGGGGTAAAAGGTGGTTTTTCTACACTTGCTAATTTGAGTTTTAGATAAAAAGGGAAAAGAGGGAAACTTAAAAGAAATAGGAAACTAAGGGGAAAAGGGGAAACATAAAGAAAAAGGGAAACATAAGGAAAAAGATGAATTACTAACTTAGTAAGGAATCTTGCCTTTAAGAACTTTCTAATTATGAACTCAACTAGGAATTTAGTAAAGGCATAAGTCATTTAAAATGTGTAAGGGAATATTGGGACACCAAGGAGCGTTTTTAGGAATGTTTTTTGGTGGGTGAGGGAAATAGGAATAATTAAATAATTAATGAAATTAATTTTTGGTGCAACTAAGGGGATGGATGACATGTGTACGGAGGAGGTTTTATGCTGATTAAATTAATGAAAAATAAATTAAATGAGAATTTAGGAAAGAAATCACTTAAAACCTCTATAAAAAGGATGGCGTAGGAGGAGTACGGACTTGATATATATGCGTAACGTTATGCTACATAATTTTTTTCTTGAATGACTTATCTTGTGGGAATTTGGATACCCAGCTCGAGTAAAGAGTGGTAGCTTGACCTTGCGAGGCGATCCAGGTGCTAGCTATTCTTTGGTATAGTGTGTGTGGCCCCTTTGCGGCTCCGGGGGCTCAGGGGGAAGAAGATTACCCCTAGCAAGCTGGAGCTGGATGGAGCACGCATGGGACAACCACTCGGAGTTGTCGCCTTGGGCTATGGTACGCATGCGTTTATTTTGAATGGTTTATTAATTTTTTTCTTGCGCTTTCATTATTGTACTTCTATTGTGTAAAAAAATGTGTTTTAATCGAGAACTTAAAGTCATCATAGATTTACACTCATTGCATTTAAATTGATTTCCTTGGCAACCCAATCCCTGATCACTAATACTATTTAGTTTTGTTTTATTGATTATTACGATGAGATTGTGCTTTATCTTTCGTCCTTATCCCTAGATCATCAGTCCCTTCCTGAGAATTCGTCCAAGAGCCAAATCGATGGTCATCATTACAGTGTTTATAGACATATAGATTCTAATTCCCTACTTTTATGTGCCTGGATGATGAGCGAAGGATAATTTTCTCAACTATCTACCCCTTTCTTATCTCTACATTTAGATCTCTACATTGCATTGGGCTTTTCATTTTATAACACCTCTGTGTTTTGATCTCTACGTTGCATTGGGATTTGCATTTTATAACACCTATGCATTTTGATCTCTGTGTTGCATTCAACTCTGCATTTTATAACACCTCTGCATTTTTTTTTTATCTCTACCTTTGCAATGGTCTCTGCATGTTATATCACCTCTGCATTTTAAATGATATTGACATTTGATCACTGTGTTTTATTAATCTCTGCATTTCCACCCTTATTTTCCCAACATTCAACCCACTCCTCTTGGCATCTTACACCCAACGATTTGTATTTATTGTTTGCACAACAACTCCATCATTTAATTTGTGTTTTAATACATTTGGCCTACAAATTTCCTCTGCAATTTAATATATTTTGATGGATAATTTTCCTTTCTCTTTCAATACATATGGCCTGCAAAATTCCTTTGCAATTCATTACATTTTGATCACAAATTCTTACCATGCATTTTTATTGACTGCACCACCTGCATATTAATCGATCACAAATTCTTACCCTGTGTTTTTATTGACTGCTCCACCTACGTATTAATCAATCACAATTTCTTACCCAATGCTTTTTCATTGACTGCTCCACCCACGTTCATTCAACCACGATTTTTTACCAGCAATTTAATAAATGGGTATGATAGTGAAATTTTTAATGATAATGGGAAGTGATTTGGCAATGATAGGGAATTTATAGGTATCTAATGGATAAGTCTAGTATAGTGATTTAATGGATGTGTTTGGATAACATATTTATCTACATTTGAATAGCGGTTTATCAATTTTTATGAAACAATGAATTGAACTATCTAACAAACAACGTAACTTTGATTAGGAAACATATAGATGGGTTGTGTTTTCATCCTTATTCATTTACCCAATGATATCTACGTATCATATGGGTATTATGTTAAGGATCTTATTTATAATAGACATGGATAGAATTATGTTATAGGACAAAGAATCTAATTGTAAGGACAGTGAAATATATACATGGACAACGATCTGGTTATTTGCTTGTTAAGGGACAACGAATTTATCACTAGTTGGTCTGCATTTTTAGCACTTGTCTATATATGAATAGCAATTGAATATGAATTTTTATAGAATAGAATAGCAATTTTATGCGTATGTTCTTTTATGGTATGCATTTTTAGCACTTGGAATTATATAATAGCAATTGAATATGAATTTTGTATGATATGTGTTTTTAGCACTTGGAATTATAGAATAGAAATTGAACATGAATTTATATACATAACAAATTGAATTATAATTAGACAACCACGTAATGTACTCATAAGCAGCATCTATTTGGGTTTATATATTATATTGGTTAAATAGAAAATTAATAATTATTAACAATAAGGTTCTATATAATGTGAGACCGAGATATATGGTAGCAATTTTAGTGAAGGTGATTTTACGGTTAATGTGTGACAGATAATTAATACATAACGTGTGACAAAGATTCATTATATAAAGTGTGAAGTAGATGTTTATAAAAACAAATTTCATATTTCCTATTTTATATTTACACCGCCACCTCATTTACAGTTATTCCTTTTTATGACAACGATTAGCATTTATTATTAGATATCATTATTAATAGCGATATTATTATCAGATATTGATAGATATCAAATTCAGATATCAATATTAGTTAGCGATGTTATATCCTTACTTTTAATGGGCAGAGAAATATATATATATATATATATGGAATGTACACTTAATTTTTCCTTGAACATGTTCTTGACTATAACTATAAATTATAAATGCCTTATCCCCAGTGCTTAAATCTTAACCTTACATTAAACAATATTTGTATTCCTTTAAGTAAAGAATCCTCCCACCTACCACTCTTTAAGAATATAAATATATAGCCTTATCCCCAATGCAAAAATCTTTATCCACGTTTATTCAACAATATTTTTTCTCCTTTGAGTAAAGATTCCTCCCACCTACCACCCTTTAAACATATAAATACATAGCCTTATCCCAAGTGCATAAAGATTTATCCACATTTATTCATCAATATTTTTTCTTCTTTGAGTAAAGAATCCTCCCACTTACCACCCTTTAAACGTATAAATACATAGCCTTATCCCTAATGCATAGATCTTTATCCACATTTATTCAACAATATTTTTTTCTCCTTTGAGTAAAGAAGAATCCTCCCACCCTTTAAGCATATAAATACATATCCTTATCCCCATTGCATAAATCTTTACCCACATTTATTCAACAATATTTTTGCTCCTTTGAGTAAAGAATCTTCCCATCTACCACTTTCTAAGCATATAAATACATAGCCTTATCCCCATTGCAGAAATATTTATCCACATTTATTCAACAATACTTTTTCTCCTTTCAGTAAAGAATGTTCCCATCTACCACATTCTAAGCATATAAATACATAACATTATCCCCATTGCATAAAGATTTATCCACATTTATTCAACAATATTTTTTTTCTTTTGAGTAATGAATCCTCCCACCTACAACCCTTTAAACATATAAACACATAGCCTTATTTCGCTGGCTACAACTAGAAGGAGGCTACAACCCCCAATGTTCTCCGGCTACAACTGGTAGGTGGCTACAACCACCTGTCCTTGCCCTGTCCAACCGCCCTGAAACAAAAGTAGAATGATGGAACCACTGTCACACTATCACTGTGAGATGTACTGTTGTAAACCTATACCAATCAAACTGTAATCAACTTGTACCATAAACAACTACATCAACAATGTACCATAAACAAGTGCATCAACCATGCACCAACCTATTCCAAACAACCTATAATCAACATGTACCATAAACAAGTGCATCAACCATGCCAACCTGTAGCAAACAACCTGTAATCAACATATACCATAAACAAGTGCATCAACCATGCACCAAATACACATACCAATATAAACATCAAAATTTCTCTAGCAATACATCACACTATCCATAACCAAATATCATAAACCATTACATCAAACCATGTGCCACAACCTCACTGTTATACAACCTCTATCTGTAACATACCTCAACCAAAAGCCCTCATCAATTTCTTCATCCAAATCTGATTTGTAACTCTGTAATAGACCTAGTGTATATGATCACATACCTGCAAACATTCCTTAACTTTAACAAGAGACTAGCATTTTCATCAAACTTTACTTTTGTCTCACATGACTAATTTTGGATTAGTCAACAGCATTAACTTGAAATAATCATAACTATGTACCTGTAATGAATAAAGATCTGAAAATAGTATAAAATGTTCTTTAGTGTCTTTTATGCAATTCCTCCAGGTATCATTACTTGGAACCTCTCAGAAAAGGAGTTATAGTAAAAATGGCATACCTTGTTGAATTCTGGCTTATTCTAGAGAGAGAACTTGTAGAGCGTGCCCCACACAGAATATTTGTTGTATGGATCTGAAAATGGTACAGAAAATATTGCAGACTATACTCTAACCAATAAATTTGGTATTACTAAATTTGGATCTATTATGAAGAAGTTATGGCTTTTTTACCCGAAACACCTTTTTTAGACTAGTTTAAGGACTAGCCACAAACCCTATTTTACATGAAGTGTAACAAAAAAATACAACAACCCACAAGATGAAATATTTATCACAGCTACTTGGATATGTTTCCTCAATGGCCTCCCAATTTCGCGGTCTGAATCATTCTAGAAAAAACGTTATTGTGAAAATGGTGAGATGACTTGTAAATAACATACCTTAGAAAGCATCATCAAAATAATTTATCCTCCCTTGAATTTCAACCTTCTTTACCTCACCTTCCCTCTGAAATTCGGCTTAGATATACTTTGGTTACCTCTGTCACTTGTAGATATTCAATATGCTCAAGTGTGATTAAAAATCAGAGACCCTTGCCTCTTATTTATACTTTCATGTAGCTTCCTCAAGGGGTTACCTTCTAACCATCTTAACCCACTTTCCTTATTTTAGGGCTAACCCACTTCTAACCACTTGTCCA
>ML778044.1:182456-211003 GCA_009831015.1 Picea engelmannii
ACACACTCATTAACCTTCATAAAACCTAAAATTAACCTCAATAAACATAAATGTTGTCAACATCATATCTATAAGAAATCTTTCAAATTTTAATCCAAATGTCATGTTTATACACACATAAAAATTTCAATTTTAAAATAATTGTACAATATTAACATTTATAAATCCAAAATTAACCTTAATAAACATAACAACCTGTTGCCAACATCATATCTGAAAAAAGTCTGCCAAATTTTAATTTAAATAATTTCACAAAATAAACAAACAAAAACATATAAGTAAATCTCTTATGTATAAATTTTCAAATCAAAATAATAATACATATTATATTTGTTACAATTAAAATCCAATATTATTCCTATAATTGTAATAATTTTCCCCATTATATCAATACATTTTTTTCCAAATTATAATAACCAAGATAAACCCTTAAATAATTTCACAAAATAAACAATCACAAACACAAACAAATAAATCTAGAATCTATAAATTTCCAAACCAACATAATAATATTTATATTATATCAATACATTTTTTTCCAAATTATAATAACCAAGATAAACCCTTAAATAATTTCACAAAATAAACAAGCACAAACACAAACAAATACATCTAGAATCTATAAATTTCCAAACCAACATAATAATATTTATTATATATCAGTTATAATTACAATCCAATACTATTTTTGTAATTGTAATAATTTTACCATTATGTCAATGTTTTTTTTTTTCAACTTACATTGGGAAGTACTTTCCTCTAATTTTGAAGATGGCATTTAAGGTTAATCGAATATTATTTCTGTAATTGTAAGTATAATTAAGATTAATCAAATATAATAATAATAATAATTTATTTTTAAAGTCATGGTCAAGTCACACCAAATTGGTGTATGAGATTCTTTTGTTTGTGGGACAAGAGATTCTTCTCAGCCCAACTATTTGACTGGTAAAGTCTAGAAAGGTATACATACCCTACCCACTCTAAATTTAAACTTGTAACCTCTTAAAAGGAAACACATATTCCTCTTAACTGTAAACATAATTAAGAGTTCAAAATGTCACTTATAGATGTCACTTATGAAAATTGAATACAAGTAGAGAAGATAATAAATAAATAGAAAAATAACTGTATCTGTAATAAGAAGCTGCCCAAACAGATAGAGATGTCTATTGCCTTTCTATGCCTTGTTTGGGTTGCAGTTGACAAAGGAGGTATCGGTAGCCCGGACTCCAACAACTTGAGAGTTCTGAGGCAAGGTAGTACGATACTGAAAGGAAACCTGCCTGCCCTTTGGGATGGGCTTCACAATGACACTGTCAGGGGACGCAGAATCACTGGAAAAGTGGACCTCCAAGCTTATATTTTCAGTATCACATGATTTACACGCATTTGTGACTTCGATTTCATACGCATAACGCCATTGATTGCCGTTGACGCTGCGATCCGTTTCCTTCCAATTCGTCAATATGTTGTTCAACCCACACCACGCTTCGCCTTCAATCCCTGAAACATCTTTTAAATAAATCAGTACAGTCTGTTCAGAACGATTTCGGCTTTAAATCTTAGTAATATAGAAGTAACTAAATATTCAATAATATTAACTACAATCAATTGAAAGAATCTCTTAAACTATCCATTATCAATTTATATTAAAAATAAAATTTCTTTAATCTCTAACTGTGATTTATTATTATCCTGGAATGGCAAACGTTACCTGATGAGAGAGCTGCCTGTCCGAAGTGAGTCGCAGCGATAAGCAGACGCAAGAGCGCAGACAATCGAAGTTGAGATCTCATATCGCCACTTCCGAAACCCATATCTCCTGCTTGAGTTGATGGCCAAAATCTATTTCACAAAACAAATATTTTTGTTTTCTATCAATAAGATTGTTATCTGCCAGCTTCTAGAGCAGTTCAATTGGAAAGTGCTGTAATATGAAATGTTAAAGTGTTATGTGAGGTGAGATTTTCACCTCTACCTACAGAAGGGACATACTTATAACACCTGTAGATTATAATAATAGTTGGTATATATAGTAAATACAGTTCATAATAACTAAACCTTTTATATATATATAATTTATATATATATATATATTCACTCTTGGACCTTTTCAATCTACTATATCTAATTTATATAATAAATAAATGAAAATCATTATTTTTATAATAAATGCATATTCATGTTTACTATAATTAATTAATTAATTTAACAACATTCAATCTGCGATATCCCATAGATCATTATTTTTTAATAAATACTATATCTAATTTATATAATAAATAAATAAAAATCATTATTTTTATAATAAATGCATGTTTATGTTTACTATAATTAATTAACTAATTTAACAACATTCAATCTGCGATATCCCGTAGATCATTATTTTTGTAATAAATACATGTTCATGTTTGTTATAATTAATTAACTAATTCAACAATATTCATAATATTGTTGAATTAGTTAATTAATTATAACAAACATGAACATGCATTTATTATGAAGATAATGATCTCCATTCATTTATTATATAAATTGGATATATCACATTGAATAGGTCCAAGAGTGAGTATATATATAATGATCTCCATTCATTTATTATATAAATTGGATATATCACATTATATATATATATATAAAAGAGTCAAGTTCTGTTTGTTATAATTAATTAATTAATTTAACAACATACATATTATTTTATGAAATATTAAATATTTTTGTAATTAAAGATAATAACAAATTTAATACAAAATTTAACATTAAAAATAATGTATAAATTATACTAAAAATTCACTTAAATGATTGTAAAATGGATCATTTACCCTTCAAAATAAAATGTTCAAACATATATTCCATTTATTATTGAAAATAATTTAACATTAAAAATAATGTATAAATTATACGTAGAAGATTTGAGAGGAAATCACTTAAATCATTGTGAAATGGATCGTTTACCCTTCAAAATGTTCATATAAATATTCCATTTGTTATTAATCAAATAACTTTTATGTTTATTTAAATATCTATCTTTTATTATTGAAAATAATTTAACATTAAAAATAATGTATAAATTATAAGTAGAAGATTTGAGAGGAAATCACTTAAATCATTGTGAAATGGATCATTTACCCTTCAAAATGTTCATACAAATATTCCATTTGTTATTAATCAAATAATTCTTATGTTTATTTAAATACCTATCTTTTAGTTTCATTTTAGTAATTTCTTTGTGTTTTATTTTATGTTGCACTAGTTTTTGAAAAATGGGAAGGTTGTTAAAGTTGGAAGTGACAATATTGAAATAATATATATATAAAAATAATTTAGATTACAATGTCTAGAGAAAATGATACATTTTAAATCTTATTTCAATAAAATTGAAGGTCAATGACAATGTTTCTTCTACTTCAAAAACTGTAATATCTAAATTATTAATTTAATTTGTGCTAATAATTATATGAATATATTTAACACACTACTTAAACAAAATTGAAAATACATATATAAAATTTTAATATATTTTTAAAATTAAACTTTACATATATAAATTTCAAACATCTTTGTAAATCTAAAGCATTATTCTTATTTTGATTGAAAAAAGATAAATAGTAATAATCTTGTAATATGAAAATACGATAAAAGTCAATGATATGGTTGGTTGATAACTGTAAAGTGAGTATTATTAAGTTTTTTAACTTAACTAATTTTTGAAATAATATTTACTTGTAGTGTAGTCTTTGTTTTATAGTGATATTTTGAATAAATATAATGAAAACATTTTTAATAAATTATGTATTTGTAAGAGTGGAATACAAATATTTACATTTTAATTTAATATAATTCTAATTTAAAGTTCTCTATTTTGGAAATTAGTTCCCAAGTTCCCATTTTCTTCATCTTGAAGCTCCAAAATAGTTCCCAACCAATTGGGATGTTCCCAAGCTCTTGGAACTTCCAAAATGAGTTTTAGAGATGTTAGAAATGTTGGGAGTGTTCCTGTGCAACTATGTTTTTTTTTTAATAAATTGGTTAATTTATTATGATCAATATTATATTTTTTTGATAAACCCTTGGCCATCAACAATGGGGGCTCAAAGTCAATATTATATTTTTTGATCCACTTATGTCTGTTGGGTCAAGAAACTATTTTAATATTGATGCTTGTTTTTAAAGGTCCAAGATAATAGAGTCAATAAATCAAAATTTGTTTTTAAATATAAATACAAATAAAAATTAAAACATAATACACTTTAAAAGAAAAATTATTATTAAAATTTTAATATAAGTTCTATATTAGAGCTTGAGTGGGTATAATGGTTAAGAACATGCGTTTCCTCTTTGGAGATTATAGGTTCAAATCTAGAGGGGCATAGGGTATGTATAAGTGTGAGCATGGTTGGCTTGGTCATGACCTTAAAAAAAATAGCCATATAAAATTACATAAATTGAAATACCTTTGTTTACATTTACGATCAAAATTAAATTTCAATAATTATATCTATTCAACCAATAATATTTATAAAATAAATATCTAAAATCATAGTATCTCTCCAAACAATAAATAATATCATAATATCTATTAAAATAAAAAATAATATTTCCCTGGATGGGGTGACACCTGGCGAACGCTTGTCATATGGCACACTGGAGATGAGGGAAGTTAAAGCCCGTCGCCACTAGCCTCATCCTCCATCCATTCAAAATGCAAAGCATTCACTCCAGCCAAACCTTAGTGCATTGGGACAATTCGACAGATCTAATGGTGATCCAATCTTTACCCTCGAGTACTGGTACGATGCAACAAGGCCGCATCACCCTAGAATTCATGGCTCCCCAAGTCGTCACTTCCCTCATCATCATGCAAGGAACTCCTCGTTGTGGCTCTTATCTCTAGAGTTTGTCCTTTTTTTTTCATTCTCCCCCTATTGTTATGCTCTGAGCACTTCGAGCCTCTGTAATTTTCCTTATGTCCACTACTAGCATTTCTAGCCTCTCCTCTATTAATTCTCCCCCCCACGAGCTCATCGTCGCCATGCCTTGTGAGAGAGAAAAATCCAAGCGTGGGTTGGCCTACTATAGTCAAGTAGGTAGACATCGATGCACAAGACCTCTCTCTCTCTCTCCCATTCCAGGAAGTAGCTCAACCCACTCTCCCCACTCTGATCAAAATTGGTGCAAGGACACTCAAGCTAAGTTTCACTCGTCTAATTGAGAGATAACCTATGGGGGATGCATAGTGGAGGAGAATATTCCTCCTAGTTGGGAGGAGATTCCTCCTAATTTGCAGGAGACCACCATGGAGTAGATGACACAAACATGCATCGGTATCCCTTTGAATTCCCCCAGGCTGGCCATAACAGGATGTATGGTAGAAGATAAATTCCCTCCTCTGATGTCGGATTACTGGAAGAATTATTCCTACCCCAATGACGAAGACCCAGAGATAACGTGGGGTGAATTATGGAGCAAGGAAGAAATCCATAGGGAGACACAGACAGGAGCGCCAATTCACCCGACTCTGGGTAGCCACGGCCTACCCAACTCTGGCAGGCTCACAAAGGATCATTTGGTATTGATTTTCGATATGAGAAGAGACTTGGCCGAGTAGTTGCATAGCCAACACATCCTCAACAAGCGCCTAGATATTTTGTTCAACTCCCTGTCAAGAGAGCCTGCAAAGAGCCACTACCCGACATGTTGTCAGCCATATGCCTTCATAATTCATCAGGATGGACGCTCGGGTTTGTCTCACGTCTAGTTTCTTTAATGTTAATTTTTGTGTTCTTAGATACAATGTTTTTTGTTTCAATTAGACTCTAGTTCACTAGCTGGTCCTTGAACAATATCGACCACCTGTTATGGTTTCCATGCATGTTGAAGAATAGGTGGTGAGTCCTGATGTTTTTTCAGACATGTGTCGCTTTCTGGTCCTTGAACAATGTCGATCACCTGTTTTGGTTTCCATACATGTGGCAGAACAGGAGGCAAGTCTTGATGTATTCTTAGACATGTGTCGCTTCTCTTTTTATTTACAATATATATATATATATATATATATATATATATATATTATAATAAATATTAATGATTATAAATAAAATTTATCAAAGCCATTATATATATAAAAAAGAAATACATATAGAGGTTAGTGGTAACTTTAAAGTAACCACACTTGTGATGAGTAATTTATTATAAATTGTTGGCCCTCAACCAAGTTTTGAGGAAACATTGGTCAGGTTTGACCACTTTTTGGACATCGACAGGCTGGTCAAATATGGAGTGCCCAGGCAGAGATGAGATCACAGTATCTCACTTGTTTGTGGGATTTGTGGACCGATGAGATCACATGATCTCACTTGTCTGTGGGATTTGTGGACCTAGCACATGGTTCATTAGGGTTTTTGTATTAGGGTTTTGGGATGTCGGCCCATGGGTTTACCCATGATTAGGCATTTTTGTAAGGGATGTAAAAGTATATATAGGAAGGAATGTAATGTAGAGGTAGCAAAGTGTGCTTAGTGCAAGACAAGTAGTAGTATCTAGTTAAGTGCAAGAGGCAAGTAGTTCTAGGTTGCTTTGTGAAACAGACCGTGTATGTAAGGCTATGTGCCTCATAGAGGAGTTGGCTATGTGCCTTGACCTATTTTGGGAAGGTGGATCTAGTGCACAATGCGCAAATCACCTGTCCAGTGCGAATATTGGCTCTGTGGCTTAGTGCACAGGAGCAGACGAATGTAAAAGATTGAAGACTAATAAAGAAGAAGAAGTTGTTGGTGGGTGTAGCCCCACACTGGGGTGAACCACGTATATCATGTGTTGATGGTTTCCTTTGTGTTGTGATATTTATGTTGTAGATCTACGTAGTGCATTGATTATTATGAATGATAGATAGATCTATGAATTCTTAGTGCTTTGTTTATATTGAATGTGTTAGATCTAACTTCTAATGCTAAGTGTAATGTATATTTTGTCATTGTTACTACGTCGATCTGTACTTAGGGTTGGATCTACGGTGTGAATAAAGCTAATGAATTAATGTTTGTTGTTCCTAAGTACTATACGAAGTGTTATAATCACAGATCTATGTCCCAGCTTGGTTACATACACTTGAGTCCTGTAACTCCCCCGCCTCTACCTCGGGTGAGACTGCATATGCTTTTCAGGTGTTGCCGAAAGGGTCAGTAGCTAGGGTTTTGTTGGTGCGAATTTGAAGTGTTGAACCCTGGGTCTACCCTTGTGCCAACAAATGGTTCCATTGTCGGGACCTGAAACTGTGATTGTTGGGAACTGAAGTAAATAAACGAGAAGCTATGTGTGTAGATATGTTGTTGTAGTGCGCAGTATCCTACTTGAATTACGAAGCTCTGTGCTAAGAAAGAAACCTGATCTGAAGAAAAGAGGTAAGATCTTGAAAGAGGTAAATCTTTGTGCCTGGATAGAGTAAGATAAGTGGAAATTTTTGTTTTGAAAGCATGAATCTAGGTATGTTTGATAGATTTTGTCCTAGCCTAAAATCTAGGGTACAGTGAGAAGAAAGAGTTGATCTAAATAAATTTGATAGAAATAGAGAAAGATATGTTATTCCTATGCATAAACATAACTTTTGGAATAATAAATGGATGCAGAAACCTAGAAAGAATTTTTGCAGATTTTAGGTCCATCACTATGATCCCAGTGCGCAGTACAAGAGAGGTTGGGGAATTCTTAAGAGAAAGAGAGGATTGACATTATGTTATAACTTCAGAAGACCGAGACATCTTGCTAAGGAATGTCGTGGTGTAGGTCCTATTTGTCTATGTTGTAAAACTGTTGGTCATGAAGTTGAAGATTGTCCAAGAATGATTGCTAAAGTTGAATAAATGAATATGAATCAAGAGAATAAGAGCATGTTAGAGAATCATAAAGAGAAAGAATAAGGGAAAGCTCAGACTATGTTAATATAGTTAAAAGAAGTAATGGATGATCACAAAGATGTCATTTTATTAGAAATCTTAAAGGAAAAACAACGCATAAATACAAGAATAGGAGACTTCGACATAGACTGTGTCTTGGATGAAGAGACACCAATGAATATTATGACAAAAAGAACTTGGGAAATTTTTGGAAATCCTACTGTGGTACCTTCACTAGGAAGGATAGGCTTGTTCAGAGGAAAGATGGTAACCCTGTGTGGAAGAGTTACTAATGTACCTGTTATCATCCATGGAACATCAACATAAGAGGAATTTGAAGTTATTAGGTTTGTTGAGAACAACACCCCTTTTCCACTTTTGTTAGAAATGACTTAGATCGATAAGGATCAGATCAGAAGGAAAGAAGAGGAAGAAGCTACAGAAAAGAAAAAGAAAGAACTAAGGGATTTCATAGCTAGGAAAATAGATCGATTGATAGAAGAACAAGAAGTTAAGTTGAAGCAGTAGAAGGAAAGAGAATTAGCTATTGAGGTTGAAAGAATGCAAGAAGGTTTGAAGGACCTATCCATTCAAGAGAGAATAATACCCACCCTGGAGTTAATAAGAAAAGAGGCATTACCTTTGAACCCTTCGAGATAACATTAGCAACGCAAAGCTACTACGCTAAGAGAAGATAAGAGTAAGAATGGAAAGAGGAATCCAGAGACTCAGATCACAGGAAAGAAGGCAAGGAATATCAGTAAGAAGAAATCCAAGTTGGAAAAGTTACAGAGAAGACTTCGCAGGAGGCAAGTTGCAAGCCCTCAACCTCGCTGGAACAACAAAACCACATAGAATGGGACTTCGTCATGGCGAAGCTATATGACCGTTGGAGGTGCCCTGACCGTTAGAACGATGCACCAAATGGCTAGGAAATGAATTTATGGGCGACTAGACCGCATTTGGGATGTTGAGACCGTGCCATAATAGACTGATTTGTATTGATTGAGGCATTCCTTCCTGTTGGAGGAATCTACTACAACACTTGCTTATTTAACTCGTCGGACACTGTGTCGGGACCACTTTTTGCTACCTGTGATTATCTGAGAAAAGAAACAAAGTGATTGTGTGTGTCGAGCTGTGATATCATACATCACCATATGTTGTTTACCCTTCTATCCATTCACCTACCTCAACTTATTTGTTCACAGTGAGAATGTCGGTCGAGTGCACTGAGATAGAGAAATCCATTGAAGAAGTTATGAAGAAGTTTATGGCTGATAAAGATATGTCTAAGGGAGTATAGGCATCATCGTCCAGGGGAATGTAGGCTTCCCCCTCGAATGGATGACGTTTGGGCCGTACTAACCCTGCGAATGAGAAGCGAAGTAAGCATCACGACGATCTGGCTAATTCAAAGCAGATCCCATTGATCTTACCTGATTACATCTCGCCTTTGGCTAGCATGGTTAACCGTGACAACATTACATGAGACTTCGAGTATACATTGATCATCGTGTACATATTGAAGGAGATACGCGTAAAAGGAAGTTAGTTAGGACAGATCCCAGCATTGAAGAACATCGATTTCAACCTTAGTGACATAAATAACTATGAGATGCTCGCACCTCACAGATATTTGATGAAGATGACTAACAAGAGGACTAGCATTGTCTCCCAGCCTTGGATAAAGGAGCTCGCACAGTCCACGATACTCAATGTCATGAAGATTCCTCACTTTGGACAACATCAGGACGTTAACACTTGTGTTAAACTCCTCTTTTCGTGCTATCATGGAGGATACCTATGGCTCAACAGGTGCATTACTGTGGATCCAGCGCTGATCCACCTGATCACAGGACTGAGCATGCAGGGACCCAACCCTCGGATTGCTCCCTGGCACAACACATTAAGGAGGCATACGTCGAAGTTGATAAGGGAAATCAAGGCTACACGGTAGCCTCTATCCAGGATGGTGTAGTGCACCTAGCTTGTCAGCTCATAGCTGGAAAGATCATTAGAAAGAACCACCCCACGCAGGTCACTGGGTTCGTGGTGGACCTCGCAGGGAAATGCGTGGAGGGGATGCAAATGAATTGGGTGAGCTACCTCATCAACGAGATTGAGAAAGACTGTCGTGAATCACAAGATCAAGGATATGAGTTCCATTTCAGTTGGTTTCTTGTGTTGATCGCATTTGTCACTTGGAAAATGTCGAAAGGAGCTGCCTTCCTGGAGATTGAACCTTTGGAGCCATTGGTCACGAATTTCTCCACCCTATGGTACATGAATGACATGTCAAAGAAGTGGCAGTCGAATGCAGTGTTCCATGCCTACTACCAGCAGTTGAAGGTTTCTATTGATTCATTCCCATGCATGACTCCGTGAACATTGCACCAGTACAGACCGTTAGATAAGTACCATGCAAATCGACATTTCATTTATATCACTGCACGCAGGGATGAGAGAAAGGAGCAATTACAGTCCTACTATAAGCTGACTGACGAAGATATGGAGGAGATAACCAAGGAATGGCCAATAGAGTTCCTTATACCAGTCGATGATGCAAAACTCTCTGAAATCAACATCATAGGAACCCCCTTGGTCACCCGAGCCGAGCATGTCAGACAGACCAACGGGAAGAAGAAGAAGAAAAAGGTGGAAGTCTAAGACATAGAGACTAATGAGGAGGACAGTGACTCAGAAGAAAGTAGACCTGACTCACCCACGGGAGGAGGAGAAGACAAAGTAAACCAAGAAGGAGGAGGGGAAGAAGGAGAAAATCAAGGAGAAGGCGAAGCTACACCGTCGAAGGATCCCCCTACTGAGACAGAAACATCAAAGAAGAGGAAGGGTTCCCCGCAAAAAAACTTGGCAAGAAAGAAGACCCAGACAAGTAAGCCCCAGCTAGAGGCTATGCTCACAGAGGATGACATTAGTCTAGTCCGTGGAGCGATGGAGGATGCATATGAGGACCTATTACAAAGATATGGCAAGAAGCAAGAATAGTTGTATGTAAGAGTTGAAAAGGAGTTGAAGGAGATACAGCGAGCTATTCAAGTTAGTTGTGCAGTACCTACTGTGCCCTCCTCGTCAGAGACTATAGAGTTGGGGGATGAACCAGCCCAACTTTGAATATTGGTAGATGAAACAGAGGCTCGACTCTAGTGAATCCAAGAAGAAAAGGAACAGGCTACAGAAACCCTAAAGAAAGAGAAAGAGGAGATCTTGGAGCAACTACGATTTGAGCAGTACTATGTAACCGCATATGAAAATGAGAGGGATAAGTTACGGGCAATGCTTGAGGGAGACAAAGTAAAGATACAAAAGGAAAAGGACCAGTTGCTTGCAGAAAAGACTGCAGTCAAGGAAGTGGTGAGAAAAGCACTTCGCACTATGCCACGCTCAGCACAGGAGCAACATGAGGCAGTTGAGGTCCAAGTGATGAAGCTCATTGAGGCCATCCAACAACTTCAAGCAAGGGTAACAAAGTTGGATCTTCAAGTAGTACCAAGCACACCGCAGGAAGTCTGTGACTAGAGGGAGGAAGTTGCTAAGAGAACAGTGGAAATGATCATAGTCCTCGCCTCAGAATGAAAGCAGCTAAGAGACAAAAGTGCGTAGACCTACGAACACCTCATGAAATATCTAGAGCTTAGGAAGTTGGAAGCGCAACTACAGGAGGTGCAACAGTAGGCACTGATAGTTCAAGCGCAGATGAAGTCACTCACTGTTATCGAGAGAATGAAGAGATCACAAAAACAACGCACGACCCAACAACTTATTACTACCATCCAAGGAAGATTCATGGAGGTCACACAGAGGCTACAACAGGTGCAGGAGGAAGCCTGCACAGTGTTTGAAGAGATCGAAGGAAAATGATCGCAACTGGACCAAGTGGTTGCAACAGTAGAACAATGCTTGGAAGGGCCTATTACAGAGAAATTGATCCAGGAGTTCGCTGAGCAGAAGGCTCAGGAAAAGAAACAAGTCGAGGAAGCTCGAGCTAACCTCGAGGCCTTTGAAGCAGCATTGCCCAGATTTGAGTGACTTGGGACGAGTCACGGGTGAGTGTTGGGGGCCTGTTGGCCCTCGACCAAGTTTTGAGGAAACATTGGTCGGGTTTGACCACTTTTTTGACATCGACAGGCTGGTCGAAGATGGAGCACCTAGGCGGAGCTAAGATCGTGGGATTTCACTTGTTTGTGGGCTTTGTGGACCCAACACAGGGTTCATTAGGGTTTTTGTATTAGGGTTTTGGGATGTCGACCCTTGGTTTTACCCATTATTAGGCCTTGTTGTAAGGGATGTAAAAGTATATATAGGAAGGAATGTAATGTAGAGGTAGCAAAGTGTGCTTAGTGCAAACGAAGTAGTAGTATCTAGTTAAGTGCAAGAGGCAAGTAGTTATGGGTTGCTTTGTGCAACAAACCATGTATGTAAGGCTCTGTGCGTGATAGAGGAGTTGGCTCTGTGCCTTGACCTGATTTTAGGAAGGTGGATATGGTGCGCAGTGCGCAGATCACATGTCTAATGCGAAGCTTGGCTCTGTGGCTTAGTGCACAGGAGCAAACGAATGTAAGATATTGAAGACTAATAAAGAAGAAGAAGTCGTTGGTGGACATAGCCCCACATTGGGGTGAACCACGTATATCGTGTGTTGATGGTTTTCTTTGTGTTGTGATATTTATGTTGTAGATCTTGTTAGTGCATTGATTATTATGAATGATATATAGATCTATGAATGCTTAGTGCTTTGTCTATATTGAATGTGTTAGATCTAACTTTTGATTCTAAGTGTGATGTATATTTTTCCATTGTTACTATGTCGATCTATACTTAGGGTTGGATCTGCGATGTGAATAAATCCAATGAATTAATGTGAGTTGTTCCTAAG
The DNA here is from genome assembly GCA_009831015.1 of Picea engelmannii. Lineage (NCBI taxonomy): Eukaryota > Viridiplantae > Streptophyta > Pinopsida > Pinales > Pinaceae > Picea > Picea engelmannii. The sequence goes on from ML778044.1 coordinate 195,249, forward strand.
TACTTTTTGAAGTGTTATAATCACATATATGTGTCCCCGACTAGTTACAAATACTTGAGTCATGTAACCCCCCCTACCTCTACCTCGGGTGAGACGACATCTTCTTGGCAGGTGTTGCTGAAAGGATCGGTAGTTAGGGTTTTGTTGGTGCATTGAACCCTGGGTCTACCCCTATGTCATTATAAATACACAAATAAAATAATAATATTATATGTAAATATATTTAAATGTTATTAGTAAATTATAATAAAAAATTGGATTAGAGGTTATTGATAATTTTAAAAGCATTAAAAATGAAAATGGAAAAGTTTTAATTAATTATATGTTTTAATAAATTTATTTTAAAAAATAGAAATTCATATGAAATTACTTGCAAATAATTTTTCCTCTTCCAAAATATTTTTATTACATAATCTCTTTATTATGTAGTAAACATATTTGTTTCCGTTGTATATTTAATATTCAAAGTCTTGGATCCTCAATATGTAAAGTTTCAACTTATTTTTGTCATGAATTGATTTAAAATTTAATTTTTAAATTTTTTCATATATTAAATAAGAATCAACCTTATGAAAATAAATCTTTAAAATAATAAGAATTTAAAAAAAAAAATGCACAATGTATCAGGGATAAAACACTAATAAAAAGATCTTACCCACACCACAAGGTATATATATATATATATATCATAGTTTCTAGGTGCAATCTATAAATTATATGATTTTATGTGGCATTAATAATACAACACAAATAGAACTAATATATAAAAAAAAAAAATGCAAAATGTGATGGAGCCCCAATAAAAGGATCTTATCCACATCACAAGGTGAAAATTATATATATATATGACAATCTTAACATAATATAGTTTATATATATGGATGCATAATGGTCATAGTTTTTATCACGGTACAATATATACACTATATGATCCATACGTGGTCTACTTAAATGTCCTTATTTCAAGAATAAATCATCATCTGCAAAGTATGTATCAAGTAGATTTTTTTATCAATGTTGTTAACAAAATTATAAATCATCCTCCGCAAATTTCAATATGATTTTCTATCAATGTCCTTAGGACAAGTATAAATCATCATTTACAAAATAAAAGATGATTTGATATCAATGTCCTTAGAACATGTATGACTTTAATTTTCCTTCCCTATAATACACTACATGAGTTCAAAGTTCTTGTCTTAGACTTCACTATGTGGCGAAATTTGTCCTTTGTCACATTGTTATGAACAATTCCCAATGTTACAAGATGAAAAACATTCTCCCATCCTTGCATTGAGAGAATCACTTACCAGAGACACAATATGTCAAAAATCTAGTGAGGTCTCATTGTGATTAACATTTCCCAACATCACAATATTTATACCATCTCTAGATGTCACATTGTGGAAAACATTTTCAAACATCGGGATGTGATGAACATTTCCTAACATCACAGTGTGATGAACCTTTCCCAAAAATTCATTGTGATGAACGTTTCCCAACGTCACAATGTGTCGAACATTCCCTAACGTCACATTGTGATGAAAATTTCCTAGTGTCACATTCTTAGAAACATTTCACAACCTTGAAACATCTCGAGCATTTCCTAACGTCGCATTGTGATCAATATTTCCTAACGTCGTATTCTGAGAAACATTTCACAACATTGGATTGTGATGAACATTGACCAATTTCGCAATGTGATGAACATTTCCTAACGTCATGTTTTGATGAACATTTACCAATGTCACAATGTGATGAAAATTTCCTAACGTCCCCATGTTTCAAACATTTATTAACGTTGCATTGAGATGAAAATTTCCAAACGTGGCATTGTGACCAACATTTCCCAAGGTCGCAATGTGACAAAAATTTCCATATGTCGCAATGTGACGAACATTTCCCAATGGCACAATGTGACAAACATTTACTAACATCACATTGTGATGAAAATTTCCCAACGTCACAATGCGACAAAAATTTCTCAAGCTCACATTGTGACAAACATTTCCCAACATCACAATCTGATGAACATTTCCCAAGATCACATTGTGAAAAGCATTTCCTTATGTCACAATCTTTCGAACATTTCCTAACGTCGCATTTTGACAAACATTTCGCAACATCGCAATGTGACAAACATTTCCCAAGATCGCAAAAACACGAACATTTCCCAAGATCACATTGTGATGAACATTTCCTAACGTCGCAATGTGATGAACATTTCCCAACATCCCAATGTGACAAACATTTCCCAACATCCCAATGTAACGAACATTTCCTAACATCACATTCTGATTAACGTTTCCTAACGTCGCATTGTGATGAACATTTCGCAATGTCGTAATGTGATGAGCATTTCTCAATGTTAACATTTCCTCATTTTGCAATGTGACTAACATTTCTTAACGTCTCAATGTGACGAACATTTCATAACGTCACATTGCAAAAAAGATTAAATTTTAAAGCTAAGAGAATAGTTAATCAATAACAATTATTAAATATTAATATAGTTAACCAATAATAATGGGTAAAATCATGAAGATGGGTAACACTTTTGCTTGTTTTATGAGATTTTTTTTTTTTAAACATGTTCTTCAACTTCTGGTAAACAAAAGTATTTTTTTTATTTAGAATTTTACTTTACTGTAAAAACAAAACTTTTGAAGAATTTTGTTAGCTTTCTACTGACTATCTGAAAAAAAAAATTATTGAGATTTGATATGTCAATTTGGCAATTGTTTTACAGTATGTTCCTTAAAAATAAAGGGAAAGATAATGAGTTATTTCCCCCCCAACAATGTATCCATTATTAAACTTTTGTTTTTGACAAATGAAATATACGACAACAATCTACAGAGAATCTATTTTGTGATGACTATAGTTTTGAATTTAACGGATGAATATTATAATTTCTAGAATTTTTTAAGTTGACCAGTCTAAAAAAGTTACAGATTTCAAACACTTGTTTTCCCCCACCATGTATCTATCTTAATTTTTACTTAAAAGTAAAATCTAAAAATACTCTTTTGAAGTGAACAGTTTAAGGATTCTGAATATAAATTTTCCATAATTTTCCACTGTGTACTTTAGAGATATGGATTTTTCATTTCACTGAATCATAATCTCACATAAAAATAATATGCAATGATTTTTAAATAAAATTAAATAAAATTAGATAAAAACAAGGAAAATGAAAACAAATTATATCCAATGAAAGTAGATTCAATTTTTAAAATGTTGGTATCAATTCTAAGTATTTGTAGGAGTCCTCTACCTCCAAATATCAAGTAAGCTAGAGATAATTTACAGTTTCCCGCAAATAGTCCCATTTTCAGGGTTTCGACTGAAATATTCTTTCGACTGAAACCTAGTTTTTAATGAAATCTGTTAAAAATAAAACTTTCAACCGAAAAGTCTTTCGAACAAAATATGCTTACCACGGGAAAAAATCTCATCCAACAAATATTGTACACGAATTTCGAGGGAATCACCAGGGCATCGTTCAATTTGACGTGAAAATTTTCGGTCGAAAAATGTTTTAACCGAAAAACTTTCTAGCGACATTGTTTCGGTCAAAAAAATCTCGCTAGGAATTTTGGAGACCCGATTCTCACAAAAGTGTTACCCATCTTCATGATTTTACCCATTATTAATTAATAATATAGTTAATAATAATTAATTAAATGAAATAATAATATAGATAATCAATAATAATTATTAAAATACTTAATATTAATTAATTGAAATTAGTTAGAGGCCAGGAATTGAAATATATGTATATATATGCTACACCATGCATAGTCATGTGCATGGTCATTTGTGGTCAGACATGGCCATGCTCATGGTCATGGTGAATCATATTCATGATCATTAATAGTCATTGTCATGGTCATCATCAATTGCACTTATGGTAAATTATAGTCTGTCATTGTGAACCATCCTCATGGCCATGGTCAATGTTTTCTATTTATGTAATAGTATATTATTAATGTATTTTTACTTTATTACTTCAATGTATTAATGTATTATTAAAACTTTAATACCATTTTAATGTTTTACTCCTTTATTAATGTATTAATTAATAATCATTTATTAAGATATTAATAATTTAATAATGTGTTATTAATCTATTATTTTATTAGTGTATTAATGTATTATTAATAATGTATTACTTTACTAGTTTATTAATGTATTAATTTAATACATATATTAAATTACTTTAGCAACAATTTAATTAAAATTGTATAAATATTTTAATTATAATGTATTTATACATTATAATAATCTATAAATACTTTATTAATGTATTAATACAATAATGTAATATTTTAATGTATTAATGTAATAATGTAATATTTTAATGTATTTATGTAAAAATGTATTTTTACTTTATTAATGTATTGTTACTACTTTATTATTCTTGGTCATGGTCAACAATAGTTAACCATAATTAAGTTAATGGTCAACCATAGGCATGGTCAAACATGGTGAATTTAATTGATATTCATGGTCAACAATGGTCATGACTAGCAATGGTTCTCTATGGACAACAATTCTCAAACATGGTTAACCATTGTCAACCATGATGAGCCACACTCAACCATGGCCATGGTCAACTAAGGTAAACCATAACAATGTATTAATGTAAAACATTAATGTAAAACATTAATGTATTAATTAATAATATATAAATATATTAATTGTTATGCATTTATATAAGAATGAGTTAATACATTATTAAAATGTATTAATGTGCCTAATGTATTAATACATTAGGAACATTAATGTATTAATGTATTAATATATCCTGAGTGGGCCTAATGGTTAAGAACATGTGTTTCCTCCTAAGAGGTCACATGTTCAAATCCAGAGGGGGGTAGGGTATGTATACCTAGAATCTACTAGTAAATCGCGTGAGCCATTAGTTTGGAAAGGTGAATAAATGGCGTCGATCAGCCTATATCAACCACTTTTATAAAGTGGTTGTTGCTAGTCAATAGCACAATCAATGTTTTCACCTTTTAAAATATCTTCTAAATTCTATCCCTCTCTGTACAGTTAGGCATCCCAACTTCAAACACCCTCGAAAGGCGACGTAGTATAGCTTCGTCCAGATATTCGGGCCTATTGGTTGCAACAAGAATGACAATCCTAGTTCTTTGATCTATTGTAAATCCATCCCACAACGACATGAATTATGTCTTGATATTTCTAATGCTTTCTTTTTCATTAGAACATTTTTTCCCTAGAAAACTATCTATCTCATCAAGAAATATAATGGTGGGTTGAGGGTTGAATCTTGTATGATAGTGTGAACACAATAGTCACAAGTTTCTCAGAATCACCAAACCATTTTCTTGTAAGATTGGATTCCCTTACATTGATAAAGACAAGTCATGGTTCTCTTTCTATTACCTTTGCAAGCATTTTTTTCCCAGTTCCTGGTGGACCATACAACAAGATTCCTTTGGGTAATGTTGAAACAAATTAGGCCTCTGTAATGGAAGGATAACCAGGTTACAAACTTATTTTTAGTTTTTCCATCCCTGTTGCAATTGAATCTGTGGTACAAATATCATCAGGGTTGATAACATCAGAGGCTATCACATTCTCATAAGGGTTTGTGTGTTGACCCAACGATTTTGTGATTGCCTTAGTTTATTTCCCTCCTATTCTTTGACCACGTTTTAAACCCATTCAAACATGTCTACTTAATAATTTTAGTTAATAAGGTAATAATGTCCATCCCGAGAGTCTCCACAAGTGGAATTATTTCCTCTACACATTGCATTGAACCAAATAGCCACCAGGGATGATTTTAGGGGCTAAATTTCGCTCATGAGCTAATTTTACATGGTTTTCCCAAAAAAAGATTCTCTATTCTAAAAATGATTTTCCAAAATTCTAAAGGATAAAATTATTTTACCTTAAAAATCGCCAAAATTTTATACAAACTATATAAAATCCTTGAAAATTTGAATATTTTTACAAAAATATTGCCAAACATTTTATAGTTGGCATATGAAGGATTAGTAAGATTTCCCAAGGTTTCTATATTTTAAAATAAATTTCCATCCTTAAAATCATCCCTGATAGCCACATCTTCTCCACTCCACAAGTGGAGTTATCTCCTTGGCACATGGAAGGGAAGCCAATAAACACATCTTCTCCATTCCTTCCACCAGATGATTTAAGAATGACTTAGATATTGCAAATTTTGTTTAGCATGAGAATTGATGGCGCGATGACCCCCGCTGCACCTACGTACCCCGCAGGGTCTCTGCGCCTGACCTCCCGGTCTTCAAGGATCGTTCAATTCCTCATGTGAGCCGAAGCGTCTCTTTGGACTCCCAATGGAATCTCTGTGAAAACCCGATCCACAGGTCCTTTCTTCACCCGCACAGCCTTCTGCACATGACTGCACTCTTTTCCTGATCTTAATTTCAGGTTTTGGGGTTTCGTGATCCCCGACATCAAGAGTTCATGTACTCTTGAATCCCCGATCTCCGATGAGCTCTCTTCTAGCCTTAGCCCCTCCTAGCTATTCCCTCTAGTCCATGTGACCACTCTCCATGAGACCGCAGCCTTATATCCTCCTATCAGGGTTTTGGACTTCAAAATCCCGATGTGCTCCAATTCCCGTTAGCCCTCCAGGCTATGTTCCTGATCCACGTGACCTCCCCCTATATGACCGCAATCATACCTCCTCATCGGGGTTTTGGACTTTCCAATGCCAAAATGCATATGTCCTCAGGACTCGCAATTCCTCAAATCCTGACGCGCTCTTTATGCACTAGCTCTCCTGGCTAGGCTCCTGGCCCACATGACCACTATCCCTATGACCACAGTCTTACCTCTTTGTCAGGGTTTCAAGCTTTTCAATGCCGCAATGCATTGGCTCACGGGATTCCCGATCCCTCAAATCTCGATTCTCCGCTATGCTAACAGCTGGCCCCCACACAACGATGCTTTCTTCCTTCCTTGATATGCTGAAAGCTAGCCCCACGATGGCACCTTCCTCCTTATCGGGATTTCGGACTTCACGATTCTGAATTGCATAAACACCTTGTCACCAGGATTCCCGATATCTCGATGACCCAAATGCCAATAGACGGCTTCATGTCGGGTCTTTCTTGATGGCTCTGATTGCTATCGCACGTCCCTCCCCAGATGGACGGTCATGATTAAATCTCGAGATTTTGCGACTTCTGATGTCCTAGATGCCTCGTCCCTAGGACTCGCGAAATGTCGAACTCCGACTCCCTTCAGATCTTTGACACATGTCCCAAGTGAATGGATGGTTCAGATCAATCCTTGTTGTTTCGAGACTTCTGATGTCCCGACTTTCACGACCTCAGGAACTCCGATTTCCCGAGTGCCGATATACCGATGGCTAGTGCCCGGATCTCTGGAATGGACGATCGTGTGACACGTGTCCTCTCTCAGATGGACGGCCCAGATTTGTGTCGGGGTTTACAAGGTGGACTTACCCGATCTCCTGTCCACGGGAATGTCGATATCCTGACTCCTGACGCCTTGATCTCCGTCACGTATCCACAAACGGATGGCTCAAATCACTCCCGGGACTTTTACCATGAAAATTCCCGATCTTCTGTCTTCTAGACTCCTGATATGCCAATGGCTGAAGTCCCAATATCCCGATGCCTGTTTCAGGCTTTTCACCCTCCTGTTCATGAGCTTAACCCTCGTGCAACTTCTGTTAGATCCGACGACTGAAGGGTATCTGCACAAGATCTGACGGCCCAGATCTATTTTCGTGCCCGCTCCTCTGGAGGCTAAACTCTACATGCCTTCACCCGATCCAACGACTGATGGGATTTCTGAATCAGATCCAACGGCTATCGATCTCCCCCTCTATGGGCTTCTCCTGACGCTTTCCTGGATGTAGAAACTAACGGTCCAGATCTCTTTCCTCCGCCGATCTGACGACTGCTGTGCTCTCCTGAGCTTGCGCACTCCTTCTTCCCTCTGCTTCCTCCTTTCTCTTCTGTGAACTCCTCGGCCCTGAGCTTCACCGCGCATATGAAAACATTGTTCCTCCTGAGCTTCTGGGGACTCTGAACTCCTCCAAAGAGTTCTTCAACCTATACACTCCTTGCAGCTACAAATCTGTGCACCAAAAGCACTGTCCCTCCTGAGCTTTTACTCCTTTTGAATCCTCGAAGGATTCTTTGACTTCTGCACCTCTGCAGAGTCTTCATGCACATGCAGTGCTGCCTCTCCTAAGCTTCTCAACCACTCAGACCCCTAAGGGATTTTGTCCTTCTACCTTCTCCTGCAGATGTAGAACGTTGGGATGCCCTCCTGGCTATCCTCTGCCTCAAGCAACCTCTTGTTGAGTGCTTCTGGGTATTCAGTAACCCCGTGAAGATCCTTCAGTGGACTCTTCTTCAAATTACAGAACTCAAAAGAGTTCTCTTCTCCTCTGTCTGCACACTTACTCGATGCCCTCCTAGTAGAGTATCTTCGCCCAGAACATCCAACAGTTTTGTCCTCTTCTCTTGTGCACCTATGCAACCGCTCAATGCCCACCTGGCATAGCTCTCAGAATCCTCAGTGATTCTGGTCCTCTTTCTGAACTTGCAACAGAGTTCTTCTCAATGCACCACCGTGCATATACTCAATGCCCACTTGGCAGAGCTCTCAGAATCCTCAGTGGTTCTGATTCTTCTATCTGAACTCACAATAGAGTTCCTTCTTCTGTGCACTCCTTGCACTAGCTCAATGCCCCTCTGGCAGAGCTTCACAGAACTCCTGAGAGCTTCTGTCTGCAACTATGTCTTCTCCCACACAGCCTTGCCTCCAAGGTATTCAACAACCTTGAGGTCTTCCCTGAGTTGTTGACTCCAATTCCTGTGCCGCAACACGTCTTTGTCTGAACCCGTAGTGTTCAGAAGTGCATCCTATGTGCACGGCTATCAGAACCCGCAGTGTTTTGTCACACCCTCCTGGTGTGAAGCCTCAAAGACCTTCACCTGAAATCAAACACACTCTTGGAAATGCACAACTACAGTATACATCTACAACATATAATGGAACACTCACAGACATCCACATAACACACAGTAATGCAGGAAAAACTACTTTTGTTTCTATTAAAATGGAAAATGCATGTAATTACCAGGTGTTCTCGAGCTCTCTCTGGCTCTACAACTCAACTTCGACTAACTCCCAAAATGAGATCTGAAATCTCTTTTACCTAAGGGGGATCTTCAAGCACTTCCCTCCAACCTACCTACCCTATTTAATTACATTGAATGGGTTGTCTAGTCCAGAATCGAATCTAGATCTCAGCCATACAAACATTAATGGTTGATCTACCCTACGCCTGCACAAAGGCACAGCTCTACAGCTCACCATATTAGACATTTAATTACATTGAATTCAAATTTCAAATGAGGCTGCACCTCTCTCTTCATCTTTGAATGCACACGCTCGACACGGTTGGCTGGCTAGCTGGCTGACGTGAAGAGATGCTCCTCCATCAAACTCCTCAGCTGCAAAATTCATGAGCTCATGCTTATGAGCTTCCCATCTCTGATGTTGAAATCCCCCTGGATCCTAAACAAATATCTGGAGTTGTTCATTGACTTCATTCCGCTGCTGTTGTTGCTTCTGCACTACTGTTGTTGCTTCCTTTCTTCTGCTCAACTACTCCTCGTTGGCAGTTTCTGCTGACCCCAACATCAGCCTTCTGATCACCTCGATCACTTCGTCCAACTGCTCCAGTGGCTGGCTCTGTTCATGCAGTCTCCTCATCTGCAAAATTTTTTGGCAAATGGGTAGATTCTCAGGATCTCCCATGCCTTCTTCATCAGCTTCCAACTTTACCTGTTGGATGTGCACACTCTGCACTTTCACCCTCTCTTCCAGGGATTCTATCTGTTTCCATAGATCAGCAAATAAAATGTTTTCTGCACCTTCTTCTTTTGCTGCAAACTCCCCTGTTGCAGTCTTTTCAGCTTCCTGGCTGAAAATAATTAGCCATTCTTCAAAATTCTCATCACCTCTTCTGCTTCTTCTGTTGTCAGCTTCAGTGCTACAGCTTCTTCAGCTTCCTGGCTGAAAGCGTTGAGACACTCCTTCGAATGCTCATTTTCTTCGTTGTCGGCTTGGGCAGTCTCAGATATATGCTTCAATTCCTCTTCTTTCCTGACAGTCACAACTGACTGTTCTGCTGCTATTGCTGCACCATCTGCAACACAGACTTCTGCCTCCTCCTCGAAAAATGGTAGGAATACTCCAATTCCCCCAATCATCAGAATATCCCTCAGATCCTCCTCCTATGTCAGCTGCACATGCTGATCCAACTCTATCTTTGAGCTCATCTGCTCTGTCAGCTCCTCAAGTTGATCAAAATTCACCTGCTCATCCCTACCCACCTAGTAATATGGGATGCTTCCGTTGCTCTCTTGGCAGACTATGAGATCAACCGATCCCATCTTCATCAGCAACCCCTGCTGAACTGAACTCACCTCCGATTCCATGAGACTTTCAGATAGTCTCGAATTCTCATCTCTGCCCACCTAGTAATCTGAGATGCTTCCACTTCCCTCCTGGCAGTCTTTGAGATCCCGCAGTGATCTCATTTCATTGCCCAACTGGCAATGTGAAATTCCCTGGCTATCCTCATGACAGTCTCTAAGATTCCACAGTGATCTCAATTCATTGCCCACCTGGCAAACTGGAATTTCTTCTCTGCCCTCCTGGCAGTTCTTGAGATCCTCAGTTGATCCCAATTCATTTTCTTCATCATCAAGACCTCTCCCATTCTTGGGTTCACACACTTGAACCATTTCTTCTTCTGTTCCATTGAGGTTTTCAGCATACCTCAACCATCTTTTTAACAACCTGCGCTGCCCTCTGACCATCAACTCCTTGACTGTCCATTTTTCCTTCGGCTTCTTCATAGGCCATTCATACACCCATCTCGGCTTCTTATCCTATCGCATCTTCAATTCGAGCTTTTCTATGTCTTCCTTTAATTCATAGAGCTCTTTATCCATCTCTGCAAGATTTTCTGTCTTGCTCTTCTTCCCAGCATGCCTATGTCCTTCAGTAACCATGGTGTTGTCTTTGTCTTCTTTCCTAGCAAACCTGTTGCTGTCACTCTGCACTAAGAGTGTTACCAGCTTCATCCTCCAGTTTCCCTGACTGTCTTCTCGATTGCATTCTACCTACAAACAATCGCCATAGAGTCTCTAGCGCTCTGTCTTCTCCCTTTGCCTCCCTTGCCTAAAATATACAAACAAGAATCAGGCTCTGATACCACTTGACGTGTATCAGAGTGCTCCTTACCTCTTACCTCTCTTTCCTGAAATATACAAGCAAGTTTCAAGCTCCGATACCACTTGATGTGTATCAGAGTGCTCTTTATCTCTTGTCTCTCTTGCCTGAAATATACAGAAAAGAATCAAGCTCTGATACCACTTGATGGCACGACGACCCCCGCTGCTCCTACGTACCCCGCAGGGTCTCTACGCCTGACCTCCCAGTCTTTAAGGATCATTGAATTCCTCATTTGAGCCGAAGTGGCTCTTTGGACTCCCAATGGAATCTCTGTGAAAACCCGATCCACAGGTCCTTTCTTCACCTACACGGCCTTCTGCACATGACCGCACTCTTTTCCTGATCTTAATTTCAGGTTTCGGGGTTTCGTGATCCCCGACATCAAGAGTTTTTGTACTCTCGAATCCCCGATCTCCGATGAGCTCTCTTCTAGCCTTAGCCCCTCCTGGCTATGCCCTCTGGTCCATGTGACCACTCTCCATAAGACCGCAGCCTTATATCCTCATATCGGGGTTTTGGACTTCAAAATCCCGATGTGCTCCAATTCCCGTTAGCCCTCCAGGCTAAGTTCCTGGTCCACGTGACCTCCCCCTATATGACCGCAGTCATACCTCCTCATCGGGGTTTCAGACTTTCCAATGCCAAAATGCATATGTCCTCAGGACTCGTGATTCCTCGAATCTCGATGGGCTCTTTACGCACTAGCTCTCCTGGCTAGGCTCTTGGCCCACATGACCACTATCCCCGTGACTGCAGCCTTACCTCTTCGTCAAGGTTTCGAGATTTTCAATGCCGCAATGCATTGCCTCACGGGATTCCCGATCCCTCGAATCCTGATTCTCCACTATGCTGACAGGTATCCCCCACACAACGGAGCTTAATTCCTTCCCTGATATGCTGACAGCTAGCCCCACGATGGCACCTTCCTCCTTATCGGGGTTTTGGACTTCACGATTCTGAATTGCATAAACACCTTGTCACCAAGATTCTCGATATCCCGATGACCGAAATGTCAATAGATGGATTCCTGTCAGGTCTATCCTGATGGCTCTGATTGTTGTCGCGCGTCCCTCCCTAGATGGACGGTCCTGATTAACTCTCGAGATTTCACAACTTTTGATGTCCTGGACACCTCGTCCCTAGGACTCGCGAAATGCCGAACTCCGACTCCCTTCAGATTTTTGACACACGTCCCAAGTGAATGGACGGTTCAGATCAATCCTCGCTATTTTGAGACTTATGATGTCCCGACTTTCACGACCTCAGGAACTCCGATTTCCCGATTGTCGATATACCGATGGCTAGTGCTCGGATCTCTGGAATGGACGATCGTGTGACACGTGTCCTCTCCAAGATGGACAGCCCAGATTTTTGTCGGGGTTTACAAGGTGGACTTACTGGATCTCCTGTCCATGGGAATGTCGATATCCTGACTCCTGACGCCTCGATCTCCGCCACGTATCCACAAAAGGATGGCTCAGATCGCTCCTGGGACTTTTACCATGAATATTCTTGATCTTTTGTCTTCGAGACTCCCGATATGCCGATGGCTGAAGTCCCGATATCCCGAAGCCTGTTTCAGAATTTTCACCCTACTGTTCACGAGCTTAACCCTCACGCAACTTCTGTCAGATCCGACGACTGACGGGTATCTCCTCAAGATCTTACGGCCCAGATCTATTCTCATGCGAGCTCCTCCAGAGGCTAAACTCTCCACGCCTTCACCCGATCCAATGGCTGACGGGATTTCTGAATGAGATCCAACGGTTGTCGATCTCCCCCTCTATGCACTTCTCCTGACGCCTTCCTGGACGTAAAAACCAACGGTCCAGAACTCTTTCCTCCGTCGATCCGACGGCTGCTGTGCTCTCCTGAGCTTGCGCACTCCTTCTTCCCAGACTTGGAAGAATTTCAAAAGTTATTAAAGGCCTCGACCACTTCTTCCTCCTTTCTCTTCTGCGAACTCCTCGGCCTTGAGCTTTGCCGCCCGTATGAAAACGTTGTTCCTCCTGAGCTTCTGGGGACTCTGAACTCCTCCAAAGAGTTCTTCAACCTCTGCACTCCTTGCAGCTATGACTTTGTGCACCGAAAGCACTGTCCCTCCTAAGATTTTACTCCTTTCAAATCCTCGAAGGATTCTTTGACTTCTGCGCCTCTGCAGAGTCTTCACACACACGCAGTGCTACCTCTCCTAAGTTTCTCAACCACTTAGACCCCTAAGGGATTTTTTCCTTCTACCTTATCCTGCAGATGGAGAACGTTGGGATTCCCTCCTGGCTATCCTCTGCCTCAAGCAACCTCTTGCTGAGTGCTTCTGGGTATTCAATAACCCCATGAAGATCCTTCAGTGGAATCTTCTTCAAATTACAGAACTCAAAAGAGTTCTCTTATCCTCTGTCTGCACACTTACTCGATGCCCTCTTGGCAGAGTATCTTCTCCCAGAACATCCAACAGTTATGTCCTCTTCTCTTGTGCACCTATGCAACCGCTCAATGCCCACCTCGCAGAGCTCTCAGAATCCTTAATGATTCTGGTCCTCTTTCTGAACTTGCAACAGAGTTCTTCTCAATGCACCACCGTGCATATACTCGATGCCCACTTGGCAGAGCTCTCAGAATCCTCAGTGATTCTGATTCTTCTGTCTGAACTCACAACAAATTTCCTTCTTCTGTGCACTCCTTGCACTGGCTCAATGCCCCTCTGGCAGAGCTTCACAGAACTCCTCAGATCTTCTATCTGCAACTGTGTATTCTCCCACACAGCCTTTCCTCCAAGGTATTCAGCAACCTTGAGGTCTTCCCTGAGTTGTTGACTCTAGTTCCTGTGCCACAGCATGTCTTTGTCTGATCCCGTAGTGTTCAGAAGTGCATCTTTTGTGCACGTCTATCAGAACCCACAGTGTTCTGTCACACCCTCCTGGTGTGAAGCCTCAAATACCTTCACCTGAAATCAAACACACTCCTGCAAATGCACAACTACAATATACATCTATAGCATACAATGGAACACTCACAGACATCCACATAACACACAGTAATGCAGGAAAAACTGCTTCTATTTATATTAAAATGGAAAATGCCTGTAATTACCAGGTGTTCTCAAGCTCTCTCTGGCTATACAACTCAACTTCGACTAACTTCCAAAATGAGATCTGAAATCTCTTTTACTTGAGGGGGCTCTTCGAGTGCTTCCCTCCAACCTACCTACCCTATTCAATTACATTTAATGGGCTGTCTATTCCAGAATCGGATCTAGATCTCATCCATACAAATATTAATGGTCGATCTACCCTACGCCTGCACAAAGGCATGGTTGTACAGCTCACCAGCTTAGACATTTAATTACATTGAATTGAGATTTCAAATGAGGTTGTGTCTCTCTCTTCAGCTTTGAATGCACACGCTCTGTTGGGTATGTGTTATATTCTTTGCATGTGTGTGTGTGTGGGTGCGTCAGATACGACAACTACGTCTGATGATCCCTTCACCTAGAGCTCTGCCATGTGTTCTGGGTGATTTCCTAGGGGGGTCCCAGGGGGGGCAGGTATGCCCCCCCCTGGTTACACACAGTGCCCCGATTATTTTTTTTTGGGCGGTTTTTGCTATTTTTAGCGGATTTTGCTATTTTTAGCTGATTTGTAAATTAATCTCGGATTAAGGGATTAGGGTTTTGGTATCTACAAATTACCTAAAAACATTGTATATATTGTATGGCAAATGGTGAAATTCGATATAATGAAAATAAGAAAGGTTTTCCCAGTTGAGGGTTTCCAGTAAAAATCTCTGTGTACTTTGTGTATGAGCCATTGATTAATTTATGTATTTCTTAAGAATCTATATGCATTTATTTACTTCGCAGGTTTAAAACTTACATGTGGTATCAGAGCATGTTTTTGGCTTCAGAGGGATGCCTTTGTTGCTGAGGGTTTGGCTCAGTCTTGATAGATCAATTTTATCTTGGGTCTGTGATAAACCTGGGTTTAGTGGGAGCTTTTGCAGTGGAGATTCAAGTAAAGTAAGAGGAATGGCGAGCTCATCTAGAATCGAGATAGAGAAGTTCAACGATAAAAACTTTGAGCTATGGAAGCTAAAGATGGAGGACCTTCTTGTAGACAAAGAACAATGGATCGTTATGGATCCTAGTACACAACGTACTGGTACACCATCTACAAGAACACAGGCTACTAGTACACAACCTACCAGTACACAAACTACTAGTACACCAGTTATTGGTATGTCAAAGGAAGATTGGGACAAGTTGGATAGAAGAGCAAGGAGTACCATTCGATTCTTCCCAACAGATTCAGTGTTGTTGAATGTCTCGGGAGAATCTACAACCAAGGAACTATGGGATAATTTAGGGAATTTGTATCAATCAAAGTCCCTGGTAAACAAGTTGTTTCTTCGAAAGAAGTTGTATCATCTTAGGATGGAAGATGGAG
>ML778044.1:214345-267369 GCA_009831015.1 Picea engelmannii
GTGAGCACAGAAAAGTTCTCTTGGTGTAGAGTAACAATGGGCATTGCTGCCCTGGATTGTTGACTATATAATCCCCTGGACTCCTGGATGCAAAGAAAACAACAAGTGGGAGAATGTTGGGTATGTGTTATATTCTTTGCATGATTGTGTGTGTGGGTGCGTCAGATACGACAACTGCGTCTGACGATCCCTTCACCTAGAGCTCTGTCGTGTGCATCGGGTGCTTTCCTAGGGGGGTTTTTGTTATTTTTAGCGGATTTTGCTATTTTTAGCTGATTAGTAAATTAATCCCAAATTAAGGGATTAGGGTTTTGGTATCTACGAAATACCTAAAAACATTGTATATATTGTATGGCAAATGGTGAAATTCGATATAATGAAAATAAGAAAGGTTTTCCCGGTTGAGGGTTTCCGGTAAAAATCTCTGTGTACTTTGTGTATGAGCCATTGATTAATTTATGTATTGCTTAAGAATCTATATGCATTGCTTTACTTCACAAGTTTAAAGCTTACACGCTCGACACGGCTGGCTGGCTGGCTAGCTGACGTGGAGAGATGCTCCTGCATCAAGAATGCATGGACTTATTCTTGGACGAATATGGAGAAAAATTTAGTGATTGCAGGTTTTTTGGAGGATGGGATTGTATGGCCAACAAATGCGGTCATTCACAGTTTTAGGAGAAATGTGATCAAGTTACCATGATCTCTGCATAAGCTAGCTAGCTTCAATCCTCACCATTTGTTTATTGTGGTTTCCACTGTGCTTATCATCCACTCCATATTCATATATCCCACACTAGAATGGTATACGAAAACTGTACTTTAACTACTTAGATTCTCTTCAATTTCTCAATTGAATTATGTTACTCATTCAAATGAAGAAAATTATGTTTAAAAACTAAACTCATTGAAGTTTATTAAACTTATCCTCTTTTTAGTTTTAATCATCGCCTTAAAGCAACAGGCACTATTGTAATATGTTTTTCCAACTAACATTAGTCTATAAGAAAACAAATTTGGTATTATCCTAAGTATTAACTTGAACATTTATCATGTATCTTTTTTACATCCAATAAAATCTTCCAAATTTTGTCTATCACTTTACTTAAATCAATAGTAAACTTGGTCATCTTATTTCTAGTCATCTTATTTTTCCTCATATCCAGGAGTATGTCATTTATCTAAGGGATTTCCTTTTGTTTAAGCATTGTATAAGGAAACATTTAATGTTAAAGGATTAATGTTATGTCCTACTTAACATTAGTTCAATAACATTTTGTTGTAGGAAGTATTTATAATTTAGATCAATGTATGAATATGGACATTTTTTCTACCATCTTTCATAGCGTTGCCAACGTTTTCATGCTCGATCCATTTGGGCTTTTATTGTTTAGCTGGATCACATGGCTCACATGCTTGGTGACAACTGGGCTTCCATCATCTCACTACCTCCTAACACCATTTCATATTTCGTTGTTTTCAAGTACCACCATCACACGATATCCAAGCATATATCGAAATTGTGTTGGTGTATATGGTCCTCCTTGAGAGATCAAAATCTGATTATGAGAATTGAGAGATCAAAATATGATTATTTTCTCATGAAAGAAAGTATTTGGAAAATAATAGTATTTACCTGGGCAATCCATGATTCCAGATCTGCAGACGACTATGGATACAGAACATACCTAGATTAGAGCAAGTCCCAGGAAGAGTGCTTCCTTAAACCATGAGCAAGAGAAGGAGTGTGGATACATGGAGAGCCACGTCTTCCCAGTAGTTTTCAACTCGTAGGCTTCAGACAACGTCATCACCGCAAAAGCTCTAGAGTTTTCAACAATGTATGCTCATATGCCTTTCCACCTAGTTAGAAAAACTATTAGTGAGACTACTGGATTTGTTTCTTCCTTTGATGGAAAAGGACTAATGTGCATGTTAGTATAAGCATTGTCCATATCACACCCACCAAGTAGAAATGAACAAAGTAGCTTTGAGGCACATTGAATCTCTTCTCCATGAAAAAAATATACATAAATCAGAACCAATAAAAAAATACATCTTAGTCTTCATGTCACATACTTGTTATGTATGTGTTACTTGTTAATTGCTATCATGTATACTCATAGGCTTGGAGGTAGAGGAATAATTCATAAGTTTCCCTCTGCTTGCGAAATCGAAGATAAGCATATGGAATGAAGTGAATGAGCGAAGAGGAATGGAGGTAATGAGTATTGAATCAATTGCACAATCCATGAGTAGACCTTGTTGTTACTTACTCCACTAAAACCATAGTATCACATGAGATAAACCTATTGATTGTACTGAAACCCTGGTCTCAAACGAGATAAACCTTTTCGATTGTAATGAAATGTTATTATCATCAATCTTTAAGCCAAAATCCTTCTCTAAACAAATATCCATTATTTTGTATGTAATTTTTCCATTCCTTTAGTTTAAGTCCTCTAGAGAGTCGTAAATTTATCACACAGCTACCTGGTTGGCATAAAAAGTACTTGTTGTAGCTACTTATGGGATTTTGAACATGTGACTTTAGGGAGTCTAAGGAGCCTGAGAACCAAAGGAAGTTTGGAAACGAACTAAGCTATCCAACAATATGTTGTGCATTCTATGTAAATGGAGTGATAATTTCACAATCCAAAGCTAGATATACAAACTCTATTCAACGCTACTAAAGAGATGCCATCCTTTACACAATTAAAAGAATATTATTGCATATTTTAACAATTATAACTTTTATACAATAATTGAGATTTAGTTGATTGGTAATTTTCAGTGGTGTCCAAAAAACATTGATTTGGGGCAACAATAAACTCAATTTTAATCCTGTTATGAGAGTGATGGGTGCCACCCTATAATTCGATAGGGTTATTGTATTCAACCTAAAAATAAATAACAAAATATTTACCACATAGAAATAGGAAATCCATGAAATCACCCATGACATCATCTACGTTAGTCAAGATCAAATTAGAGGGATTTCCCATCAATTTTTTTAAACATGGAAAATATAGATTATATAGGTCATTTTGCAATGATCCACAGAACTGTAATGCAATATTTCTTTGAAGACCAGTAGAGTGAGTTGGAATTTAATGTATGTCAAGAAAAAAAGAGATTTTGTTGATGTAAAAGTTTACTTAGGACATGTCATCTTCCTTGGTTGTTTGTGGACTCACACCATGTGATTCTTTGACTTATCGCAAAAGTGGGTGAATTACCCAACCATCTCTTTGTCTTATTACTCCAATGAGTGAATTATCCATCTACCTCCACTAAATATTGTCTCCTCTTGGCTTATTATAAATAGAGGAGATCTTCATTATAATCATATATAACAGATATAATAGATCGTTCTCTCATTTGTAAAATCTTGATGGTCTTTGCAGTTGTCTTCAGCCTGTGATATTTTTTTTCTCAATATCTACATGGTATCAAAGCAACTTATGAAAAACCCCTTCTCATATTTGTTTGAGAGATCTGCAGGTTGTGTGATCGATTGAGGTGATCTCTCACTTGGGTTTTGTGCAGTCACCTCAGAACATAGTGTTAATGTTAGTAAGGTGTTTTTTTTCTCTTTCTATAGCTTCCATCGCCTATTCATTTCCATTCATCATGATATCTACATTGAAGAGTAACACATCCATCATTATTCCCATAAGGAATTTTTTCTAAGTGTTGTTCTTGGCCTTCGAGGGATAGAATAATATGGACAAAATCCTTGGTCTCCTCAATCATAATCGTGTATGATTCAATTTTTGGATCTAGCCAGTCAAGAAGAGGAGCAAGGTTGCTAACAATTAAGGGTGTCATTACAAGTTAAGGAAGTCATGGGACGTCCCTCTCCACAACGTATGTCACCAGGATTAAAAATATCTCCCATTTAAGATATGAAAAATAGGAAAGTGCCCAACTTTCTCTCTTGGTGAAAATCTATGCCTAGATTGTTTTGTGTTTGGGAAGATCTGTATTTTTTATGGACATGTTAGGTTTTAAACTAGTAATGTACATCATATTTTCGAAGATTGTTTTGTTATATCGCCAAACTTTGATGCTTATATTGTATGTGCATTGAAGCGTCCAAATTATATGTGCATTAAATGCATATGTTGAGATTTCATGGGTTTCTAGGAGACAAATATTGGGTTTTCATGTGTTTTTTACATGCTAATAATTTTCCAAACAATAAGCCCTGCTTCTTTGTCCTGAGATACATAAAGGGTTTAAGAAGTTTTTTTAATCCTCCAAGAAAGTAGTTTATTTTTGGGAAGCCAAGATTTTTTAACAAAGCAGATTCCATGATCTGGATTTATGAGTGAAATGAAATAAATAACAGATTGAATACAATAACACGGAGATACAGAGAAAAACAATGGATATACAGTGAACAATAACTTTTATTGAATAAAGAAAATAGGCTAAAACTGTAAAACTACAGAACTGAAAACAACTTGCTCGAATGGTGGTAGATATCTCTAAGAAGAGATGTGGCTTCTATGAGCATTCATCTCAGCTTAATGATTACAATGAGGCTCTAGAGAACGTTTTAACATTACTCATGAATTCAAAAACCCTAGACATCTAAAAACCTAACCCTACAAGATGAAACACCAAAAGTTATGTGGGCCCCAATGGGTAAGTTGGTACCTCAACTTCCCAGGGTAGTAAATTTTGCATACGACCTTCGTTTTAAGCGTGTGATATCCCGTTGGAAAGGTCTTTTCGAGAAATACACATTATTCCATCAAACTTTGTCTCCATCTACAATTTGACTGTGGAAAGAAAAAAAAAGATTGTTTAGGGCGCCAAAATGGGCCTGGACGTACAGAAAGATGTACTAACATGAAAAATTCCAAAATAAGCTAGTTGGAATAGGTGGGAATCCACCAATATCCACTTGGATGTTTTGTATGGATTCAGGATAGTCGCGGAAGTGCAGAACCCACAATTACAAAGAAATGTCATCATTACAGAGAAACGTGGTGAACTGAAAACTGTCAAGATGAGTCAGATTGAATAGATGAGTGGCCACCAATATACACCTGGATTAGTCCTCCTCCCTTAGGAATCATTTTGTATCCATTGTGTTGAGTACCCCCATCAGGTGAGGAAATTTCTCTTGAATTTGGCCCCGGGTGAGCCACTTTCCTTGGTGCAGGACCTGTGCTACCTTGACAACTCGATAAACCTGGATCCTCTACTGGCGAGTGTTAAATTTGGTAGCATAAATAGTCATTCTTCAATGAGAGGCCATATGGGCCACCGTGAGGCTAATCAGGGATATTTGGAGAATCAACTAGTCTTGTGAGGTATTGACAAAATCCAGGGGGAATGTACAACCTCTGTGAGTCAAACCAAAAGTCAGGACGAACGAGATGCTATGTGAGTCTAATCAAAAAGTCGGGGGGAACGTACAACCTCTGTGAGCATAAAGAGTCTAGTGAAAAAGTCAGAGGGAACGTACAACCTTTGTGAGCATAGATAGACTAGTGCAAAAGTCAGGGGGAACATACAACTTCTGTGAGCCTAGTCAAACCTTGTGAGCCATGAGCAAAAGTCAAGGCATCTAGAAAAAGTTAGGTTGAATATAAAATTCCTATGAGCTAGAAACAAACGATATTCCTAATATTGAAAATGATATAAATGTATTGATATAGTGCGTTGGCACGTGTAACATTACCCACCATGAAGAGAATTTTGAATTGCCTTGTAAAGATTTGAGTTGTAACTGAAGTCTTAAGTCTAGTTCTATTTTAGAACTAAAGTGTAATGTTGAGTTGCAATTGAAGTATTAAGTCTAGTTATATTTTTGAACTAAAGTGTAATGTTGTGTTGCAACTTAAGTATTAAGTCTAGTTCTATTTTTGAACTAAAGCATACCAGTCTCAAGTCTAGTTCTATTTTCTAACTAAAGTGTAATGTTGTGTTGTAACCAATCTCAAGTCTAGTTCTAAGTTCGAACTAAAGTATGAAGCTGAGTTATGATTAACTCATGAAAACATGTTACTATTTCGAGTCTCTCCTCTTCTCCTCTTCAGCCTATATAAGCAGAGGTCGACCCCTATCTTCAACATAGATGTTGATATGCAGGTTAAGGCTGAAGCAATAGAGGCACATATCAGTGATAAAGAGGCAACATGCCAAAGCAACATATCAGTGTTTTATATCAACAATAGAGGCAACATATCAGTGTTTTATATCAACAATAGAGGCAACATATCAGAGGTTTATTTTAGCAAGGTATTTTAGGTCTTTGTCAGTTCAAAGTCATCTTGGAAAGCTCTTTAAGAGTAGAACATTCATGGTGGATATTTGTAAGTGATATTACATTATTAATGCAATAAAGGAATATCGTTTGCTGGGGTTTTTCTCCCTGTACAGGGTTTCTCCAGGGTATATGTGTTGTTAATGTGCATGCTTACTTATCTTCATAGTTATTGCTATTCGATTATGATTTGGTATTGTTGAAGTGTATTAAGCTGGAATCTAAGTGTTGAAGAAAATAAAAGAATTAATCTGCATAAGAAATCAAGCTCATAATTTAACATGGTATTAGAGCTTAGGGTGTGTTAAATGTGTCAAAGTGTAGTAGCAGGTACACACAGATCCAAGCTATCTTGATTAATTTTCTAGTGTGAGGTCCATGGCATCCTCCATTTCAGTCAAGGCCAAGGATAGGCTCGAAGGAGATGGCAACTTCAATGTGTGGAAGCTCCAGATAACAAATATCTTGCAGGAGCATGATATTGAGCAATATGTGACCACAGTGATGGAGGAACCCACGAATAATGCAGGAAGAGTCAAGAAAAGGCCAAGTGAATCATCTTTGACTCAGTCAAAGACAATATAATGTCCATAATGACTTCATTAATGACTGCCAAGGACTGTATGGATACCTTGGTGAATCTGTATGAGAAACAGGATCCAATTCAGAAGAGGACACTCTAGCACAAGATTAATTATTTGAAGATGGAGAAAAGTGAATCAGTGGCATCTTTTTGTTCCAGGATAGCCCAGATCAAGGATCATCTTTTGGTCATAGGGGTGACAATGGACGATGATGATTTAGTGCAGACCATTTTTTACGGTCTTCCTTCTTCATGGGATACCTTCTTATCCAGTGTAAGTGGGAGAGAGATTCAGCCCACGTTTGAGAGGTTATGGCATGATTGCCTCCAGGAGGAGAGTCACACAACTACCAGGAGACAACCAACGAAAGAAGAGCACTCAGATTTATCATCAAGATTCAAGGGAAATAAGAAATGCACTTTCCCAAAAGGATATCAGAGGAAGACAAACACCAAAGGTACATTAAAAGTCAATAATATTGATACATATAAGATTAAATGCTTTAGTTATAATAAGTTGGGTCATTTTGCTAAAGATTGTTGGTTTAGAAAGAAATATCCAAGGAAAGGGAAACATCATGCCTTAACTGTTGAGGATGATGAATCCAAAATAAATCAGAAAAGACCTTCCAATGAGAAAGAAAATAGAAAAGAATATTACTTGGTTTTTGCCTTATCCAGTTCAGTTTTCATGAGGCCGAAAACTTGGTTAGTAGACAGTGGTGCATCAAATCACATGACATGGTACAAGGAGATCCTCTCAGATTTTGAGACAAAATATTTTGCAGAGCATGTTGAGCTTGGAGATGACAAATGTTACAAGATAGAGGGAGTAGGATCTATCTCCTTCAGATTGTAACCTAGGGCTAGACTTCATATTGATGAAGTATTATATGTTTCAGGGCTCAAGAAGAATCTACTATCAGTTGCAACCCTTGAGGAAAAGGGATATTGGGTGATCTTCAAGGACAGGAAGGCACTACTATGGGCTAAAGGTAGCCACTTAAGTACAACATAACCTATTGGAACTCGCAGTTGAGGACTGTATGTCGTGTCAGGATAGTCAATTCAGGCATTGGCTCATGATGCAACTAGCTCCATAGAGTTGTGGCACAGAAGACTTGGACAAATTCATTACAAATATCTTCCAGATCTACAGAACATGGAATGTGGCATGCCCTCTATTTCTCTTAGTATAAATGAAATTTGTATGGGATGCATGCTAGGTAAAAATATAAATAAAGAATTCCCTAGTAGTGACAACAGAGCTCATGGCATCTTAGATCTAGTTCACTCTGATGTATGGTGTCCCATGTCATCTCCCTCACTCAGTGGTTGTTTGTATTATGGCATTTTTATTGATGACTACTCAAGAAAATGTTGGATATATTTCCTTAAAGATAAAAGTGACACATTTGATAAATTCAAAGAGTATAAATCCTTTATTGAAAAGAAGACAGGGAAACACATCAGAATCCTTAGAATAGACAATGGAGTAGATTTTGAATCTCTCAAGTTTGAGGATTTATGCAAGTCACTAGGAATCAAGAGACAGTTGATCGTTCCATATAACCCTCAGCAAAATGGAGTTGCTGAGAGGAAAAACAAGACAATTTGTGAGGCAGCGAAAGCAATGATGTTTGACCAGGATATGTCAAATTCTTTGTGGGAAGAAGCTACCTCCACTGTCATGTATATTTAGAACAGGTTTCCACATGTTATCTTGAAGGACAAGATTCCTGAAGAGGTCTTCTCAGGGATCAAACCTAAAGTAGAGCATCTAAGAATAATTGGGTGTCATGTGTATATTCATGTCCCTAAGGAAAATAAGACAAATATGGAACCATCGGGTAAGAAAGGGGTTTTGTGGGGTACGATGAGAAATACAAGGCTTACAGGATTTATATACCAGGTCAGAGGAAAATAAAGGTAAGCAGAGATGTGAATTTCTATGATGAAGCCACATTTAAGAAATCTAGAAGGATTCGGCAGGAATCAGAAGAAGCTCAGCCAGCTTCACCCTCTTTTGAAAATGAAGAGTCGTATGATCAGAGGGAGGAACCTTGTGAAGGGCCAAGTAATGACCTCCTAGAACCTGTTGAAGTGTTATAAATAAATATTGAAGAAAATCCAACCAAAAGGAAGCCAGGGTGGCTTAAAGTAATAGTGCAGGAAGTAGAAAGGATAGTTGCTCCCAAAGGAACTTTCAGGGAAAGGAAGAGGCCTCATAGGTTTGGAGGATATGTTGCATTGATGAGCAGCATTAGTGATGTTGAACCTTCTTCATTTGAAGAAGAAGATAAATTAAAAGTATGAAAGGATTCCATGCTTGAGGAATACAAGTCTATTATAAAGAACAATGTTTGGGACATTGTGCCGAGGCCAAAAGACAAATCAGTGGTTTCTTCCAAATGCATTTATAAGATCAAACATGCAGTTGATGGAAGTGTATAAATGTTCAAAGAAATATTTTTAGCCAGAGGCTTCACTCAAAAAGAAGGGATCGAATACGAAGATACTTTTGCTCCTGTAGCTAGGTATACCGCCATTCGAACTATTATTTCTTTAACTCTCGTTCTTGGTTGGAAGCTACATTAGATGGATGTAAAAACAACATTCTTGAATGGAAATATTGAATAGGAGGTATTTGTGGAACAACCAAATGGTTTTGTACTGCATAACAAGGGCACTCATGTATGTAATCTAAGGAAGGCCTTGTATGGTCTTAAGGAGGCTCCCAGAGTTTGGTATGACAAGATTGATGGATTTCTTAAAAGCCTGGTCTTTCAGAAAATTGATGATGATGCAAATATGTACTTGAAGGTAAGAGGTAACCAACTTGTTATACTAATATTGTATGTTGATGATCTCTTTTTAACATGAGATGAAGGGCTAATAGCCTGGTGTAAGAGGGAGCTAACTTCAAAATTCGAGATGAAATACTTAGGCTTGATGCATTACTTCCTACGATTGGAAGTGTGGAAAAGAGGGGGCGAGATATTTTTGGTACAAGGAAAATACATAGTGGATGTACTAAATATGTTTGGTATGATGGATTGCAAATCCATGTCTACTCCGATGTTTGCCAACCCAAGGAAGATGCATGATTATGATACAGGTTCAGATTTGGTGGATACCACCATGTATAGGCAGTTGATTGGATCATTGATGTACATGATCCACACTAGGCCAGATATATGATATTCAGTGATTACAATGAGTCAGTTCATGACTAAACTGAGACAGAGACATTGGGTGGCAGAAAAGCACATCTTGAGATATCTTAGAGGGACCATTACTTATGGTCTGAGATATACATCCAGTGGTGGTTTATTTCTGCATGGGTATGCAGATGTTGATTGGATAGGAAGCCCAGTGGATCGAAAGAGTGTTTCCA
The DNA here is from genome assembly GCA_009831015.1 of Picea engelmannii. Classification (NCBI taxonomy): domain Eukaryota; kingdom Viridiplantae; phylum Streptophyta; class Pinopsida; order Pinales; family Pinaceae; genus Picea; species Picea engelmannii. Next base: position 224,609 of record ML778044.1, read on the forward strand.
GATACTGCTTCATTTTAGGATCCTCTATGATCTCTTGGTCAAGCCGGAAGTAGGGATCCATTACACAGAGTACAACAGAGGTTGAGTACATTGCAGCAAGTGATTCTTGCAAGGAATCAATATGGCTCAAAAAATTGGTTTCTGGGTTGTTTGGTGACAAGATTGAGACGAAGGTGGTTCACTGTGATAATCAAAGTTGCATAAAATTGACAGAGAACCCGATATTTCATGACAACTCAAAACATATTGACATGAGGTACCACTATATCCGAGACTTGATCCAAAGAAAAACAGTAAAGTTACAGTACATAGCCACGAGTGAGTAGGTAGTTGATATCCTGACCAAGCCTCTGACCTCGAGACGGTTTGTGCAACTAAGAGGCAAGCTTGGTGTGGCTGAGAATGACTCCCTCACTGAGAGGGAGTGTTAAATTTGGCATCATCGATAGTCATTCTCTAATGAGAGGCCATATGGGCCACCCTGAGGCTAGACAGGGAGATTTGGAGAGTCAACCAGTCTTGTGAGCTATTGACAAAATCCATGGGGAATGTACAACCTTTGTGAGTCAAACCAAAAGTCAGGATGAACGAGATGCTATGTGAGTCTAATGAAAAATTCAGGGGGAATGTACAACCTCTATGAGCATAGAGAGTCTAGTGCAAAAGTCAGAGGGAACGTACAACCTCTGTGAGAATAGACAGACTAGTGCAAAAATCAGGGGGGACATACAACCTCTCTAATCCTAGTCAAACCTTGTGAGCCATGAGCAAAAGTCAAGGCATCTAGCAAAAGCTAGGTTGAATATAAAATTCCTATGAGCTGGAAACAAACGATATTCCTAATATTGCAAATGATATAAATGTATTGATCTAGTACGTTGACACATGTAACATTATCCACCATGAAGAGAATTTTGAATTGCCTTGTAAAGAGTTGAGTTGTAACTAAAGTCTTAAGTCTAGTTCTATTTTAGAACTAAATTGTAATGTTGAGTTGCAACTGAAGTATTAAGTCTAGTTCTATTTTTTAACTAAAGTCTAATGATGAGTTGCAACTGAAGTATTAAGTCTAGTTCTATTTTTGAACTAAAGCATACCAGTCTCAAGTCTAGTTCTATTTTCGAACTAAAGTGTAATGTTGAGTTGTAACCAGTCTCAAGTCTAGTTCTAAGTTCGAACTAAAGTATGAAGTTGAGCTATGATTAACTCATGCAAATAGGTTACTATTTTGAGTCACTCCTCTTCTCCTCTTCAGCCTATATAAACAGAGGTCGAACCCTCTCTTCAACATAGTTTTTGATATGCAGGTTAAGGGTGAAGCAATAGAGGCACATATCAGTGATAAAGAGGCAACATATCAGTGTTGTATATCAACAATAGAGGCATCATATCAAAGGTGTATTTCAGCAAGTTCTTTTACGTCTTTGTCAGGTCAGAGTCATCTTGGAAATCTCTTTAAGAGCAGAACATTCATGGTGGATATTTGTAAGTGATCCTAAATTATTAATGCAATAAAGGAATCTCGTTTGCTGGGGTTTTTCTCCCTGTACAAGGTTTCCCCGAGGTATATGTGTTGTTGATGTGAATCCTTACTTATCTTCATAGTTATTGCTATTCGATTATGATTTGGTATTGTTGAAGTGTATTAAGCTGGAATCAAAGTGTTGAAGAAAATAAAAGAATTATTCTGCATAAGAAATCAAGCTCATAATTTAACAGCGAGTGCCCTTAAACTGTGTGTCCACTATCTGATTAGTGGATTTTTGTTCCATGTAGTCAAGGTTGAAATCTATTGGTGTCAATTGTTCTGCGATCTCCGAGGTGTCCAATATTGGTGGAAAATATGATCGATGGAGGTCCACATTGAACATTGGGTGCAAGCCAAGGAAGGGTGGAGTATTGAGCTTAAAAGAATTGTCACCCACAACCTTGTTGATAGTGTAAGGCCCATAACGAAGTGAACAGAGCTTCCGATGGGGCCTTGTAAGGCGCTCTTTCTATAATTGTAACTAAACTTTGTCTCCCACCTGAAACGTGTGCGATACCTGGTGTTGATCATGGAACTGCTTGTACTTAGCATTGGATTTATGCAAAATATCATGGACCCATTGGTGGATGTGCTGAATCTAATCAATGAATCTAGTGCCTTTGTTAGCCTTAGATTGAACATGGGGAAATTATTCCTATGTGGCTGCAAAAGGTATTGCAACATCAATGGGTCCCAAGGGTTGGAATCCCAGCCCCACCTGAAATGGGCTATGGTCAGTGGAGCTATGGAGAGCCCTATTGTAGTTGTGTTGAACATAGGGAATACTCTCATTCCATGTATGCAAATGATTAGAGTTATACATGTGCATGATGTGCACAATCATCTGATTGATGACCTATGTTGGGTCATCTATATTTATTAAAAAATATCTATATGCACTAATATTGCATCACTAGCGTGTTCATGAATGCATATGCATTCCATTTTTCTGTATAATGTGTGGTTGTCCAATAGGACATAACACAAGTGTTTCTACAGTAAGTGTAGAAACATATTTCTTCATGTATCACTTTTCTTTGTTGTTCTTAGAATACCTCAATCCTTCCTAGATTCATGTATCCTTTTGCTCTCTTAATGAGAAATTTATATATAACATGATGATGATTGGGGGTAATCTATTGTTATATATATGTTTACGAAGTTGATAATGAGGGTTGGTGTGCCAGAAAAGAGATAATGATTGCATGGTTGCAAGTGTTGTTAATAATGTTGTTGCATATAGAAGGAAGAAACATAAAGTTGAAGTGTGGATTATAAGGATTATAATAGAGGCATCAGAACTTTTATTGTTATCAGCTAGCCAGGTAGCATTAATTTATTTAATGGTATCTATGCAGGTATGAGTTTTATGTAATTTTATTGCATAATTGCTAAAGGAAATTTTGGTAAGAATTTAATCATCCAAAGTTTATTTTATCACATTATTGTATTATTTGAATGCATTAATGGGAATAAGATACCACTAGGTGTAGTAAAGGCTGGAGGCATGTAATAATTATAAAATCTATTTAGCTTTTTAGTGCATACAATGACATAGTGGCATGTCATGTTAATTGGTTATGAGATAATAACCAAAGAAATAAAGGGTATGAACCTGCTATAGGAATGGATGCCAGAAAAACTAGTCATGTATGAGACCATGACGTGGTTGGTTATGGAAAGGCTATGTGCCACCCAAATATCCAATGAACTTACTACTTCTAAATAATGTTGGACTACAACCTTTTTTCTAACACTAATGAACACCATAGAATTATATTCTTGGTGTAGTGTGTAGGTCGAAAAGGAAGGCATCAAAATAGTTGAGAAGGCAATAGGTGTTGTTTTTCTTCTTATGAGATATGATCAATATGTTATTACAATGATGAGTGTTCCATATATAGAGAACATATGGTGACCATTCATGAAAGGATGCATCCCTTGGATAATCAATAACTATTTATTATTATCATTTACATATTATATATAGTATTTAATAATCAATAATTATATTATTAATTATTAATCTAAGAGGATGTCTTCCTGATGTTGTCCAAACATAAACACTCCCTCTCAACGAGGGAGACATTTTTCATCATGTTAAGCTTGTCTCTGAAGTATACAAACTTCACCCTAGACTCATGACACTTGTCTGTCAGTCTTGGGAGACGTCTCTCTCCCACCTAAACTAAGGAGAAACTCCTTCTGCGGATCTCCCTCTGAGCCAATTGAATCTCTTTGAGATCAAGCTCACTCTGGGCCTACATGTAATAGCATATAACATATTGATTCTTTATCATTCTTTGTCAAATCACCATGACTAGGACAAATACCACACCAGGATCTTTCACCATAAGTACACACCTGTGAGTGAATGTCATCCTGGTGCTAATTGACACGTGGAAATCACTTCAAGCACCTCGAGTCCGTATTATTCCTTTTCATGATCAAGGAAGGACTACGCCTGGGCTCATTTACCACAAGTTCACCTTTATTATAAATGTATCCTATCTCCCTTGGTATGCAACCCAATATAGTAGAAGGTCCACCCGATGTTGAAACATAAACACTCCCTCTTAGCTAGGGAGGTATCTTTCCACAGTAGTACACAACTATTATCCAGTGGTACACAACCACTTCTAGTGGCACAAAACTATTTCCTAGTGACACACAGTCACTACCAGTGGTACACAAACACTGGAGTAGTACACAACTATTGTCCAGAGACACATAGTCTCTGCCAATGGTACACAACCATTGTAGTAGCAAAAGGTATGTCACATATGTCACTCCCATGTGTAATTCTAGAGGATACTCCCTCTAGAAACACTAGGGTCAACTCCCCATAGTGTGTGACATCAAGGTAAACTCCTTTTACATGTCCTCATGTGATCTCCATAAGGGACATATCCTCATGTGCTATCCACAAGGGACATTGGGCTATAATCCCAAACCCACTTATCCCTTCTCAGATAAGTGTCCTCACAGATCAAGTAAACTCAATCACAAAGGAGTATGATCTGGAGAATGTCACAGGAAGCTACAAACATCAACACTCCCTCTCAACAAGGGAGGCATTCTTTTCCATGCCAAGTCTGTCACGAAAGTATTCAAACTTTGTCCTGTTTTGGTAAGAATATCAATAACTTTCTCATCTGTAGGAAGGTATTGCACTGATACTTCCTTCCTATGCACCATGTCTTGAAATAATAGTGGAATCCAACATGTCCAAATAAATATGCAAGGAGCTTGTGAAGACACACTTTTTCACGGAATGCCACACTCAATACAATGTACTATGCTTCTGCGGTGCTCAAAGAAACACAAGTATGTTTCATGTTATATCAGGAAACCATGGCAGATCCCAACGTGAAGAAACACCTAAAGGTGCTCTTCCTATCCATTGTGCTCCCTACCGATTTAGAGTCAGTATATCCCTGCAATCTAATGTTAATACTGGAAGTATATCTCAGACCATGTCTAATTGTTCCTCGTAGGTATCTCAACACATGCTTCACAACAATCCAATTTGTTTGTCTCCACGGAATCATAAACTGGCTAAGTGTACACATTGCATAAACAATATCTAGTCTAGTGTTAACCAGATACATCAAGATCCAATCGGTTTTCTGTACAGATTCATATAAATTTTGTTAGAATCAGAAGAAGACACACTTATTTTCTTCAAATTGGTCACCATTGGTGTACCCATGGGATTCCAATTCATCATTCGAAACTTCTTCAATATCTCAACTGTGTACTTCCCCTGACTCAAGAAGATCTCATCAGTTCTCTACCACACCTCTAGTCCCAATAAGTAGTACATGATACCAAGGTCCTTCATCTCAAACTCAAAGGCCAACGCATACTTGCATTCAACAATAAGGATCTTTGTACCGGTGAGGAATAAATCATCAACGTAGAGGACCAAAATCAGGAACTCACCATTAACAGTCTTGTAGTATAGTTTGGGATCGAAAACAATTTTTTTGAAGCCCAAACTCATCAAGTGTCTATCAATCCTAGCATACCAAGCTCAAGGTTTCTGGTTGATTCCATACAGGGCCTTATTCAACTTACACACATGAGACTCCTTCTCATGTATCATGAAACCATATGGATTCTCTATGTATACATATTCCTCAATATCTCCATTGAGAAAGTTTGTCTTCACATCCATCTGATGCACTCTCCAACCCATGGATGTTGCTGTGGAAATAATCATCCAGATAGAAGTGTATCGAGAAATAGGAGAAAATGTCTCCTCATAATCTATTCCTTCCACCTCAAAGAATACTCTAGAAACAAATCTCATTTTGTGCCTCTTGATGCTCCCGTCAACTGTGTGTTTTATCTTATATATCCATTTGGAATTCACTACATACTTCCCCTCAGGTCTCGAAACAATATCCCACACATCATTATTCATGATGGACTAATACTCTTCCATCATGCCATCTCTCCATACTAGATAATTACTTTCCTCCTCATAATAGGAAGGCTAAAAAAGAATGATGTGGATCATAGTTGTGGCATAGCACAAATATCTCTAAGGTATCTTACTCCCTCGAAAGGCACCATGAGGAGTTGCATCTCCTTCTGCCTCCTGCAGATTCTGACAAGCCCATGCAGGTGTCTTATGGCCTATTGCAATATCTCTGGGAACATTAACTAGATCTACAGGATCAACAAGACCAATTTGATCAATAGTCTCAATTGTCTCCCTCTAAAAGGTAATATAATATTGGGCCATATTTGACATATAGAGGCTTCCTCATGAAACCAATGCCTAATACATATTGAGGTTCCCTCATGGAACCAATGTCTCACAAGACATATTGAGGTTTCCTTGTGAAACCTATGTCTTAGTTCCTTCATATCACCATCTGAGGCGTGTCAGGATGAAGTCTACATTCCCCCCTACTAGTCCACATAGACCTTATGGGAAGAATGTCTAATGATGTTTCCTCAAACATCAACACTCCCTCTAAAGTTGGAGGTGACTCCTCCTCTGTCTCTTCTCCCTCTGACACTGAAGGTAGATCTTCCTCATTCTCTGGAAATAACTCAATATTTCTCCCTCTGGATGTAGTACAACCTCCTCTACTTGGATATATCACCATAGTTGTGCTGCAGTCGGTCTTGACTAGTTGTATCCATGATCACTAGAACTATCGGATTTATTTTGCATGGTCTCGTCCTAGGAGGTACATTGCTCCTAAAGACTTCCTATCTCTGAGCATCTATAAATGTCTCTCCTTGAAATCATGTTGGAAGTTATATCCCTCCATGTCTGTCCCCTACGATGATCGGTATGGCTCCTTCTCAGAGCTATTACCTGTGACCTTCCTGGAACAAGAAACAAGAACAACAAAAAACATCGCATAGAGGAGATCAATTTATCTTGTGAATGTCTTCTACTATGACCAACACGCATCCATCATATAATCGATTTCATACTACTACAAAAAGACGTCCATCATATACTCGATGTCATATGGCTAACCATGTTGATTTTCTAGTGTTAAATTAAGCAAGCACAATTTTCCGCAAGTGGTAATTACTTCCAGTGGTATACAATATCACTTTAGTAAACTCTAGAGAATCACTAAGTAACTCGGAAAATTTCAAATTCTTAGAAACTTCAGTCTCTTCCTTAGATCACTTCCCACATGTGAGAGAGAAAAAATATGTGTGTCTATTGTTGTGTCTTTAAAGTGTCTTTTTACAGTAATATTATATTGATCTAAAAAGAAAAGTCTCTTTGAAAATTCATTTTAATTTTATTTCTTATAAATCGTTGGAGAATACCTCTTGTAACTACCCAAAGACTAATTTGGTTATAATGTTAGGTTTTTAGCTCGGGAGGTACTCCCCATGTTTTGTCTTGTATGCGGATGTTACCTTATGTTGACACTACTAGGCACTTAACTTTGTAATGGGTTTTTATAAAGTTGTAAATTGGTTCTTTTATTAAAGTGACTTTTTAATAAAGTGTACCTTCTAATTTTAAAGTGACTTTATTTCATAAAGTGCACTTATGTAATAAAGTGAAATGTACTTTAATATTTTTAGTGATTCATTTTGGAGGGAATGAATCATGACCCTTGATCTTGCAAAGTCAAAATTAGACCTTGGCCTTTGGATTTAGGGTTGGGGAAGGTGAAAAGACACTTGGGAGGTAAAATTTCATCTTCATATTTTATAAAAGAATGCATTGGGTAGTGTGCAAGACATTGAGAGAAGGAGCTTGAGAGATTTATGAGTAATCTTGAGAGAGGAAAGAGGGAAGAAAGAAGGGAACGTTTTCCAAGAGAGCTAGGGCACAAATCCCAAGGAGGAATTTTTGTTTGAGTGCTAGGTTGATTTTCTACTGTTGGAGGTCGTACTGGTTGGATATGTATAGTCCATACAATAAGAGGAAAAGGGCATGGAAATCGAGGTAGGATGGGAACAATTTTTGAGGTTTTTTTTGTTGTTTCTAGGTCGTACAAAACAGTCCATACAACATATTGTTTGCACAAATTTCAAGGTGAATAATTTATGGGTGGGTTGTACAACAATATAGACTTGGCACAAAAATCAAGGCAGATTTTGGTGGGATAGATTTTGTGTTGTAAGTGGTTCTTCTCTTGGTTGGAAATGTGTTATTGTTGCTGATATGTACTTTCCTAAATCTAAATTATAGAATCTATCTCTCTCATTGGGTTTCCCCACATTGGGGTTTTCCCTAACATTTTCCTAAATTTTTGAGTTATTCATGAGTGATTGAATGTTATTCATTGTGTTTATTTCTGCTGCATAATTACTTAGAAATGTGTATTTCTTCTTATGGAAATTTTTGAATCTAGGTTTTAGACATTTCAAAGTTCATGCAAGACAATTATCTCTAGGTTGCTAAGTGTATGACAAAATATTAGCTTGTTGTTTTTTGTCATTAAAATTTACATGGTATCAGAGCTTGGGCTCTGAGTGACAGTGAGCAGTGAGATTTTTAGGCATGTTTGAAGGGGGTAAATTTTTTATTGTTTTCCTTGAGCTGTGACAGGGAATATGATTGCATGCATTATATTTGAGGATCGTTTGGATGCCATTTCCAGCTATTTGTAGTGGGACGTCTGGGTGTCAGTTGTTCTCAAGGAGAACAAGATTTGGAACTATGTCAATTATGTTGTTATGGTTCCCGCTACAGATCATGTTGCTTTGGATTTGCATGAGGTCAAGGAGGCCAAAGCTCAGAGGATTATTCTGGATGGGGCGAAGGATCACCTTATCCCACATTTGGTTAAGAAGAAGGCAACCAAAAATATGTGGGATGCACTTAATAACTTATTTGAGGTTAAGAATGAGAACCGAAAGATGGCCTTGAAGGCTAAGTTGCATGATACCAATATGGGTAAGGAGGAGAGTGTTTCTACTTATCTTACCTGGGTAGCTCAAGTGAAATATGAGTTGGTTGTTGTTGGAGAGGTCATAGTGGATTCAAAGTTGGTGAGGATAGCCTTGAAAGGCTTCACCAAAGAATGGGAAGTCTTCGTGAAGTGTGTGGTGGGTCATGAGCATCTTCCATATTGGAGCAGATTGTGGGACGATTTCACTCAGGAGGAGATCCAGGAAGGATCTCATAGTCGTGGACAAAAGACATATGGAGATGATGAGAATGTTTCTCTTGCTTCAAAGAGAAAGAACAAAGGAAGTTTCAGGAGGGACTTGAGTAAATTCAGATGTTATTATTGTAACTAGTTGGGGCACCTTGCTTCTCATTGTCCTGAGACGAAGAAGAAGAATAAGGAACCAGAGGGACCTGAGACAGCTGCTAAAACATCCATGGAGGACTTTTCTTACAAGTATGACAAGAAATTTTCTTTGGTTACCCTAGTTTCCAGTGTCGGTAGCGGAGGATTTGGAGGTGATATCATATGGATTATGGATAGTGGAGCCTCTTGCCACATGGCGGGAATCTGACGAGTATTCCTAAATATCACAGAGACAGGTCCTGACTGACAGATGGTAAATGAAGGTTGTATGGCACGAGTTGTATGTGGAGTTGGAAGTGTTAGATTCCAACTTGAGTATGGAGTATTCCTGGAGCTTGATGGAGTTCTCTTTGTTCCATGGTTGAGGGTTAAATTTCTCTCAGTATCATCCTTGGAAGATGTAGGATATTGTAAACTATTCAAGAGGGAACATGTCTTTATCTACAAGGAGGGAGTGGACCCGATGGAACTACAGTTGATCGGTGATTGGGTGGACACATTATATATGTTGTGAGGAAAACCTTCAGGGTATGATTTAGTGTCGGATGAGGAGCATAAGGAGGCTCCTGAGACTGCGTTGGGCCCAAGGATTCAGTCTTGCATTCTGAGAGAAGAGAGTGAGTCTCTTCTGAGCACAGACAGGAGGCTCAACTGGTGTGCTCAAACCAATTCTCATGGTGGAGTGGATTCTCAAAGGAGCTCAGGGTTCTGGGTAGCTTTTAGGAGAAGATATTCCAGTTTGAGTTCTTTGTAGGTGTTGAGGATGGCACTAGGTTTAGAGGGATCTCCGACTGAACCCAATCTGATGGTACCAGATGATGGAGATGGCAACGAGTACATCCCTCGCTAAGAGGGACTGCTATCTTTTTAGCTCGGGAGGTACTCCGCATGTTTTGTCTTGTATGAGAATGTTACCTTATGTTGACACTACTAGGCACTTAACTTTGTAATGGGTTTTTATAAAGTTGTAAAGTGGTTCTTTTATTAAAGTGACTTGTTAATAAAGTGTACCTTCTAATTTTAAAGTGACTTTATTTCACAAAGTGCACTTATGTAATAAAGTGAAATGTACTTTAATATTTTAAGTGATTCATTTTGGAGGGAATGAATCATGACCCTTGATCTTCCAAAGGAAAGATTCGATATTGGCCTTTGGATTTAGGGTTGGGGAAGGTGAAAAGACACTTGGGAGGTAAAAGGTCATCTTGAAATTTTATAAAAGAATGCATTGGGTAGTGTGCAAGACATTGAGAGAATGATCTTGAGAGATTTCTAAGTAAGCTTCAAAGAGGAAAGAGGGAAGCAATAAGGGCACATTTTCCAAGAGAGTTAGGGCACAAATCCCAAGGAGGAATTTATTTTTGAGTGATGGGTTGATTTTTTGTTGTTGGAGGTACTGTACAGATCCATATAGTCTGTACAACAAGAGGAAAAGGGAACAGAAATTGAGGCAGGTTGGGGCACAATTTTCAAGGTTTTTTTTGTTGTTTCTGGGTCGTACAGAACAGTCCGTACAATAGGTTGTTTGCACAAATTTTTAGGTGCAAACTTTCTGGGTGGGTCATACAACAATACAGACTTGGCATGGAAATCAAGGCAGATTTTGGTGGGACATATTTTTTGTTGTAAGTGGTTTTTCTCTTGTTTGGAAATATGTTATTGTTGTTGATATGTACTTTCCTGAAGATGAATAAAAGAATCTCTCTCTCTCTCATTGGGTTTCCCCACATTGGGGTTTTCCCTGGCATTTCCCTAAATTTCTGAGTTATTCATGGGTGATTGAATGTTGTTCATTGTGTTTATTTCCACTGCATAATTACTTAGCAATGCGTATTTTTGCTTATGGAAATTTATGAATGTGGGTTTTAGACATTTCAGAGTTCATGCAAGACAATTATCTCTAGGTTGCTAAGTGTATGACAGAATATTAGCTTGTTTATTTTTGTCATTAAAATTTACATATAATCCATACACCTAGTATTTGACTATTATAAATTGTTCCTCCATAATTCATGCAATTATTTACATAAATATAAGTAGAACTAAACATGCAGTACATTCCTCATATTTAGGTAATTAGACATTTTTACTAGAAATTATTGCCCACCATAATTTATGGAATTATTTCTATAATTTAGGTAGAAGTAAAAAGTAAATATGTTGTACATAGAGACTGTAACAACCTCAAAAATTTAACACTCCCAACATTTTACTCTACTCTCATTTTAGTGGGCCCTCCTGTGAAGGTGTCAAGCCCAGTCCCTCTCTGATACCGTGTTGTTTTTCTTCATATGAGATATGATCAATATGTTATTACAATGATGAGTGCTCCATATATAGAGAATATATGGTTGTTGAAATATTGTAACTGCAAAGAGTATTCTAGTTCTGAGACTTTTGCGACTGGAGTTATGATAAGGTGTTTCTTTTGGATTCATCGCATGAATCTGAAAGAACCACCTTATCAAAGAGTATTCTATTTATTATTGAGTTATTTGGATTGATCATGTCAGGCATTGTAATTGACCAAATCCCCTTTTGTGGATTGGTCAAACCCTAAATATAATAAGAAAATTGAGAAGTCATCCCCCAGGATGATTAAAGTGGTTTTAACCACTAAGAAGACAAGTCGGCCCTACCTAGTGAAGACACACCTTTCCAACACCTATCATTTTCTATAAATAAAGGAAGCCAATGCCTCATTATCTCACTCACTCATTCGCTCATCAAGTGTGCAATTTTGGTAGCTGTAGTTGGGAGAAGAAGGAAGAGAGAGACACATTGCTCAGTGTTGGATATTCTCTAGTGTTTTGGTTTATTATCTTGGCATTGTATTGGATATCTATATTAAGGAATTTTTTTTGGGTTTTCTCCCCCATGAGGGTTTCCCAGGATAAATGTTCTATATATTGTGATTGTGTTTATCTCAGTGATCCTACCTATGCTATGGTTATCTAGTAAATTGGAAAGAAATCTAATAATAGCTCAAAAATTAGCATGGTATCAGAGCTAAGCTGAAGAGAGAATATTTCCCTGGATAATGAAAAACATCATTGTTGTTGTACAAGAAAATTAGGGATTTTTGTTGAAGAGGAATATCAGCCTAAAAAACATCTAGAAAAGTGCACCCTAGCCTAGGGAACTCTTTGGCACCTTGAGCGCACCTTTTCAGTGTTCAGATACTCCAGAAATTCAAGCCCTATTTTTTACTGGTACCAGAAAACTAGAAGTACCAGAAAACCAGAAAGTACCAGAAAACCAGAAAGTACCAGAAAACCAGAAAGTACCAAAAAACCAGGAAACCAGAACCAGTACCAAAAGTACCAGTCCAAATTTACGCAAGTCAATTTTCAAGGGGAAAAACTTGAAATTTTTGAAATCTAACAGCTCCAGCAAACTCGACTCAGCTCAGCGCATCTAGTTCCTGGATTAGAATTTCAAAATTTGAAGTTTGAAAAATTAGGGTTTTCTCATAAAACCCTAAGTTGCAGTTTCAGAATCAGTTGCAGTATCAGTTGAATTATCAGTTGCAGTACCAATTGCAGTCACCATTGAAGTTTTAAAAAGGGTTGGTAATTATTACCATTGCTACCAGATGGTACCATTACCTGCAAATACTATCAGAGGTATTTATTCACATATGTTTAAGTTGTTAAGCTTTAAAGGGTAATTTCAGGAAAAGGGATCTCTTTCCATAGATCCAAAAGGATCTTAAGATCAAACACATTCAGAGGAATAATGAAACCCATGTTTGATTATTACGATATGCATCTATTTGTTATGACATTATTTTGATATAGGTTGCATGTTGAAGCTATGACCATCATACTAACCTTTTGTCAAAATTAAAGTCAAAGTATTAGATTGATTAAAGTTGAGATCATAGATTTTATCTTCTAACCCAGATTTCTGTCAAGATAGCATATTGTCTTAGTACAGAAGACAGGTTGAAGAAGGCACTCGTCATCTTGAGTGAATGAGACTTGGAAGAAAAGAAATACACTCATTCTTGAAGACAAGGCTCCAGGTTCCAGGATTGATTAATTTAGTTGATAAGATTCAAATTTGCACATGACAAGTTGATAACTACCCCATTACAAGTAAACACTATAGTTGAGGAAGCAGTCTTTGAAAAGTATTATACTTGGTAGCATGTGAGCATATTGAGATAAATACTTAATATAATCATTTACCAGATACAACTAACATCTCCTCCAGAAGAAACTTTTTATGTTGGTTTCAGGTTACCATGGAGGAATGATAACAACACTAGAAGAATGTTGATCTCATTTTATATTTTATTTCTTACTTTTGATCTTTGTTTCAGGCAGGTCACAAGTAATATCTCTAAAGGAGATACTGTGACGATTATTCAAGCTATTGTATTATTACTATTATCAAAAAAGTATTATTCTTGCTTGTTGTTTTGTTGACCTTGGTTCAGATCATAGGTGATAACCCTAAGGAATCTGTAATGAAGGTTACAAGAGAAACAAAATTATATGAGACATGAAGCAGACTACCCAAGTCGTGTACATGATGGTATACATCCTAGTACCAAAGAAGTTGAAGAAGAAGATAATTTTGAGATCCAAAGTATCTCATATGGAGATTGATTGTAAGGAGCAGAAGGCTCCAAAGCTGACCGAACATTAGAACAAGAAATCACAAAAGACTTGGTCAAAGGATAATGAAGCCACCTTGATGGGAAGTAGAACTCATTTGAAGTATGACTCAAACTTTCATATTTAGACTTGGTATTCAACACCAAGTATACCCCATAAGAGATGATGAAGTCCTTGTAGACTCAGAATAAATCAAGAGTAAGACTGATCTTAGAAAGGATCATATGAGGAGACAACCTCCAGTACTGGGAGACAGATGCCATGATTGGAGCTTCAAAAACTTCTAGGAGATATTAAATATCCTGGGAAGATTCCCTTGTTTTAGTGACAAAGAAGGAAGCCAGTGAGAAAGATTAGGGTATGGATTTTTCCGTGAGACTAGAAGAGAAGTCAATATTGACTTCCAAAGATTGATCTAACATATCAAAAATATTGCATATGTACAAATATTGATGTGTGTGCAAAGGATTCTCCCAGCAAGAGGGAGAAGACTATGACGAGACACTTACTCCAGTAATTGAAGAAATAGTTTTGGTATTCATAAAGACAACCAAAACAACCATGATTCATATATAGTATGAGATGTAGGGGGAGAAATCCCCATATTTAAAATTGAGTGGCAGTTGGTGCAGTACATTAGTTGGTTCATAGAGACATTACTACAATAAAATATAGAGTTAACTCCATGGAAGAAGAAGAGATACCTTCAGTATCAGTTATTGAGCCACTCTCAGTTTTAGATAAATTTGTTTCCATGATGGAGTAGAAGAGTTACTCTCATATTTCAGCAGTCACTGTGAGAATGGAACAACAATTCTTAGCTTCAGAGTAGCTACATGTACATAGTCCCAGTTCCAGAAGGAACAATTGCAGAAAGAGGAGAGGTCATACTCTCAGGTAGTGAGACAGATAGTTCTTTGGAGAAAGCACATAGAGCTAACACATGATTGTGCAGATTGAGTTGCAGCTGAGAAAGTGTACCATATTGGTACAAACTGATGTGAAAATTTGATTTGAAGTTGAAGACAAAAAGACTCAGGTCTATAGGTTGAAGAAGGATTTGTACAAGTTGAAGCAAGCTCCTACAACATGATATGGTAGAATTGACAGTTTCCTAACGATATTGGGATTTACCAAGAGTAAATTTGATTATAACCTTTACCTCAAGGTTATGAATGATGAGCCAGTGATGTTGCTACTATATGTAGATGATATATTCCTGATAAGATGAAGAAAATCTCATCACATATTGTAGAAGAAGCTCGCTATAGAATTTGATGAAAGACCTAATGCATTATTTCTTAGGTCTTGAAGTTTGGCAGAGCCCAGAGAAGATCTTCCTTAACCAAGGGAAGTATGAAGTTGTAATAATGAAGAGGTTTGACATGTTGGAATGTAAATCCATGTACACACCCATGGGAATGAAGTTGAATCTTCTGGTAGATACCTCGTTAAAATTGGTTGATGTTACTATGTACAAACAAATTATTGGTTTGGTGATGTATCTGACGAATACTAGGCTAGATATATGTTTTTCCTTGAGTCAGTATCTAGTAGAACCCAGACGTGTTCACCTTGATGATGCAAAACACATGATGAGATACCTTAAGGGTACATTGGATTTTGGTCTATGTTATACTAGATATCATGACTTCAGATTGTATGGATATACTGATTCAATTTGAGTTGGAAGTGTTTGTTAGGGACCTAACCCCTCATGTAGGTAGAATAATACATTCCAATGTAATAAAGGTCAATATTAATAAGGCCTATCAATAAGGAAGAATAAGTCAAATGTAAGAAGACCTAATAGAAGCTTTCGCTTCTAGAAGGATCTTCTTGTAGATGGCTCTTTTGATAGACATATTTAGTATAAATAGGAGTCGAGGGTATGAGAACTGTTGTCTTGGATATTATTGTAATAGAGCTCTGCTCAACTGGAGGTTGCCCCCTCGAAGAGGCAAGTGAACATTACTCTCAGAATCAAAGTGCTCTATCTGGTGTTATTCTGATATCTTTTATGTATTATTGTGGTGTTGTTCTGGGTATATTTTTGTTTATCTTCCATTGCTAGAATTTTATTTTTGTTTTGCATACGTTTTATATCTGGAATATTACAAGTGGTATCAGAGCACTTTCCTCGGCAGAAAATTGTGGGTTAAATTTTTTTCAGGGTAGAGATGTATTCTGGTGTCTTTAAGCTACAGAGATCTGTCATTACGTGCATAAACCCGCGGTTGAGGGATTCATACATGTAGGAAATACAAGTGGTACTTAAGTGCACATCTGTTGGCCGCCCTTGTAACCCCTGTTGGTACCCATTCGAGTGGTAGAAAATCAGACAACACTTGTATACGGATCGACCTAGATTTCCTAAAGTCCTCTTTAGATAAACTGATTGACCGCCTGACTGTTATAGTGCCACTGAGAACAACACTCAGGAAGATATTCTCTAGTACCTGGGTAGTCGGGTAGTATGACTAAGGGCACGGTCTAGCCTCCTTAGTTGGTGCCCTAAGATATTGGGTTGAGTACTACAGTTGGACCTCACACGTATATCAGAGAGCTATAGCACAGGGAAAACCCTTGTCTGTAGAACCCTTGAATACCTAATCCTTGGGGATGTAAACAAAAACTAAAAAATACAAGATCTATTGTCGTGCAACTATGTTTGAGTTGCCAAATCACTACACATGTCTTCCTGGTTAAGCATTTGGGCATTTCATCACTGCAGTATTCTTCAGACCGGAGTATAACTCGGCAGGTGTAAAAACAAATACAAGTCTGGAAATTTTTGCACCATTATTTGAGACCTATTCCATTGGATTTATCTCTTTGCCCTTATCACTTTCATACCTATCATTTTTCAGCAAAATATTTTACCCCACCCACCCCTTTTTGGTTCCCTCGTCATCATGTCCCATACCCATAGCCAAAACTTGGAAGCTCGCTACAATACCTTGCAATCTAATTTCATAGAGACTCAACGAGAAGTGAGACAGCCCAGTGCAAATATTGCCACCATCAATAATAAAATGCATTTCTCCATCACCGCCTCAATCGTGGAACTCAATGAAGACCTCAAACAAGACATGACTACCCAGCTTGAATATGTTGCTTCGATGATCTGCACCAAGCTGCATATCCCTGCAGATCCCCCCTTTTCTTACACCCCTTTTCATACAGAAGCTAAAACTTCCTCTCATTCCCATAATTTTCAGCCCCATCACTTTCAGCGTGACCTACGCCTTCCGCATATGGATGTGACCAAATTTGATGGCTCAGATCCCACTGGTTGGGTCACTCAAATGGAACATTATTTCTATTTGTATGGCATTATAGATGACTTGGCCAAACTCTGGTATGTTGTTCTCCATCTAGATCAAGAACGTTGGAAATGGTGATAGTGGAGAAAAACTGCATGTCAAGGGTATGTTCCTTGGACACACTTTGTGGCAAAGATTTATGAATGCTTTGACACTGACATCGACCATTTAGGTTGTTTGACAAAGTTGAAACAATCTGGCATAGTGGAAGACTTTATAGCTTCTTTTGAGCACCTGGATTTGTGTACAGAGGGCTTGTCTGATGCTTTTTTCCGAGAATGTTTTATCAGTGGCCTCAAGGATGAGATTTGTGCCCATGCCCTCATGTCTCATCCTCAGAGTTGGGTGGAGGCTACTAAATGAACTAAGGAAGAACAACAAGTTGTCTCTTCTCAAAACCAGAAACCCTCCTTTATTCCTCACACTAAACCAGTACATCCCACTCCTCCTTCTACTCCACTAAAGATCCAAAAATTGACCAAGGACGAAATGGATGAACGCTAACTCAAAGTCCTCTGTTATAATTGTGATGAAAAATATTTTATGGGACACAAGTGTAAGGAACAAAATATTTTTATGGCCATCTCGGAGGATGTTTCAGACGAGGATGTTGAATCTCCCCTTGTGTCTGAGTCACCTGAACCCACCGACATTACCCCTCCCTCAAACCCTCCCAAAGTAGAACCGGTCATTTCCCTAAATTCTCTCATTAGATTCTCTGCTCCCCAAACCCTCAAACTAATTAGCTACATAAAGCATAGGAAGGTCATCATTCTTGTTTATAGTGGAAGCACCCATAATTTTATTCATCGTCGAATTGCCCATGAAACTAATTGCTATATCTGTGCAGTCAATAATTTCTGAATCATGATTGCCAATGGCGGGTCCATGAAATGTGGAGGGCATTGTAAAAATGTGTGTCTCGAAATTGGTGACTACCACCTGAAATCTCATATGTTTTCTATCAACATTGGTGGTTGTGACATTGTGTTGGGTGCAGACTGGCTAAGGACTTTGGGTCCCATTCTCATGGATTTTAAGGAATTACCATGCAATTCGACCAGAAGGGCTAGTAATATAAGTTCCAAGGCATCACCTTCGGTTCCCCTATAATAATTAGTTCCCATCACATGGAAAAGATGCTCAAAAAAGTCATTCGGGCGTTATTGCCCAACTCCATGCCATACAAGCAACTAAGACACCCTCTGTGTTGTAGGACCTCCAATCCATCCTCTCTAAACATCAAGTGGTTTTTTCCACTCCCCAGGGACTCCCTCCTTCTCATGATGTTCATGATCATTCCATTCCCCTTGTCCCAGGAATCCTTCCTCCCAATATTCATCCCTATCATCACCCCTTTTCCCAAAAAAATGAAATTGAGAAAATGGTTCAAGAACTTCTTAACGTAGGTGTTATCCACCCTAGTACAATCCCCTACTCTTCTCCTGTGGTCATGGTCATGAAGAAAGAAGGTTCTTGGCACATGTGTCCTGATTTTTTCGCCCTCAACAAACTCACCATTAAAGACAAATTTCATATTCCTATCATTGATGACCTCTTGGATGAATTGAGTGACGCCCAGTTCTTTACTAAACTTGATCTTCGTTCTGGCTACCACCAGATCCATATGAAAGAGGAAGACATTCCTAAGACTTCCTTTATAACTCATGAGGGCCACTATGAGTTTTTGGTCATGCACTTTGGTTTGTGTAATGCTCCCTCCACTTTCCAAATCCTCATTAATCATGTCTTTCGTCCTTTTCTCTGTCATTTTGTCTTAGTTTTCTTTGATGATATCCTCATCTATAGAAAAACCTGGACAAACCATCTTGCTCATGTGGATCGAGTTGTCCATCTACTCTCTCAGCACCAACTTTTCATGAAATAATCTAAATGTACTTTTGGCACCTCAGAAGTTGAGTACTTGGGTCATCTTGTTGGCAAGCATGGTGTTAGGGTGGATCCTAAAAATATTGAAGCTATGAAAGACTAGCCTCACCCAAAGACTCTCAAAATATTGCGTGGATTTCTGGGCTTAACAAGTTATTATTGCAAGTTTGTTAATAATTATGGAAAGATTGCGGCCCCTCTCATTGCACTCCTTAAAAATAATTCTTTCACCTGGACTCCAACAGCTACTCAGGATTTTCAAACGTTGAAGATGGCGATGTGCACCACTCCAGTCCCAACACTTCCTAATTTCACAAAGATCTTTGTCCTGGAATGTGATGCTTCAGGAAAAGTAATTGGCTTTGTCCTTATGCAAGAGGGTTGGCCTTTGGACTTTACCAACAAACAACTGTCTGAATGAAATTTGGGAAAATCAATATATGAAAAGGAAATGTTGGCTATTTTTCATGTTGTTGAACTTTGGCACCCTTAACTATTGGGGAAACACTTCCAAATTAATACAGATCATCAAAGCCTCAAGTATTTTCTAGAACAACGCATTTCCTCCCCAGAGAAACAAAAATGGGTGATTAATCTCCTTGGATATGATTATGAGATCATTTACAAGAAATTCAAAGACAATGTGGTTGCGGATCCACTTTCCCAAAAATATGAAGATGAAGGGTCCCTTTTTTCTCTCTCCTTCATTGTACCAAATTGGCTCCAAGACGTTCGCCAGGAATGTCTACACGATCCCAAAAGTTCACATCTTATACAACAATTGCAGTTCAATTCTCCAGTTTCCCTAGGGTACTCTTGGCTCCATGATGAGCTTCAATACAAAGTTCGTTTGTATTTAATTAAACAGTCAAAACTTAAATCCACAGTACTTTCTGAGCTTCATGCTACACTCGCAGCTGAGCACTCAGGGTTTACCAAAACCTATGACAGGGTCAAACTTTCTTTTTTCTGTGATGGTATGAAATAGGACGTTCGTAATTTTGTGGTTGAATGTGATGTGTGTCAACGCAAAAAGGGAAAAATAGTCAAATCTCCAGGCACACTACAACCAGTTCCGATTCCACCTGCTATTTGGCGGGATATCTCTATGGATTTTATTGTAGGCTTACCTAAATCGGGCAATAAATCAATCATCATGGTGGTTGTTGATCGCCTTTCGAAGTATGCTCATTTATGTTCTATTCAACACCCATTTATAGCATCCACTGTGGCTCAACGTTTCATGGATCAGGTCTTCAAGATTCATGGCATGCCCTATTCTATTGTTTCTTATCACAACCCAACTTTCACCAGCAATTTTTGGAAAGAACTATTCAAGCTACAAGGCACCCAATTGCATCTCAGCACAGCTTATCATCCCCAAACTGATGGTCAAACTAAAGTTGTCAACAAGTGTTTGGAAACATATTTGAGTTGTTTTGCATCGAAAAAGAAAAATCAATGGGCTCAATGGTTACCACTATCTGAATGGTGGTACAACACTTCATACCATACAGCTACCCGCATGACTCCTTTTGAAGCAGTATATAGACAGTAACACCCCGGGTTTCAAACCCCCATTTTAAATAATGTATTGTTACAATGCTGAGAGGATTGAGTGCCCAAACAATTATTAAAGGGCTAGTATGCCCAAGACATGTAATGTTTTTTATCATTATTATTAATAACTACATCGATGGTTGCTATACGGACAAGGACTAGAGTTATAAGGGGATATATTTCCACAAGAGAGGGGGACTTGAGGGGTTAAATGTTTATTTCCTATTTTAATTACCCTTTTTGTCTAAGGGAGGGGATCGGTTACATGAGATTCTTGGGGAAGGCCAGCAGGTTCTTGATTCCCCATGAAAAATACTTAAACCCATCCCTGGTATGATTGTGGGGTTGTTCATTAGCTCATTCACTCCTTCACTTCTGCATTCATACCATTCTTTCCCTCAAGAACTTTCATGCACCCACTTAGCCATTCATTGATCCATCCTCACCTGTCTCTTGGCTTGGTAAAAGGAAAGGAACTACTGAATATTAGCCACGAGATAGTTGGTTGTAATGGTCATTGGTGCAATCCAGCCATGACTTGAGGCCTGCATGTCTGAGATGCATTGGCCTGTGCCCTATTTTTCTCATAGTTGTGAGTCCTGAGAGTTCTAGCATTGATATTATGAACCAGCTGTGCTAGAGCCTTGGAAGGAGAAGAACTGCCTGAGGGACTGCGCGGCAAAGAAGGGTGGAGGTCCATTCTCTCGGGTGGTATAGGCTGGGTAGAAGAGAGCTGGGTACTTGGATTGTTGTGGGTGTTGGGAAACCTATGAGAGATTGAGAGCTGACTGGTTTGGGAACCCAAGTAACACTCTAGAACCATCCTTGTGGATTCATAGCCATGGCTCGGGGGTGACACGGTTGTTGAGATTTGGAGCAGTAGTATCTACAGTTGACTGGAACGTCCTTGGTCTATAGCCAGTTGGTGTCTCCTTTTTATAAAGATAAGTATTCTATGTTATGGTGTTATCTACCTATACATGAATGTATTTCCTCTTTGTATTTAATTATCATTTAATTGAATCTTTAGAACATGCATTCTTACTGGTTATTGTTGTGCATGTCGCTAATATCTTTTCTTTTATGCATCCTTATTAATTTAAAATGTATCGCTAAGAGAAATAATTCCAAGGGTGGGCTTGAAGGTGGCGTACCCCAACCTGTAGGTGGCTGGGTATGTTACAGTTTGGTATCAGAGCTTCTGGTTGAAACACTGGGCCGGTATGGGCCGGGTATGTTGGTCAGAGTCTCGTGGTCGAGATAGAACTCTAACCATGAAGTTGAAAATCTCAGGAGGAATGGCATTGCAGAATCTACACAGGAGTTAGATCATCAGAGACTCGTTGTAAGGGGTTCAAAGGATTGTGACCATCCCATTCGAATTTGGGATCGATCGCCACTATATGATCAAGAGAGATCTGGGATCGTTGGATCGGAGGACAGGTGAACAGGGGTCGTTCGATGAAAAGGAAGCAAGGGTTAAGGTCACAATCGTCAGATCCCATTGGAGAGAGAGATCAACGGATAGTAGTCATTGTGGGGAACCAAGTTGCACAAGAGATAATTCCTCAAGGTGGTCCCGCAATCTAAACCATGGTTTCACCGAGGGGTTACGTGTTAGTGTTAGGAGAATTACAGGGAGAAAAGCAGGTTACTCCAAAACACCGATGTGTGCCCCTACAAATTGAAAGGCATGCAATGATGTGACATGTTAATACTCGAGCGACGAACCTCCAAAGAGCAGTAGTAGTTGGAGACCATCGATCTGTAGGAGGAAATGCATCAATTGATCGTGTGCTCTGCGTGAAAGCACTCCGGGAAAAGGCGAGCGAGGAGAAGTTGAGAATTGAAATTTTCGGACCCTAGAGATCCAAAGTGAATCCTAGTCGTTCGATCAAGGAGGACATGCGGCATAAATCCATGCACTTTGGGGGAAATCGAAGGTTGAGAGTTGATTTCTCCAAAGTCCGAAGACCTGAAGAAATCTTAGTCGTCGATCTCTGGGAGACATGCGTCAGTAGATCGCAAGCCTCAGATAAAATAATTTTTGGAAAGATTTAAGGGTTGATATTCCTGAAGTCTTGAATTCTGGAGTTGTTACGAACCTTCCGATAAGGGAGACACATGGAGGTAGTTTGGCTGGTTCGAGAAATTAAAGTTCGAGAGAATTGGAAGTGTGTTACTATGGAATCTCCTGAAGTCCCGAGAACCCGAAGAGCCAAAGTGGTGAGGCATGATGACGTCACCCGGAGGTGATGTGGACCCCAGAATTTTCGAAGTGATGTGGCTTGCAGACATCACCGGGGATGATGTGGACACATGGGATGTGCGCCATGTGTCAATAAGTTTTGATCATGCGGATGATTGAAATGTCAGTTAGGACGTGACACATGTCACCCGCCTGATTGGGCCATGTGTCTGCTTACAGTATTTTTCTACGTGGTGATGGATCATGGACTCTGGAGAAATTACTCTGATAGTTTTCAGTTGAGATTTGAAACTCCTGAAGCCCGGAGAGCTAGAGACCCGAGTTAAACGTCGATTGTCGGATCGTCCGAAGTAGACTTGAACCATAAGATCAGGAGAACACGTGGCGTGAAGCTGTGGATTCTAGGTAAGAACCCAAAGTAAACATTGATTGTCATATATTTCGAAGTAATTCTCCACCGTGCGATTCAAGAGGATGCGTGGAAAAATCCCATGTATTTCGAGGGAAGTAAATTTTGAGATTTGAGAATTTCGAAGTCCGAAATTCTGAAACGACCACAACCATCGATCTGGGAGAGGTAAATATGAACTGTTGGTTCCCAAGCAGTAGATCTCGCTCATCCATTTAGAAGCATAGACAATATCATGAGATCAACGATCACCTTGCACTTCAAGGACAGGAGGTGCTCGGGCTTTACGAAGTCGAGGGCGGGCCGCAATCAAGACCACGGTTTTGGCAAAAGGACATGTGGTGGCTCGAGGTGAATTGCGGGGTGAAAAGTAGTTTGGTTGCAAACCACCTTTGAGTGTGGCCATAATCATGCATCTACCTGAGGTCACCGCCTAAGGTCACATCTAAGGAGGGGCCAAGAGAAAAGGAGCTAGCACCAACTCTGAGATTTTTGCAAGGGTGAAGGAGAAGGTCGCGGGGGCCATCAGACCTATTCCAGGAAGCCAGAAGGGCATGTGTTTAGATACAGAATGAAACCATCAAGGTTTCAGAGAGCTAATTCGGCTCGAGATTGAAGATCCTTGATAGGGAGGTCGTGCAGCCCTTAGGAGAGAAGGGTGTCTACATTAAGAAGAAAAATGAACGGTAGCATTGTTGACAATTTTGTTTATCATATGTGTAATTCTAACAAAATGGTCTCTTGCACATTTTGCATAATTAAGGGGCTTAAGCACATCATCTCAGGATGCGTATTGAGGAAATGGAAGAAGGTGAGGGAGACTCCAGTCATGAAAAGGAGGCCGAAGGCTAGAATACCATAGTTGGCAATGCAAAGACAAATTCTAATGGACGCAAGGGAAAAGGAGAGAAGGAAACGTTAATAGAAATGGTAAGAAGCCTAAATATGGAAGTGCAGAGCTACAAAGAATACAAAAAGAGACTGATGAGAGAGAAAAGTCAAATAAATTCTCAACTGTTGCAGAGCTTAAATCAATTGCAGAGACAAATGAAGAAGCGATCAAACTCAAGACAAGAGGAAGAAGGCAAGTGCCATGAAAGAAGGGATGATCGTGGACAAGTTGGTTATTCCAGAAGTGCTAGAAGAGCTCATGGACACCACTCACCTCCTTACTCAGAAAGAAAGTTTTATGCATCGTAAGATCCCGTAAGAAGTCCAGAGGTGTCTCTTGTCATACACCAAAGAAGGAAACAAGAGGTAGATAGTTTTCAACGAGAGCTGAGCAAGAAAAATCCACCTTCCTTTGATGGTGAAAGAGAAAGCGAAGATTATGCTGAAGCATGGTTGCTTGGGCTCAAGAGATATTGTCAGTTGCATAACTATTCCTCGAACCTAGAAGCCAAGATTTCCACCTACCATTTACACAGGAAAGTTGCAGTGTGGTGGGACCAACTGAAGCAAGTGGAACATGTTAATGAAAGTAGGATCACTTGAAAGAAGTTCAAGAAGTACTTCCAGAATGAGTACCTCTCAGAGCATTTTTATGACAAGAAAAAGCAGGAGTTCTTTGAACTCAAGTTGGGAAGAATGACTATGGCAGAGTACGAGAAGTAGTTCTTTGGATTGTTAAAATATGTCAGGTTCATTGGTGATGAGAAAGTGAAAATACAAAGATTTCTAAGTGGATTGCCAGCCTTTTATAAGGAAAATATCAAGTATGATGAGCCCAAGACCTTGACTGAGGCCATCAGGAAGGCTAAATACATGTATGATCAATGACATGGAAGAGAATCCCTGCAGAAATCTTGGAAGGATAAGAAGAAGGAGAAGTTTGATCAAAGGAGGAAAGGATTCAAACCTCCCTTCGATAGGAATGAGCCTAATAGAAATCATCAAGATCAGTATGTTAAGGGTGAATCCAAGAAAGAAGACTCCTTGGGAAAAATAGGAAGACCACCTATCCAATGTTGGGGATGCAAAGAAGATCACCTGCACAAGGATTTCCCACACATAAAGGACAGAGTGAAGACTGTGCACAACATCCAAGAGGCTACAACAGTCGAAGATATGGGAAGAATCTATGCAGCTTTAAATGATCGACAAGCAGATTACCAGTCCAATATGATCGAGGTGGAAGGTAAGATCAAAACTCAGACTATTGCTATTTTGATTGATTCAGGATCAATTCATTGTTACATTGATCCTAAAATAGTGTATAGATTACATTTGGAGAAAAGTAAACTTGGAAAAGCAAGTTTGGTTCAGTTAGCCACTGGAACCAAAAGAATAATCCATGATATGGTCAGAATTTGTTCCATAAGTCTTAATGGCGTGAATACTAGTGTTGATTTAAATATCATACCATTGGGGTTTTATGATATTCTGATTGGAATGGATTGGTTGGAAAAGCATCATGATGTCCTATATTGTCATAACAAGACATTTACATGTCTTGATGGAAATGGAAAACAAAGCACTGTGAAAGGAGTTCCAAGACCCACATCTATAAGGGAGATTTAAGCCTTACAACTAAAAAGATGTTTTAGGAAAGGATGTCAATTGTATGCAGCTCATGTGGAAGAGCCAGAAAATACAAAGGGGCCAAGCCTCGAAGATTTCTCGGTACTACGGGAATTTGAAGATGTATTCCAAGAAATACCTAGATTTCCACCAAGAAGGGGGGTAGATTTCTCAATCGATTTAGTGTCTGGAACTTCCCCGGTGTCAAAAACACCTTACAGAATGATCACATTAGAGTTAAAAGAATTACAAATGCAGTTGGAGGAGTTGTTGAAGAAAGGATACATACGCCCTAGTGTTTCACCTTGGGGAGCACCAGTACTTTTTGTCAAAAAGAAGGATGGAACCATGAGGTTGTGTATTGACTTTTGACAACTAAATAAGTGTACTATAAAGAAAAAGTATCCTCTACCCCGAATTGATGACCTCTTTGATCAGATAAGAGGAGAAAAGATATTTTCAAAGATTGACCTAAGGGAAGGATACCATCAGGTAAGAATCAAGGAAGAAGATATTCATAAGACAACCTTTAGGACCAGGTATGGGCATTATGAATTTGTAGTGGTGCCATTTGGACTGACCAATGCACCAGTTGTCTTCATGTGCTTAATGAATGGCATATTCAGAAATTATTTGGATAATTTTGTCATAGTATTCCTGGATGACATACTTATCTATTCTAAGCCTGAAGAGGAGCATGAACATCACTTAATACTGGTATTGCAAGTACTGATAGAACATCAGTTGTATGCCAAGTTGAGTAAGTGTTATTTTTATCAAAAGAAGATCCATTACTTGGGACACATTATTGCAAAGTAGGGCATAACAATAGATCCAGAGAAGATTGAAGACATTAGAGGATGGCCAACACCGAGAAATGTGGCAGAAGTCATATCTTTTATGGGATTAGTTGGTTACTACGGAAGGTTCATAGTGGGGTTCTCTAAGATTTCTCATCCCATCACTTCTTTGCAAAAGAAGGGAACTAAATTTGAGTGGACACCTAAGTGTGAAAATAATTTTAATCTGTTAAAGGAATTACTTACTAGTGCACCTGTGTCAAATATTGTTGACCCAAATGAAATTTTTTTGGTATGTACAGACGCATGTAAGGAAGGACTTGGGGGAGTCCTCATGTAAAATGGACATGTCATTGGATATGAGTCTAGAAATATTAAGGAACATGAGAGGAACTATGCCACCCATGACTTGGAAATTTCTTTCATTTTTCATGCCTTGAAGATGTGGAGGCATTATCTCATGGGGAAGAAATTTGAATTAAGGATAGACCACATTGGCCTGAAGTATATTTTTGAACAACTGACCTTGAATGTCAGGAAAACAAGATGGCTGGAAATTTTAAGTGATTATGAATTCGATATCAAGCATATCAAGGGAAAGGAGAATAAAGTTGTCGATGCACTTAGTAGAAGAGTGTATCTCATGCATGCTACTGTTGTCAGTATGCATCAGTCAGACTTGAAGAGAAGAATTTTAGATAGTCTTGTTACAGATCAACATTACCTACAGGTAAAGGAAAACTTACAGCAAGGAGATGTACAGTAGAAAATAATGGAGTATGAGATAAAGGAAGACAAATTACTCATGCATAAAAATAGAATCTATGTTCCTAGTTTCAAAGAATTGAGGAATTTGGCACTGAAGGAAATGCATGATGTTCCTTATGTTGGACATCTCGGTTACCAGAAAACAATTACAACAGTAAGAAACCAGTTCTTTTGGCCGAGAATGAAGAAGGATGTAGTTGATTACATCACTTGATGTATGGAATGTCAAAAGGTGAAGGCTGAGCATAGGCACCCAGCGGGTTTGCTATAGCCATTGCCAATCCCAAAGAAGAAATTGAAAGTGATCACCATGGATTTCATCACAGGATTACCCAGAAAAAATAAGCACCATGATTCCATCATGGTGGTGTTTGACAAATTAACAAAGGCTGCTCATTTTGTGCCTATAAAGACAACACATACAACGGCTAATATTGCAGAAATTTTCATGAAGGAAAATGCTAGGTTGCACGGGATACCTAGGACAATTGTCTTGGACAAAAATACAAAGTTTACCTCCAATTTATGGAGGATATTGTTTAAAGGATTTGGCACAAATCTAAACTTTAGCACAACATATCATCCCCAGATAGATGGACAAACAGAGAGGGTCAACCGAATAATTGAAGACATGCTAAGAATGTATGTGATGGATAAGCCATCTAAGTGGGAAGATTACTTACACTTGGTTGAGTTTGCATATAATAATGGGTATCAAGCTTTATTGAGAATGAGCCCATTTGAAGACTTGTACGGTAGGAAATGCGATACTCTAGTAAGCTGGGACAACCCAGTAGATAGAGTGGTACTTGGGCCGAAGTTGCTCAATGATATGGAAGACTAGGTGGTTAAGATCAAGAAAAATTTAAAGGCAACTCATGATAGACATAAATTTTATGCAGACAAGAACATGATATCTAGAGAATTTAAAGTAGGGGAGCATGTACTTTTGAAAGTGAAGCCCAAGAAAATCTCTTTGAAATTGGGTAGTTGTACAAAGCTGGCAGCCAGATTCTGTGGTCCATTTGAAATATTGGATAGAATAGGGCCAGTTGCATACATGCTTGAATTGCCTGCTTCCATGAATGTGCATAATGTATTTCATGTATCTTTACTAAAGAAATATGTACATGATCCTAACCATGTTATTGATTGGAATCTGATTCAAGTAGAGATGGAGGGATACTTTCAAGTTCAGTCAGTGCGAGTATTGGACAGAAAGGTCAAAATGCTCTAGAATCGAGTTATAGAGCCGGTAAAAGTTCATTGGACCTGCTACGGTCCTGAAGATGCTACCCGGGAGCATGAAGATACCATGCGGGCAGAGTATCTGCGGATTTTTGAATAAATTTGATATTTTGATCTCTATTTTGTATATGCACTAAGGACAGTACCAAGATAAGCGGGAGGGGATGTAACACCCCGGATTTCGGACCCCCATTTTAAATAATGTATTGTTACAATGTTGAGAGGCCCGAGTGCCCAAACAATTATTAAAGGGCTAGTATGCCCAAGACATGTAATGTTTTTTATCATTATTATTAATAACTACATCGTTGGTTGTTAGACGGACAAGGACTAGAGTTATAGGGGGCTATGATTCCACAAGAGAGGGAGGCTTGAGGGGCTAAATGTTTATTTCCTATTTTAATTACCCTTTTTGTCTAAGGGAGGGGATCAGTTACGTGAGCTTCTTGGGGAAGGATAGGAGGTTCTTTATTCCCCACAAAAAATACTTAAACCCATCCCTGGTCTGATTATGGGGTTGGTCGTTGGCTCGTTCGCTCCTTCACTTATGCATTCATACCATTCTTTCCCTCACACACTTTCATGCACCCACTTACCCATTCCTTTATCCATCCTCACCTACGTATTGTCTTGGTAAAGGAAAAGGAATTGTTGAAGATTAGCCACATGATAGTTGGCTATAGTGGTCATTGGTGCAATCCAACCATGACTTGAGACCTGCATGTCTGAGATGGGTTGGTCTGTGCCCTATTTTTCTCACAGCTGTGAGTCTTGAGAGTTCCAGCATTGAGATTCTGGACCAATTGTGCTAGATCCCTGGAAGGAGAAGGACTGCTTGAGGGATTGCATGGCAGAGAAGGGTGTAGGTCCATTCTCTTGGGTGGTACATGTTGGGTAGAAGAGAGATGGGTACTTGGATTGTTGTGGTTGTTGGGAAACCTATGAGAGCTTGAGAGATAACTGGTTTGGGAACCCAAGTAACACTCTGGAACCATCCTTGTGGATTCATATCCCTGGCTCGAGGGTGACATTGTTGTTGAGATTTGGAGCAATAGTTTCTACGGTTGGGTGGAATGTCCTTGGTCTGCAGCCAGTTGGTATCGCCTTTTTATAAAGATAAGTGCTCTATGTTATGGTGTTATCTAACTGCATATGAATGTATTTCCATTGTGTATTTAATTAACATTTAATTGAACCTTTAGAACATGCATGCTTATTGGTTATTGTTGTGCATGTCGTTAATATGTTTTCTTTTATGCATCCTTATTAATTTAAAAGGCATCACTAAGAGAAAGAAGTCCAAGGGTGGGCTTAAAGGTGGCATACCCTGGCCTGTAGGTGGTTGGGTATGTTAAATGGACAAAATCCACCCTCAGTTCTCTCATATTTACCAGGTTTCTTAAAGGTCCAGGCAGTTGATGAAATGATTATAGTTCGAGAGGCTATTATCCTTACCCTCAAAAGGAATTTGGGCATGGCCTAGAATCGCGTGAAGCAACAAGCAGATCAAGGTCACTCTAAACGTCAATTTGCAGAAGGGGATCATGTGTTTCTTCGACTGCAACCTTACAAGAAAAATTCCCTCAAGGATGACCATTGTCATAAACTGGCGCCCAAATTTTATGGTCCTTATACCGTTCTCAAGCGTGTGGGATAGGTGGCCTATCAATTAGATTTTCCCAATCATTCTAAGCTACATCATGTTTTTCATGTTTCAAACTCAAAACAACCTTCCCGAGTTGGATGAAGAAGGGTCCATTTGGCTACAACCAGAAGTAGTTTTGGACCAGCGTGAGCGTCGCCTACGTTAGTGAACCATCAAGGAAGTGTTAGTTCAGTGGAAAGATACAACCCCAACAAATGCCACTTGGGAACCAACTACCATTCTGCAACAATTTCCACATCTCAAGCCTTGAGGACAAGGTTGTTTTTGAGGGGGAGGACATGTTAGGGACCTAACCCGTCATGCAGGTAGAATAATATATTCTGAAGTAATAAAGGTCAATATTAATAAGACCTACCAATAAGGAAGAATAAGTTGAATGTAAGAAGACCTAATAGAAGCTTCTGCTTCTAGAAGGATCTTCCTCTAGATGGTTCTTTTGATAGACATATTTAGTATAAATAGGAGTCGAGGGTATGAGAACTGTTGTCTTGGATATTGTTGTAATAGAGCTCTGCTCAACTGGAGTTTTCCCCCTCGAAGAGGCAAGTGAACATTACTCTCAGAATCAAAGTTCTCTATCTGGTGTTATTCTTATATATTTTCTGTATTATTGTGGTGTTTTTTTGGTTATATTGTTGTTTATCTGCCGTTGCTATCATTTTATTTATGTTCTGCATACTTTTTATATCTTGAATATTACAATGTTTCTGATAGAAAGAGCACTTCAAGATGTTGTTTCAGTCTGGGGTCAGCCATGACTTCATGACAGAGTAGGAAGCAACCCAATATTGCTCCCAACATGGCAGAAGAAGAATATATTACAACATGTCTCACCAGTTGTGAATCCATATGGCTTCAAATGTTGTTGAAAGATCCATTTGATCTGGAGACGGAAGCCACCATGATCCTATGTGATAACCAGATTTGTATAAAAATGATGTGTTCCATGATAAGTCAAAGAAAATAAAGATCCAGTATCACTTCATTCATGATATGATACAGAGACGAGCTATAAAGCTCCAATATGTTTGATCCGGATTATTTTCAGAACGAAATGAGAGCGGAGATATAATAAAGAAATGCACAGAGATATCGTGCATATCCAATAATATAACATAAACGTATCAGAGATGCAACCATAAACACAAAGATACTGTAATACATGATTTATATTAATAAAAGAAATATACAGAGTGCAAAAATATAGATGAAAGACTCACTAGGATGGTGGCAGCTTATCTCTGAGAAGAGATGTGACGGCTACTCCCATTCACAACAACATGATTACAATGAGGCTCTGAAGGCCTTTTTACAATAAACAGGAATGTAAAAAACCCTATACATCCAAAAACCTAACCCTAGGAGATGAAGCACCAAAATTCATGTGGGCCCCGTTTGGGTAAGTCACTACTTCAACTTCCCGAGGTTGTAACTTTGCATACGATCTTCGTTTGACGCATATCATACATCGTTAGAAACGTCTATCCAAGGACTACAACTATTGATAGCAAATATTCTTGAAATGGTTGATGCCCAAAAAAACGTCGTTTAGGGCCTCAAAATGGCTCCGACAGTTCAGGACCCGAAAAACTACCTAAAATAGTAAATTGCCAAAATTGCCAGAAAATTGTTTTGAGCGAGTTGGAAAAGGTGGGTGGCCACCGATATCCACCTGGATCAATCCTCCCTCCTTAGGAATCAATTTTCTCCATTGCATTGAGTTCCCAGGGTAGAGAGGGAAGCATTTGTTGAATCTGAATCTTAGTGAGTTGCTTGCCTTGCTAGAGATGTCACACTACTTGGTTTGTGGAAGGTTGTCACAAACCTGTTGAGGCTGAGTCTGTTCAACAAGTCGATCTACATGAGAGGACTATGTGCAAAACAAATCTTTGCGCTTTGCTGCAACCTTGTCAATCTACTTCTGTTGGATCAAAGGTGCTTGGGGTGAGGTTGTAGTGGTTGCAGTGTCCTTCTGTTCCCCTTTTAAACAGATTGTGAAGAAGCTGAATTTTGCAGTATGAGATACTACCTTGCGGCACTGTTTAGGTGGAACAATAGTCGAAACTACCTCTAGTATTTTGTAGAGATGACCTTCCAAAGAAACAATGACATTGCAAGGTCGAGACTCATAAACAACATGGCGCTTCCACATATATAGTTGGCCCAAGAGAACATCAAAGACATTCAGTGGGGCAACATCACATAATACCTCATCCTTGAAGGGTTGGATGTTGTACGACAATCGACACTGTTGGCTGACACGGAGATCTCGTCCCTGGCGAAGCTACCTGATGTTGTATGGCTGCGGGTGTGGTGTTGTCGACAATCCAAATTGTTTGACGACCTCTACTGAGATGAGTTTCTTTTGGCTTCCGCTATCAACAATAAAATGCAGTGGGGTCCCCTTCACCCACATCTGTGAATGAAAAAGGTGCTCACCCTCTTGAGGATTTGTTGGTTCTTCTAATTGAACTGTTGTGGTCGCAACAATAGCAGTGGGGTCTGCGTCAATGATCTGTATTTTACCAGTCTTTTGAGAGTCAGATTATGAATCAGGGTTCGACTCCTTGTCTTTGATCTCGGCCACCAATGACTATTTTGAGCAACATTCATCGGTGTTGTGCCAGGGGATTTTGTGGAAATTGCACCATTTTTTGGTGTCCTTCTTTGTCTTTCCATGACCTTCTTTTCCTATGGCTTGGATTGGTTTTCGAGAGATTGTTTGTTAGGGACATATTTATCATACTTTGGTTGTTGCATATTTGCAGACCCAAACTCCTATTTGTTCTGGTGCTTAAATTTCTGCTCGATTTTAACATCATATCGATAAGCAACACTAAGTGATGAGATGTCCAGAAAATCCATTTTAGTTTGTATGTATCTGTGTAGAGCCCCATGGTATTTCAAAACCAAATGTCATTCAGAGTCTTTGATACCCAGCTTGGTGCGCAAGCTGTGGAAGATATTGTTGAACTACAGAACTTCTTGGCCCCTCTCTTGTCGTAGTGTGGTCCATCTCACGTACTAATCCTCATAGTTTCAAACAGGGTAATGTTGTTCCTTTACCACATCCACAAAAAAATCCCAAGTGGGCTCGGCCCATATATTCCAAAATCCTCTGTGGAACTTTTCTCCCAGTAAGTTTCCCACCAATGTTTGACATGGGGGAGATCTTTAAGGAGTGGGAAGGTGATATTTTCCCTGTCAAAAAAAATTATGAACAGAGAAATACCTTCTAACATATTTAACCATCTGCTAGGGCATCTGCATCTATCTGGCCTTCAAATATGAGAATATCAAAATTAACCTGTACCTTGAAAGGAGAGGTGCTTCCAAAGTGGTTGTTTGATGAAGATGCATCTGTTTCTATCGGCAGGCGTTGAAGGATGTGGGAAAAATTCTCCATCATTTCATCCCTCTGTCGGGTGAGAGCTTGCTCAAGAAACAGATTGATAGGATCGTCTGCTTCGTCGTTTTTCTTTTCTTCCACCATGGAGGGTTTCTTGGGCATGTGAGAGTGATTGTATTCAAGAGAGACAAGCTTGAGACACAACTTTCTATACTTATACCTCGTCGGGTACATGCACTGAAAAATTATCAAGAGTAGCCTGCTTTGATACCACTGATATAAATTATTTTCGGCACGAAATGAGAGTGGGGATATAATAAAGAAATGCGCAGAGATATCAAGGATATCCAATAATATAATAAAAACATATCAAAGATGCAACCATAAACACAGAGATATAGTAATACATAATTTCTATTAATAAAAGAAATGTACAGAGACTATAAAAATACAAAGTGAAAGACTCGCTCAAATGGTGGCAGCTTATCTCTGAGAATAGATGTGACAACTACTCACATTCGCAAGAAGATGATTACAATTAGGCTCTGAAGGCCTTTTTACAATAAACGGGAATGTTAAAAACCCTAGACATCCAAAAACCTAACCCTAGGAGATGAAGTGCCAAAAGTCATGTGGGCCTCGTTTGGGTAAGTCAGTACTTCAACTTCCCGGGGTCGTAACTTTTGCATACGATCTTCGTTTGACACATATGATACATTGTTAGAAAGGTCTATCCAAGGAATACAAATAATGATAGAGAATATTATGGTCTAGAACAGTCTAATATTTTCCAACCGGTTCATGCCCAAAGAACGTTGTTTAGGGCCTCAAAATGGCTCCGGAAGTCCAGGACCCAAAAAACTGCCAAAAATAGTAAATTGCCAGAAAAATGTTTTGAGCGAGTTGGAAAAGGTGGGTGGCCACCGATATCCACCTGGATAAATGTTGGCACATATGAACGTGTTGCATATGTTTTGACCAAGTCATTGTCTAGTGTAAAGTTTGAGCACTTTTGAGACAAGCTTGGTATAGTCCGAAAGGACCTCCCTCGAAAGGGGGAGTAGTGATGATGATACTATGGTACCCTGACCAATAGCAGGTAGGTCAGTTAGGATTTATATCCTAGGGGACTGATCATCCCTGAATAGATCTTGGAGGTCCATAAGTAAGGGATGTCAGAGTACTTGTGCATGTATATGCTAGCTTTGGTCAGTAGTGGTAGCTCCATTAGAATTTTATATCCTAGGGAATCTTTTGATTCCTGAGAAGATCCTTTGGATCTGTCAGAATACCAAAAGATGTTGATGCCATCCTCACGCTGAAGATTTCCAACTTCATGTCGATGTTGATTCCAGCCTCGTGCTGAATATTTCCAGCTTCGTGTTGATCTTGATGTCAGCCTCGTGCTAAAGATTTCCATCTTCGTGTTGATGTTGTTATGATTCCAGCCTAGTGCTGAAGATTTTCGTCTTCGTGTTGATGTTGTTGTGATGTCAGCCTAGTGTTGAAGATTTCTAGCTTTGTGTTGATGTTGTTTTGATGCCATCCTAGTGTTGAATATTTCCATCTTCGTGTTGATGTTGTTGCAATGCCAGCCTCGTGCTAATGTTGTTGTGATGCCAACCTTGTGCTGAAGATTTCTAGCTTCATGTTGATTTTGTTGTGATTCCAGCCTAGTGTTGAAGATTTCTAGCTTTGTGTTGATGTTGTTGAGATGCCAGATTCGTGCTGAAGATTCCCATCCTAGTGCTAATGTTGATGATGCTCGAGCCTTCGTGAAGTGATACTATTGTTGTTGATGTTGTATCAACTTTGTGTTGTTATTGATGATGATTATGTATTAGTGTTATACTAATCCATGTTGATGTAGATGATGATGATGCCATTCCATCTCCCTACTATGGATGATGATATTGACGATGAAGAAAAACTTCTGATGATTTATAGATATGACAGTTAGTGTTCCAGATGATGTTGCTTCCCTCTCTCTCTCTTGATGATGTTGTAGAATACCCTTCTTGTTAAGGGGGAGTGTTGAAATATTATAACTGCAAAGAGTACTCCATTTATTATTGAGTTATTATTCATTAGATAAATCCCCTTTTGTGGATTGATCATGTCGAGTATTGTAATTGACCAAATCCCCTTTTGTGGATTGATCATGTCGAGTATTGTAATTGACCAAATCCCCTTTTGTGGATTGGTCAAACCCTAAATATAATATGCAAATTGAGAAGTCGGCCCTCAGGATAATTAAAGTGGTTTTAACCACTAAGAATACAAATCGGCCCTGCCCAGTGAAGAGACACTTTTCCAGCACCTACCAGTTTGTATAAATAAAGGAAGCCAACACCTCATTATCTCACTCACTCATTCACTCATCAAATGCACAAGTTTGGTAGCTGCGGTTGGGAGAAGAAGGAAGAGAGAGGCGCATTGCTCAGTGTTGGATATTCTCTAGTGTTTTGGTTTATTGTCTTGGCATTGTATTGGCTACCTATATTAAGGAAGTTTTTTTGGGTTTTCTTCCCCATTGATCCATATTTTATGAGAAGAACGAAATGACTATAGATTATTACCAGATCCTTAACACAGAATAATAGAGATACAATAAAACTGGTTTTCTATTCAACAAGGAAATAAGCTGAAACTGTAAAATGCATCGGAAAACAAGCTTGCTGGAATGGTGGCAGCTTATCTCTGAGAAGAGATGTGACGGTTGCACTCATTCGCAAGAAGATGATTATAATGAGGCTTTGAAGGACATTTTACAATAAACAGGAGTGTCAAAAACCCTAGACATTCAAAAATCTAACCCTAGTATATGAAGCGCCAAAAATCATGTGGGCCCCGTTTGGGTAAGTCAGTACATCAACTTTTCAAGGGCGTAACTTTTGCATACGTTCTCCGTTTTAGGCGCACGATAGCCCATTGGAAAGATCTATCCAAGGAATACAACTATTGATGAAAATTTCTTGATGAAATTTTCCAATCGGTAGATACCCAAAAAAACATCGTTTAAGGCCTAAAAACGACTCCGAAAATTCAAGACCCGAAAAACTGCTAAAAATAGTAAATTACCAAAATTGCTAGAAAGTTGTTTTGAGCCAGCTAGAAAAGGTGGGTGGCCACCGATATCCACTTGGATCAATCCTCCCTCCTTAGGAAGCAATGGTCTCCATTGCGTTGAGTTCCCCCATCAGATGAGGAAATTTCTGCTGAATTTGGCCCCGGGTGAGCCACTTGCCTTGGTGCAGGAGTTTCCCTGCTTTGACGACTCGATAAAGTTGGATCCTTTGTTGTCGAGTTCCATTGATATATGTGTCCACAATATGATCACTGGATGCATGTTGTATGCAATCAGGGTTGAGCTCTGTTGGTGTCAACTGCTCTACTACATCTGAGGTGTCCAATAATGGTGAGAAATAAGGCCGAAGGAGGTCAACGTTGAAAACTGGGTGCAATCCAAAGAAAGGAGGAATGTTGAGCTCAAAAGAATTATCCCCCACTCCTTGGTGATGGAATACTGACCATAACGGATTGGGCAAATCTTCCGTTGGGGTCCTGTAAGGCGTTCTTTCTGCAAGTGCAACCAAACTTTGTCGCCCACCTGAAACTTATGTGGCACCTAATGTTGATCATGGAGATGCTTGTACTTGTCCTTGGACTTCTGTAGGATATCCTAAACCTATTGGTATATGTGTTGGATCTGCACAATGAACCGGGTGGCTTTGTCAACTTCATTTGGAGCAGGAGATGAGTCGGTCGAGGTGACTACAAGGGGAAGTGTAACATCTATGGGACCCAATGGTTGGAATCCCAACCCCACCTGAAAGGGGCTATGGATAGTTGAGCTATGTAGGGATCGGTTGTAGCTATGATGGACATAGGGAAGACTTACATCCCATGTGTGAGGGTGCTTGGAATTATACATGCGCAGGATATGCATGATTATTCGATTTATGACCTCGGTTTGGCCATCTGTCTAGGGGTGGAAGGTCATGGATTTGGTGATCTTGGTGTCCAGCAATGACCAGAGGCTCGACCAAAATGTGATGAGAAATCGACTGTCCCGATATGAGACAATGGTTTGTGGGATTCCAAAATGTACCCAGACTCATTCAAAGAAGA
This sequence comes from Picea engelmannii, assembly GCA_009831015.1. Classification (NCBI taxonomy): domain Eukaryota; kingdom Viridiplantae; phylum Streptophyta; class Pinopsida; order Pinales; family Pinaceae; genus Picea; species Picea engelmannii. The sequence continues at coordinate 262,395 of ML778044.1, forward strand.
TCTTGGCAGTGGCTTCTGCTATGATGCTCTTCTTGTAGGCAACCAGAATTGCCATATTAGAAAAGCGATCAACAACCACAAAAACAAAGTCATTTCCCCACTTGGTGGATGGGAGGCCCGACATGTAGTCCATTGAGATGGATTCCCATGGCCTGTCAGGAGTAGGAAGAGGGGTGTACAGGCCCTGTTTCTTAGTGGTCGGTTTGGCAATAATGCAGGAAATGTAAGACCAGATATACTTGTTGACCTCCTGTCGAAGTTTTGGCCAGTAGAAATGTTTTTGTAGCATCATCACTATCTTTTCGATGCCGAAGTGGCCTTCCACCTGACTATAGTTGGATTCCCAGATCATCTTCGCTCTCTCTCTTGATGGAACACAGATATGGCCCAAATGACACAACAACCCATCCTGAAGATGGAAATTATTGACAACTGCATTTGCACCCAACATTTGGTAGGTGGTGGCGAAGTTCGGGTTTGTCTCATAGAGTTAGGTCCATCCAGAGGTCTCATGGCTGCAAGAGTCTAGCACCATGGTGAGTGTTGTGACTGGAGGTCTACTGAGGCAATCAAAGACGAGGTTGATGTTTCATGTTTTATACTTCATGTTGAGGTGGAATTGTTGTAAGTATGTGGACCAATTTTGATGGCAGTTATTTTGTAATTTGCCTTCTGTTTGCATGAACTGCAGTGGCTTATGATCAGTGTGGATGACTGTCTCCTTCCCAAGAATGTGATGTCTCCACTAGCGAAAGGCTTTCACAATGGAGTAAATTTCTTTGTCGTAAGTAGGGTACTTATGGACAACATATGTTAGTGTCTCACTATGATAGGCCACGGGGTGGCCATGCTGAGTGAGAACGGTGCCCACAGCATAGTCTGAAGCATTTGTCTCGATCTCAAAGGGTTGTTGCAAGTCTGGTAGTGAAAGTACTAGGGCTGAGCACAAGCACTGATTCAAATCATCGAACACTTGTTGTTGGGACCGGCCCCACGTAAATTTTTCCTTACCACCACCCTTGGTTATTTGGCTAAGGGCCCATGCAATATGGGAGAATCCCAACACGAACCTACGGTAGAAATTGGCAACACCCAAGAAGCTCTGAAGTTTAGTGAGTGTGGTTGGGGTTGGCCAATCACGGATGACTTGGATCTTGGTTGGATCCACATGTTTGCCATGCTGATCAACGATGTAGACTAGGTAATGAAACCTGTCCATTCAAAAGGATCATTTTTCCAAGTTGGCGTATAGCTTGTGCTGTTGCAAGGTGTGGAGAAACTGTTGAATATGATGCAAGTGTTCTACCCAGGACTTGTTGTAAATGAGTATTTCATCCAGATACACCACTACAAAAGTATTGGTGAATGGTCGCAGAATATTGTCCATCATCCTCATGAAAGTGGTTGGATCATTTGTCAAACCAAAGGGCATGACCAACCATTCAAAAAGGCCTTCCTTTGAATTGAAGGTGGTCTTCCATACATCTATTTGTTATATCGGGACCTGGTGGTAGCCAGACTTTAGATCAATCTTACTGAAGTATTTTTCCCCCGTGAGTTGATCAAGGAGGTCATCGATTCAGGGAATTGGGTACCGGTTTATGACTATGATTTTATTCAGAGCTCGATAATGAATGCAAAGTCACCAGGTTCCATCTTTCTTTTGTACCAGAATGATTGGGCTCCCGCAAGGTGACGAGCTAGAATGAATGTGCCCCTTGTGGAGCTGCTCTTGGATATGTCGCTTGATCTCCTCATTCTCTAACATAGAGCAGCAATAGACTAGCCCATTGGGCAATGGTGTGTCAGGGGTCAGATCGATGGGGTGATTGACCTGACAGTACAGAGGTACCCCGGTAGGTGAGGAGAAGATATCTGAGTATTCTTCGACGACCTTATCTACTTGCTTCTACTATGTGAAGAGGTCGGTCATAGAGACCCTGGATGTGGTTGTGATCTTTCACTCATTTCGAGAGTGAATCATGAAGAAGACGAACTTCCCTGTCTGAGAGATGACCTTCCTGCATTGCTTGGCAGAGATCAAGGAAATAGCACTAGGTGGGACTGCCTCGGGTATCTTGTACAACTTCCTGTTCAAAGTAATAATAACACTATGAGGCCTAGACTCATATAAAGCATGATGTTTCCATAAATGAGGTTGGCCCAAAAGAACATCACAAACTTTGAGAGGAGAAAAATCACACAATACCTTTTCTTTGAAGGGCTTGATGTCATACGACATTCGACACTGTTGGCTGACGCGGAGATTGCTTCCTTGGCAGACCCATCCAATGGTGTAGGGTTGTGGGTGAGACGTTGTCGGCAGGGCCAGCCGCTTGACAACCTCTACTGAGATGAGGTTCTTCTAGCTACCACTATCAATGATGAAGTCCAACGGGGTGCCTTTTACCCACATCTGTGAATGGAAGAGGCACTCTCCTTCTTCTGGCTCATCTAGTTCATCAGGTTGGAGCTTGGTGGTAGAAACGGTGGCACTGGATCCCGCATCAATGATTTTTTTACCCTTTTGGTTCTGACTTGGAGTTAGAACTTGCATCTAATTCAGAGGCTTTCACTTTGGCCACCAGCAACTACTTTGAGCGGCAGTCAGCAGTGTTATGCCAAGGGCTCTTATAGAAGTTGCGCCACTTCCCGGTATCTTTCTTTGTCTTTTCGGTGTCCTTCTTTGCTTGCGGATTGGAATAGTTTTCCTGATACTATCAATCTTTTCTCTATACTTTGTTTTGTGGGTTGGGGCCACCCTTTCCTGGATTTTTCTATGAGGGGTTCCCACGCCCAAATTTTCATGTATTTTGTTTGAGCTTCTGCTCGATTTTGACGGCATATCGGTAGGTCGCGCCCAAGGACGAGATGTACACAAATTCCATTTTGGTATGGATGTATCAATGCAGAGAAACATGATACTTGAGCACCAGATGTCACTCTAAATTTTTGATACCCATCTTGGTGTGCAAGGTATGGAAGATATTTGTGAACTCTAGCACTTCTTGGTCTCTTTCTTGTCGCAGTGTGGTCCATTTGGTATACAAGTCGTCATAACTTCCAACAGGGTAGTATTGTTCCGTAATAGCATCCCTAAAGGATTCCCAGGTGGTCATGAATGTAAATAACAAGGGTTCCTCTGTTTCCTTTTACTCACATAGTTGTCAGAAAAACTGCTAAAAATAGTAAATTACCAAAATTGTCAGAAAGTTGTTTTGAGCCAGCTGGAAAAGGTGGGTGGCCACCGATATCCACCTGGATCACCCATGAGGGTTTCCAAGGATACATTTTGTGTATATTTTGATTTTTTTACTTTCAGTGATCCTACCTATGCTATGGTTATCTAGTAAATTGAAAAGAAACCTAAAAATAGCTCAAAACTTAACAATGATGACCATCCATGAAAGGACGCATCCCTTGTATAATCAATAACTATTTATTATTATCATTTACTTATCATATATAGTATTTAATAATCAATATTTATATTATTAATTATTAATCTAAGAGAATTTCTTCCCGATCTTGTCCAAACATCAACAATAGGAAGTGTATGGAGAATGTGTCAAGGAATTGACCGGACTTTCCAATTTACCAATGGGGAAATAAATGACTTAGATATCGAGTATTCTGAAAATCAATGCAAGGGTACATTGAATAGATATCCATTGAGAGTTGCACTCATGCATAGTAAGTGGTAGGGTTGCACTTATGCATGATAGAATTGTTATGCTTGAATGCATTTGTTGAATGCATGCATATATGTTATTTAATAGAAATGATTATGCTAACAACTGAAAAGTTACAATCATTACTAACTCAAGGAGTTGAGGACATTTTAGGGGTTGTTAGATGTTGCAGCGGGAAAGTTTCAATTCAAGTAGCCACACGAGCATTAACTATAAGAGATTTATGTTCAATAAATAGAGTAATAATGGTTTGGAAAGAAAAATCATAATAGTTGAACATGCACATGCAGAGAATCATAATTCCATTCCATTTAATAAGTTATTTGATAGTTGTGATTGAATTGTTAAGTGTAGACACTTCTAATATCACTTTGTAACATTTCGTACATATTGCAATTAAAATCTATTGTATATGAAATACTAATCATCTGTTGGTTGAATGCAAGATGGAAGTATTGCTGGGAAAAGTGGTCTACAATATGGTATTGTTGAAAATCTATAAGGAAGACTGCTTCTTACTATTTCAACCACCAAGAAAATTATGAAATGGAATCTCATAATTGGAGAAAAAATGAATTCCATTATGAAATTAGTTTGAATTTCTAAATGAAGATTTTGTAATATTATCTCATAGTGATTGTATGTGTGTGATACAGATGAGATAATATTTATCAAAGTTGGAATTCTTTGGATACCTGAAGGGATACCTGAGTCTGGAAGGGTGAGTGCAACAAGGAAGAGGAAACTCAAGGATTCTTATGGCATGATAGTTGTGATCATGAGGGTGTATTAAATGGAACAATGAGATAAATTCTTTCCTGAAGCAACTCTATGGAATAGAGAAAATGACTTACATTTGTGGTATGAATAGATGAATTGGTGATTGAAAGTGGAGCACTAGGTGGATAAAAATATTCATTAGTGAAGACATGGAAATTTTTGAAGAATTTTGAATGTACGTGTATATAGTGAAATGAGGACAATGCATAAATAAGGGGGATGGGAATGTAATACCCCTAGGCCAAACCCCAATTGTACATATAAATGAAAATGAACACATAGGCTTGTGATTTGTTGGTACCAATTGTAAATGTAAATATACATATAGGCTAGTGAGCCATTGGCACCTGATTTTGGTGTTGCACGCACCTGGCTAAGTGCGCGTAGATTTGTTGTCAAGACATGGGTGCACAAGTCATAGTGTTGTTCACACCTAGGTAAGTGTGTTGTAATGATCTGGAAGTGTGTAGAGTCGATATATATATATATATATATATATATAT
>ML778044.1:267420-316717 GCA_009831015.1 Picea engelmannii
AGAGAGAGAATTGCATATGTATTGAGGCTGAAGCGCCTGTGTGGTTATTAGGCTGGAGAGACAGATGCTAAATTGGTCAGTGACCCATCATTAGAATATGTAATCACGTGTAAATATTAATGAAAACATATCACTTATGCAGGCCAACCATCTGAATGAGTATGGGGGGGTAAACTCCACTAGGCAGGGGAAAGGGGCTTAAGACCAAATGAATATTATTTCAATATTCATTAAAGTATAAAGTATGGATATGAATATATATCCTAAGTTTCTAAAGTGGGGGACAAGGGATTTCCTCAAGTGAAATGTTTCATAAAAGGCACATGCATATATAAGAGAGAGACTCAATGTATTTGGGGGAAAATTCATCATTCATTCATGATTCTTATCATCCACTCATGCATGCTACCATTGGTACCTATACCTGGGTTTTTTTGCAAGTTAAAGAGGCAGGTTGTCAGGATTTTGGTCAAAGAAGCAGGTTTTCAGACCTATGAGTAGTTTCTTTGGGTGAGAAACTACTCAGAATTGCTCCCTAGTGCACTAGGAAATAGCTACAAGGCCCTGAGAATTCCTATCCGGCCTATTTTTGAAGCCCCAGAAGGGAAGTGGGGCATCCAAGGGAATGTTGAGTAGAGAAGGGGCACACTTCCTGGGTTGGGACAAGCATGTGGGAATGAGAGAATGTAGGCTAGTTGCAACAGTTGGGCACCTTGCACTGAGAAATTATGTAGATTATTAGACCTTAGACTAGCTTAGGATTTCTTATGCCCTGGTATATCTTAGCCCCATCTATGGGGTGACCCACTGCTAATATTATGAGTAGTGTGGTCTATGGCTGGGAGGAACATGGAAGGTTTGCACACAATTGGTGTTTATTTCATGAGATAAGTGTCTTTCATGTGCTTATTTTATTTATTGTGTGTATAATGATGTGTCTTCTGCTATGGAATTTTTGTGATAATGGTTTTTATTAATTATTATTTTTATTCCTCTCAACTCTGTACATATGAAGAACATTTCAGGAATTTAATTGTGTGTTAATTCAGGTGTTGCATTGATATTTATGCATTTGCTTCATTGGGTTTTCATGCATATGATGCATACATATTTCCGTTAATATTTTGTATGAATCTGTGCATTTGCAAAGTATTTTTATGATTTAAATTATCATCATATTTGAAAACTTTAAGTTTCATATCCTAGTAGGTGGTTGGGAACGCTATAATATTGTATCAAAGCAATTTTGTTGAGTTGTTGGTAATGGGGACATCACATTTTTCACAATCAGAAAATCCCCTTTATGAATGAACGTGATAAGATATTGGTCAACAAGGTGAATTCCACATGGTTTTGAAGTATCATAGTATTATGCACAGGCACATTCAAACATATATGGATTTGTTGGACATCTCCTCATTGGGAGATGCTTATCAATATGTAGTCAAAATTGAACAGAAATTCAAGTAGTGGAGTAAGCGGGAGTTCAGGTTTGCAAATATGCCACAACATAAGCATGGAAAAGGAAACCCTAACTCACTGGATGAAATACAAAGAAAGGAGATTCAATCTCAAGAAAATTAGTCCAATAAACCAACTAAGAAGGGTGATGGGAAGTCTTAGAAAGACATTGGAAAGTGGTGTGAGTTCCACAAAATCCCCTAGCACAACATCGATCAATGTCACTCGAAACAGTCATTCGTAGTCGAGCTCAAATAAAATGAATTAGAACCTGACTCAGAATATGATCCAAAGCACAACAAAGGGAAACAAATCATCAATGTAGAAATCACTGCTACCATTGTGGCCACAACAATACAACAAAAGGAACCAGAGGATATTGAGGAGGGGGAGCACCTCTTCGACTCATAGATGTGGGTAAAGGGGAACCCACTACATTTCATTGTTTATAATGGGAGTCAGAAGAACCTAATCTCTTCCAAGGTTGTCAATAGATTGAAGATACCAATGACACCACACCCCCAACCATACACCATCATATGGTTGAGTGGAGGACGAGACATCCACATCAACTAGCATTGTCATATGTCCTATAACATCGATCCCTTCAAGGATGAGGTACTATGTGATGTCTACCCACTTGAAGTCTTTGATGTTATTTTAAGACAACCATATATGTGGAAACATCACACTATCTATGAGTCTCAATCCCACAGTGTCATTGTTACTCTAGGAAGTCAACTCTATAGGGTACCATAAATAGATTCAACTACTTTCACTTCATTGAACTCAAAAAAATAGTGTCGCAAAGTAATCTATCATACCACAAAGTTTTCCCTCTTCACAATCTAGTTAGAAGGTGAACATTGTTAAATTTAGAGTTGTTATTAATTTCTTTCCAATTTACTAGACAATAATAGCATAAGAAGGATCATTGAAAGAAACACAATCACAAGGTACACAACATTTATCTTTGGAAACCCTCATGGGCGATAAAACCCAGCAAAAACTTCCTTAATATAGATTGCCAATACAATGCCAAGATAATAAACCAAACAATAGAGAATATCCAAGATTGAACAATGCACCTCTCTCTTCTTCTTCCGACAACTGCAACTTCCTTCAAACTTACGTAATAGATGAGTGACTTGAGTGAGTGAGTGAATGAGGCTCTAGCCTCCCTTGTTTATACTAGCTGATGAGTTTTATGGTTGTGTCCTTTCATCAAGCAAGGTCGACTTCTTCACTTAGTGGCTAAAACCACTTTAATTATCCCCGGGGGGCGACTTCTCAATTAGCATCATTTCATTAGGGTTTGACAAATTCACAAAAGGGGATTTGGTCATACATAAGTCCCGACATGATCAATACACAAAAGGGGATTGATATATATGATAATAACTCAATAATAAGTAGAATATTCTTCATAGTTACAATATTTCAACACTCCCCCTTAACAAGAAGGGTATTCTACAACATCATCATCGAGAGAGAGAGGGAAACAACATCAACAACATCTGGAACATTGACTGGCATATCTATAAATCATTGGAAGTTTTTCTCATCATCAATAACATCATCATTCACAGCATGGATCTGGAGTAACATCATCATCATCATTCACATCATGGAGCTGGAATAACATCATCATCATCGTTCTCAACATGGAGCTGGAATATGAAACATAAACATCAGTTAGCATAAAATATATAACAACAACATCAACAACATCATCATCAACAACACGAGGTTAGAGCAACAACATCATCACAACACTAGGTTGGAGCAACAACATCATCACAGCACGAGGCTGAAGAAACAACATCATCACAACATGATGCTGGAGAAACAACATCATCATCATATAGAAACAGAATGAGGCAGGTGTAACAACAACATTTTGCGGTACTCTGACAGTCCCTAGGGATCTACCCAGGAATCATAATATTCCATAGGATATAAAATGCTAACAAAGCTACCACATGGTACTCTAACAGACCGTCCATACCGGAACTTCAAGATCTGCCTGGGAATCATAAGATTCCCTATGATTATAAAAATCCTATCGGAGCTACCACTACTAACCACAATTGGCATATACATGCACAGGTACTATGACAGACTGCCCTTATCGGACCTTCGGGATTTGTCCAGGGATGATCAGTCCCCTACAATATAAAATCCTAACTGAGCTACCCGCTTTTGGTCAGGATACCATAGTATCCTCAACATCATTCCCCCTTTCGATGGAGGTTCTTTTAGACGATACCAAGCTTGTCTCAAAAATGTTCAAACTTTACATGAGACAGAAGCTTAGTCAATGCATCTACAACCTACTCATTTGTGCCAACATATTGGAGCTTTACAGCTCCCCTCTGCACCATATCACTAATGTAGTGATACCATATTTCTATGTGCTTAGACTTGTCATGGAACACATGGTTCTCTGTCATCTTTATGAAACTTTGGTTATCACATAGAATCACAGTTGCTTCCATCTCCAGATCAAATAGACATGTCAACAACTTCTGAATCCATGTGGATTCACAACTGGCAGAACATGCATCAATGTATTCTGCTTCTGTCATGATGAGAGAAATATTGGATTGATTCCTTCTCTACCATGAAGTCATGGCTGACCCCGGACTAAAACAACATCCTGAAGTTCTCTTTCTATCAAAAACACTTTCAACCCAATCTGAATCAGTATAACTGACCATTATGAACTCATGATCTCCATTGTAACAGAGGCCAAAGACCAACGTACCCTTAAGGTATCTCATCACATGTTTTGCAGCAACAAGGTGAACACATATGGGATCTACCATGTACTAACTCAAATTGTTCACAAAAAAACATATATTTGGCCCAGTATTCATCATATACATCAACGGTCCAATGATCTGTGTGTACAACGTAGCATCAACCAATTCTGATGAAGAATCAACCAGGAGTTTCAACTTTGTTTCAATGGGTGTGTTCATGGTTTTACATTCCAACATATCAAACCTCTTCAGTATTTCAACTACATACTTCCCTTGGTTAAGGAAGATCTTCTCTGGGCTCTTCCAAACCTCATTACCTAAGAAATAGTGCATCACGCCTAGGTCTTTCATCTCAAATTCTGCAACGATATTCTTCTTACAAACAATGATGATATTTTCTTCTCCAGTTAAGAATAAGAACAATATAACTGGCTCATCATTCATAACCTTGAAGTAAAGGTCAAAATCAGCTTTACTCTTGGTAAAGCCCAAGCTCGTTAGGAAACTGTCAATTATGCGATACCAAGCTCTAGGAGCTTACTTCAATCCATACAAAGCCTTCTTCAACCTTCATACATGAGTCTTTCTATTTTCAACTTCAAACCCTTGAGGTTGTTCTATATACACTTCTTCTTCAATAACACGATTTAAGAAGGTTGTTTTCACATCCATCTAGTGTAACTTCCACTTCATCTTGGATGCAAGAGCTATCATGGTTATGATAGAAGTGTATCTGGCTATAGGAGAAAACGTCGCTTCATAATCAATACCTTCCTTTTGAGAAAATCCACGAGCTACAAACCTTGCTTTATTTTTTTCAATACTTCCATCAATAACATGTTTTATCTTGTATAAGCATTTGGAATACACCATTTCGTTGTTCTTGTGTCTGGTAACTATTTCCCATACATCATTTTTTATAATGGATTGGTATTCTTCTATCATGGAAATTTCCCATTCTTTCTTCTGAATGGATTCTTCAAAGCAAGTAGGATCATTTTCTATGAGATCACACATCAAATCCATATAACTAGATAATGGCTTAGGTTTATTGATTTGTCTCATGGTTCCTTCTAGGGAACCATACTTCTCTCCATCTTGAATGAGTTCCCTTGTCCAAGATGGATTTCTCTTGTGAGAGCTCGTCATTTGGGTAGGTTCTTGAGATTCTGTCATATCATGATCTTCTGGAATCTCATTATCTGGGTTTTTTAAATTTCACTCACTAGTTCTACAACTATGGGAGCTATATGATCTTCTTCATATACTTATTCAAGCTAGCATCTCTTTGATTTATTGAGTGTTGCATCTTCATCAAAGGTTACATCTATGTTGATCTCAATATGATGAAAACCTAGTATGTAAATTCTGGAGGCCTTAGAGACCTCACAGTATCCAACAAATATTCCCTTCTTTCCTGGAGGGTCCAGCTTGGTTCTCTTTTCTTTTGGAATGTGTACAAACACTAGACAACCAAATATCTTGAGATGGCTTACTTCTAGCTTGTTTCCAGAGAACATCTATTTGGGGGTTTTGAATCCAAGTGAACTATGGGATAATTTGTTTTGGACATACATTTTTGTTCTTGTTGCTTCATCTCATAAGTGCATTGGAAGATCTTGATCATCGATCATAGTCTTCACTGCTTCAATTATAGTTATGTTCTTTCTTTCTTCTACACCATTTCGCTGAGGATTGTAGAGAGTGGTGAGATCCCTCTTAATCCTGACATCTATGCAAAATCTTAAAAATTATTTTGAGGTGTATTCTCCTCCATTATCTAACCTAAGTATCTTGATTTTTCTTTCAGAGAGATTCTCTATCAAGGCTTTGAATTCCTTGAATTTTCCAAACACTTCATCTTTTGATTTCAAGAAGTAAACTGAATTCTTGCAAGAATAATCATCAATAAATGACACATAGTATACATACCCACTAAGAGAGGTTGATGGCATTGGGACACATACATCTGAGTGGATGATCTCCAATATTCCTTCTTCTTTACTATCACTCTTCGAGAAAGGATTCTTTATGTTATTTCCTTGTGCACATCCCTTGCACACACCTTCATGATCAACCTTGAATTATGGTAGGCATGTAACTACCTCACTTAAATATGGTAAGGATTTGTAGTTGATGTGAGCTAGTCTTCTATGCCAAAGTTCACATGGACTCTTAGTGGAGTGAGTCAAGTTTGCATCTGAGTGACCCTTTATTTTATATAGGCCACCTTCTTCTATTCCAATAAAAATTGCATCATATATGGTTTTTCCTTTAGGCCACATAATGACTTCACCATCTGTGAATGAAACACTAAATCCTTTCTTATATAAAGATGAGATAGAAATAAAATTCTTCATCAAAACTGGTACATATAGTACATCCTTCACCTTTATTGGGGTCCTTGAATCAAGTTTATAAGTGGATTCTCCTACTCCTTTGATAGGGTACTGGTAATCATCTTCGAGTGTAACTTTCTGAGGAAATTTCTTTTCTATAAGGATAGAGAGGATGTATGTCTGACATGTCATGTGCTTAGAAGCACCACTTTCTATGAGCCAAGTATCCTCTCCAGGAGACACAGATCTTGAGAGGGAAGAGAATAAAATAGTCTTCAATATTTTCTTTAATCATCTTTGTGAGTGACTCATCGTCTTCAACTGCATGGGCATAGTGTATTTTTTTATTTCTATTCTTGTATTCTTCTCTTTTAGGTGAACAATTCTTAGCAACATGTCCCATCTTATCACAATGGTAACATTTATAAGAGGAGAAATCCTTTTCTCTTCTTTGAACTTTCTAAAACTTCTGGAATCTCCTTGGAGGGTGATATTCTTTATGGAAATGGGTGAATCTCTTTGGAGAGTCAGATTCCTTATGTAGATGGGTCTCCTTCTGGATGTGTGACCTTTTCTTTCCTCCTTTCGCATGAGCAACTAGGGCTTGATCTTCACCCCTTGTCTCGGTTAGCTACTCTTGCTTCTTCTTGAACACATTCTTCCCAAAGTCTGTCAAATTGGATTTTCTCCTTTGTTGCATAGACAGTTTGGATGAAAGCATCCCAAGGTCTTGTGAGACCATTAAGAGTTGTCATTATGAGTTCATATTCATCTAGATTGTCTCCAATTTCTTCTATCTGTTCCTTGAATTGAGAAACCCTAGATAAATAGTCATGAATAGTTTCTCCTTTCTGCATCTTTGTATTCTTAAGTTGGGTTCTCAGATTCATATTCCAATTGATATTCCTTCCTTCATACATTCTGGTTAGGTCATCAAACATTTATTTTGGAGTATTCTTTGAAGACACTTGAGGGATCAAGTGATCTTTAATGGAGTATGCAATGATTCTTTTGGCCCTAACCATATCCTTTTGGTACTTTACTTTAGCTGCAGCATCTGTGGGTTCTGGTACATTTTCCTTTATGAATATTGCAAGTTCATTCTCTTCAAGAATGGTTGAAATCCTACACTTCCAGGAACCAAAGTTTTCCACACCTTCTAACATGTCAACAAGATTGGTGCTTGCAGACATCTTGACCTAGAGCTGGGAAAATGACCAAAAATTGAAAGTGCTCATAAATTAAATCTGAACTTACCAGGGGGTGAACTTGGCTAAGGCGAGTAGATTGGTGCAGTTTGTTTTTAGAGAATCCAAATTTTACCCCTTCAAATTGGGCCTACACAAATCTGGACGAGTACTTCTAGTACTAGTTCTTGTTTCATGGTTTTCTGGTTTTTTGGTATCAGTGAAAACTAGGGTTTCACTTTCTAGAATCTCTAGCCACTGAAAATGTGCGCTCAAGCTCGCAATGATTTCTCTAGGCTAGGGTGCACTTCCCTAAATAGTTTTCAGGCTGAAATTCTCTTTCAACAAAAATCCCTAATTTTCTTGTATGATAACAGTCACATTTTTTGTTACCCAGTGAAAGGTGCTCTATTCATTCAAGCTATAATACCATGCTAAATTTAGAGCTGCTATTAAGTTCTTTTCAATTTACTAGACAATAGTAGCATAAGAAGGATCACTGAAAGAAACACAGTCACAAGGTACATAACATTTATCTTGGGAAACCCTCATGGGGGAGAAAACCCAACAAAAACTTCCTTAATATAGATTGTCAATACAATGCCAAGATAATAAACCAAACACTAGAGAATATCCGAGATTGATCAATGTGCCTCTCTCTCCTTCCGACAACTGCAACTTCCTTCAAAATTGTGCACTAGATGAGTGACTTGACTGAGTGAGTGAATGAGGCGCTAGCCTCTCTTATTTATACTAGTTGAGGAGCGCTAGGGTTGTGTCCTTTCATCAAGTAGGGCCGACTTCTTCACTTAGTGGCTAAAACCACTTTAATTATCCCTAGGGGTCCACTTCTCAATTAGCATCATTTAATTAGAGTTTGACCAATTCACAAAAGGGGATTTGGTCATACATAAGTACCGACATGATCAATCCACAAAAATGGATTGATATATAAGATAATAACTCAATAATAAGTATAATATTATTCGCATCTACAATATTTCAACAAAAAGTACCACTCCAACCTCGGCACAAGACCTTTCTATCCAGCATAAGCACGCTGAAAATATTGTAGATGAGCATGAATATATTTCTTCTTTATCTATGGGAGTTTCTCTACACTACCACGTCCCTCGTTCCATTGACTTGGTGCCTGATGCTCCCTTACCTAATGGTACAATATATAGAAACTCCTTTCTAGAGAATTAGAGTCTTCCATATGCTCAATTAAAATCATTTAAATAGGGTTTGACCAAACCACAAAAGGGGATTTGGTCATACATAAGTCCCGACATGATCAATCCACAAAAGGGGATTTATCTATAAGATAATAACTCAATAACAAGTAGAATATTCTTCGCAGTTACAATATTTCAATAAATAGAAGGTCACTGCGACCACTACAACCTCAGCATAAGACCTTTCTATCCAGCATAAGCAAGCCAACAATATTGTAGATGAGCATGAATATATTTATTCTTCATCTATAGGGGTTTCTCTACACTACCATGTCCCGCATTCCATTGACTTGGTGCCCGATGCTCCCTTATCCAATGGTCTAATATATAGAAGCTCCTTTCCAGAGAATTAAAGTCTTCCATATGCTCAACATAGCTCTATTGGTCATATCCCTTTTCAATTGTGCTTTGGGTTCCAACCATTATCCCCCATTGATATAGATTTTCTTGTTGCATCTTCACTGATAGATTCCTCCCACACTCAGACCAAGGCAAACCATGCAACCAAATTTGTTGAATGGATCCATCACATCCACCAATAGGTTCATGAAATCCTTGCACATACCAAGTACAAGTAGGATAGCTACTTCAACAAGGTAAGAAGCTCACCAAAGTTTAGATTCAACAAAAGTTTCCCCATCTCCCGAGGTAACTTGATGCAATGGGGATCATTGCTTCCTAAGGGGGGAGTTCTAATCCAGGTGGATCTCGGTATCCATCCACCCTCTCCACTGAATAAATATTTCTGAGCATGTGGTTTTGATCAACCATGATATTCACCATTTTGATGGGGAACATAATGTAATTCCATCTCCATTTGTATTGTAGTGTAATTCCAACAATGTTAATGCATCGGATACCATTAGAACTCTTCAGTTAAGCACGTTTGGGCTAGAGTAGTATTATGATGGGTGACCTCTCGGAAGTCCTAGTGTTTTACATGCCTATGGAATTTTGTAAAATTAGATCAATTTATCCCATATGCATCATGGTAATTATTCTCCTCACTCTCATATATAATCGAGGTGAAGAAAGTCATTTGAGCATGCAATGGAGTGTGATGTAAATCTTGTTGTGAATGAAGCATATCCAACATCTATTTCTCTTTAGAGATAAGCTACCACCATTCTAGCCATTTTGTGTCTACAATATTTTTCTATTCTTATTCATTAATAGACTTTGGGCTCATTGTATTTCTATGTTTCATTGATTTAAGCATACAGTTATTAAGTTCTTCATTATAGTGAATTTATTTCTACAAGCAATGATACTGTTCCTTCTTACAATAAATTAAATCCAGATCTTTTCTTTTTGTTAGAGGGTATACATCCAAAGTAAAATATTGAACAAAGCATTTCTATGTCTCATTGTAATGATAATAATAATAACATGAAAATTAAAGAAAAAAGAAGGGTAGTGCAAGAACATATTAAGAGAAATAGAGAGAATGAATCAATGGAAACATATGTCTCTAGAACAAATGGATAAGCAACGAAGACAAAATATTGAACCAAAAAAACTGCAACCACAAAGGCACCAATATACAACTATTGAAGATTTATAGGGTGACACTATCAATATCAGGGAGCCTTACATGATTAGAGTCATTAAGAAAATCCTTCAAATTGCTTTTCTGCCTAATAAGATCCCCTTCCTTATTTGTATCGAGAACAATGTTGCAACATTCAACATATATGCATCGATAATGCACTTTTCACTTCATATACCAATCAAGGATGTGACCTTTACAAGGGTCACATTTGAGTATTTTACAAGAAGAGATAAACTATGTCAAATATATCCTTCTTGATGACGTGAGTTTTATAGAGAAAAAGAGGTAGTAATCTATGCAATGCTTTGTCGGAGATTGTTATTGTATTGGAGCGTTATTCATTTTGAGGTTACCCCAACAACAAGAACAATAAACATTGCCCTCATTTTGGAATTACAAAAATAAACGATTCCCATTATGCAAATGTTATATTCTATTTGTCTCTTTATTTACCAACTCCCTGTTTCTTCATAGACATATTTCTCTTAAATTCTCTTCTTTTATATCTAAGTACACTAAAATGTATTCTAAGATAAATATGGAACTTATTCATAACTATTGTGACACATGATATAATACAACAAGGAAGATGGTGAAACCATAGATTAGAAGCATTTTTGTTATCTGTTAGTGGATGTAGAGATCCAATTCTAATAGTAGAACACTGGAAATTACTAATGAGTCATACATATACTTCTAAATTGGATGGTTCCACAAAAGAGTCATTTGATAAGACCATACATTTGTGTGCAAAAAATGATCTCCAAAATTAAAGGAAACAATGTTTGAGATTCCTACACCACCTTATTCCATGTTGTGTCGCTACAAGAGTAAGAAGTTATTTTTCTATTAAAGCAAATGATGAATAACTGGAAACTGAATTGCTCATTTTAGTTGGAGGTATGGTGATGCTTACTTCAAACTTATTTACTTACGCAGGATGTCAATGGTGCACTTGGAGTTGTTGAACATATTACATATAATCTTGGAAGTTTACCTCTAAAACCTCTCACATATGTTTCAATAAGATTTGATAACTATGTAGGGATTCCATGAGACAATATTCTACACTAATCCTATTATCCCTATTAAAAGACGTAAAATAATATGTCTTCCATTAAGACATACTTGGGGACTTACAAACCATAAGTCAAACATTTTCTATCCTCGAGAGGGATCAAATCACTCAAGATGCAAACATTTTTTCAAGCTATTGCACTCTAAAAAAGGTTTGCAAATCAAGAGATTTGATCCCTCTTGACACTAGATAGATCTAGGATTAAGATGAATCTACTCTAGTTTCAATCATAACTAATTGGATCGAAACTATGTTTTAACCAAAAGTTATAAGCATCTAGACTATATTTACTTCTTCAAATTATGTTTCCGTAAACATGCTCTTAAGAAACAAAAATATACATCATCTATTAAACACACATATATATGTAAATCATAACAATAAGTTGAAACTATAATAACCTTCATATTTATATAATTCAAAACATTAGCAAAACTTTCAAAGTACCTTCCATGAGGGCCATTATGACAATACCTTCTTTTGGTTTTTGAAACTTATAAATTTCAAAATTACTTTTTGTAAAACATCAATTATGTTGAAACTTGTCATTTACCACAATATCCAAAAACATCATTATTTCAAAAATCACATTCGTATTTTTTTGAAACTTCTATAATCCCTAAAACATCATTTATGTGAAAGCCTCTCATTTGCCACAATGTCCCAAAAGATAAATATTTCAAAATTCAACTTTTATAATATCTATTCCTATTATGCCATGATGATGTATATATGTTATAATAAGTGTAAGGATTAAAAAATCCAAATGTAATTATAATATATTTATTAATAATTTATTGTAGATAAAGATGGATTTAAGTTATTTAACTTTTTTAATATACTTTAAGAGCAAACAACAACACTCATCTACATGTAAGAGATAAATTATACTTGATGACAATGTTCAATAAAGTAATGGTAATATTATTTAATGACGAATGAACAATTAGTATTAATTGAGTAGTGATGACACTTTATAAAATGAAATAGTATTAATTGATTAATGACGACAGTTTCTGAAGTGAAGATGACACTTTCTAAAATGAAATAATATTAATTGATTAATGATGACACTTTCTGAAGTGAAGTTTTTTCTCTGTTTGATATTATGCTTGGTACTAAACATGGTTTAAAGACTCTTTGACATTATGCTTGGTACTAAACATGGTTTAAACATGACACTTTTCCATGACACTCATCCACTTGTAAGAGATAAATTATACTTAATGACAATGTTCAATAAAATAATGATAATATTATTTAATGACGAATGAACAATTAATATTAATTGAGTAGTGATGACACTTTATAAAATGAAATAATATTAGTTGATTAATGATGACACTTTCTAAAATGAAATAATATTAATTGATTAATGATGACACTTTCTGAAGTGAAGTCTTTTCTCTGTTTGATATTATGCTTGATATTATGCTTTTGGTACTAAACATTGTTTAAAGACTCTTTGATATTATGCTTGGTACTAAACATGGTTTAAACATGACACTTTTCCATGACACTTTTTAAAAAAGAGGAAGAGGTTTTTACTATTTTATAGTTTAAAGAGTTTTTATAACATTTAATCTTTGAATGATTGATAGTGACACTTTACTGAATAGTGACACTTTACTGAATGATACTTGAAGATGAGATTTTTCTAAGATGATGTGTCTTATTATAAAAATATTTTATTATAAGATTTTTTTATTTTTATTAATACTTTTCACTTCATACAAATATAGTGACGTCAGCACATCAAATTGGTGTATGAGAACCCCTTGTTTGTGGGACAAGGGATCCCCCTCCGCCCAACTATTTGACTGGTAAAGTCTACGAAAGTATACCCCCCTCTGGATTTGAACATGTGACCTCTTAAGAGGAAACACATATTCTTAACCATTAGGCCCACTCAAGTTGTATATATCACTTCATATATAATAGAACACATATCATTTTGTTATAATAAAACACATATATCACTTCACGCAATTTGTATTTGTTTAGTGATACAACATATCATATGTGTTATAATAAAACACATATATCACTTCACACATAATAGAACACATATCATATGTGTTATAATAAAACAAATATATCACTTCACACATAATAGAACACATATCATATGTGTTATAATAAAACAAATATATCATTGTATTTGTTTAGTGATACAAGGTAGTTGGACTAAATTTGTATTTGTGTAGTGATACAAAGCAGTTGGACTAAATTTCTAGATAGAAATAGAGAGAATAAACACAATAAATAACTAAACTGAGCTATTTATGCATCTGAAAATATTTAATCATATCACTCATGAATCTGATAATATTTCCTACACACATATCCAAAAAGGTAATTTCTATATCACACAACACTAAGTTACAAAAAATCTATTCATTAAGTTACAAATAAACTATTCATATCAATATATGACACTAAGTTACAAATAATCTATTCACTAAATTACAAATAAACTATTCATATCAATATACAGATTGTGTATTCAACAAACCAAAGACAGTATAACCACTTCTCTCTCTACTAATTATTTTAGCTCTACTAATTATTTTACAAAGTCTGCATACCCACTTCTCCCAGTAAGAATTATTTTACAAAGTCTGCAACATTTGCAGCTTATTGTATTAAAGTAACCCCATTGCACAAGTAGTCTCAAGCATCACTCGCACTAGTCAATGCACAATAGAACAGAATGCTTTCAGATACCAAAACCAGGATTACACATTAACGGTTTATACCAACAAAGGTAAAAGTGGGTCCCTTATATACTTCGTCTGCAGAGCAGCCAAGGCCCCACCCCATTACAGCCCCCTATCACCTTTAGTTCCAAATCCATCGCTCAAGAGTTGGGCTTGACAATAGGAAGCGATGACCATCACAAGAGACCAATATCAGTCAGAATCAGAACTATCTACCTTATCTTCACTTTCGTGAGTGATTTCGATCGGCTTGTCTTCCTTCCTTTCCAATTCCCTGTAAATTGCGTTTTTAATCTTCTCGACAGGCACAATGGGGAGGCAGGCCGCCACTCGGTACTCCCCATCAGACAAATACCCAACCCCATAATTATACTTCTCAACACAATAAGCACTTGGTGGAATAAGCGCCTCTACAATCTGGGGAACAAAAGGAAACTGACGAAGCTTGTACCAAGCCAACAGGCTCCATTTCTCTGCAACAGTCTCATACTTGTTATACAAGCTCTTGGCCGAGGGTTCAGATTTGGCATACAAAATCTTCGCCACTTCCTTGATCTTTTCCACTGCCCCGACTTGTCGAACTTCGGTCACGACGGACCTGGCAACTTCGGGTGCCCTTTTTGCCGCCCCAAAAAATTCACAAGTCCGTGACTTCAGTGCTGGGGGCACACAACTGTCAAGCTTATCGATCACATTACCCACCTTGACAAAACCATAAAAACTGAATTACAGGCAGCCCTGATTGAATGACAGAACCCAAATGAAACCCTATCATTTTCTTTTTCTGGCTAGATTACTGACAATGAACCCAAATGAAACCCTCGAATTTTCTTATGGTAAATTTTAATGACAAAGAACCCAAATGAATACCTAGATCTTTTCTGGTATTTAATGACAAAGAAGCCAAATATTACCCTAGATATTTCTTCTTTTGGTTTAAAGTTGCGATCGAAGAAAATTCAGTAGGGCCGGAGTAAAATCAAAAGAAAATTAATTGGGGTTTCATGGTTGGAAGGCAAAGGCGGTCAGCATACCTTTTTATCCACAAATTGCAGAATCTCGAAGGGTTTTCCCTCGACCTTCTGGTAGACGGGCATGACAAAAACCTTAACAGCTCCCTCCATAGCATAAAACCCTTGTTTTAGGGGCCCCGAATTCTCTCTGGCATACCCGTAGATACTAGAAAGACGAGTCGTGGCCTTCTGAGCGGCATTTTGGAAAAATCCCAGGTATCTGAGCCTCTCCTCCCCGTCATTCTGCACGGCCAAAAGATCCGTCAGCTATCACAATGGATAATACCTGAATAATACCTGCATGACACTGTATTTAGTTAAAAAAATGCATGCAAAACATGTGCAAAGAGAAATTGCTAAGCTTCACAAAACCTGGCGATTCGACTGAGACGACATGGCTGGATCACGAAACAGATGAATCCGATCGTAACCTTTGTAAGGCGAGTAATCAAGATCGCAGCCGCTACTGTGTAATAATATTCTGAAATAAAACGGCATAAGGAATGAATTGAATGAATGCACAACAAGGGTTTAAATAGTGGGGATGGCGTACACAAGAAGGAAGGTTGGATGTGACCGTCGGCACCCTGTCTTAGCCACGTACGTTTGAGGTAAAATAATTAGTAGTTGAATGTCACATACTCATTTTGTTTTATTGACTAGCACAGTCGTAAGTCATTCGTGGTTGGTGAACGTCGAAATAATCGAGCTCTAGGCATTAAATAACTGCGGAACTCTGTGTATTAAATAACCGACGAAGTAAGAGCTCCAGACAAGAAAATCCCGCCCAGTAAATAATAGTTGGAGTAAAAATTGTGGCTGGCAATCAGCTAGCCATCATAATAAATTTTAAATATGATTAAGTAAAAGTAAAAAAATAAACATGTAAACGAATGTCTTTATAATAGTGAGGAAGTTAGTGGTTGAAATCACAACCATTGATTTATTGGGACGACTAAGAATATTCCAACAATATTTAATCTTGTCCATACAAAATTGATTAAGTACTAAAAGCATATTAAATGTGCCCATTGTCAATAGGTGTACGCCTTTCGGTGTAAATATATTATCTTATTGAAAAGGTGTAGACTTGCCACATCTTATCTCAATTTAGTATATGTGAAACATCCATGTTATATCACGTCGTTGTCATGGGACAATGTCATTTCCCCTCATCCATGATAGATATAGATGGATTGATAGATATAGATGGACACTACCCTCCTTCTAGATCAAATTGATGTAACAACTTCACTTCCACTTAATGATCTTTATGCTCACTCATTTAATGCATAGGAGTTTGAGGTGGCCATTGAAATTAAAATTTCATAATGAAAGATAAACAGATTGAAAAAATCAAGCTTGTAATGTTAGAGAGATTTGAAATCACACATAATGATCCAATAAAAGGAGACCAAAAACACTCATAGATTTAAGTGCAAATGTAGATGACCACATATGGACCATTTTAGTAGCCCATGCAATGGGTGCACCAACCCAACACTACGACTTGCAAGGCTCATCAAGAGCTCAAAGGGGTAGCACCCATAGTTGCCTCTCATTGCCACTAACAATCAAGGAGCATAGCCCCCATGGAATGTGGAGGCAATGCTCCCACCCAACCATAAAACCTTTATAACATTTGGACAAAAAGTCCACTTACTTAGATTATCATGCATTCATCCAAGCTTCACCAATATCCATCCAATAAAAGAGTGCAATCCACATCAACAACACCTTTCCAAGAGGTCTCTCTACTCATCCATCTGTAACCAATTTTACAAAGAAGACAAAATTACATAAATTTTAGACTTGCTAAGGTATTTCTCCCCCAACCAAACCATGAGAAAATGAGAGGAAGTGCATCTATATTTATAGAGGAGATGCTCAACTTCCTTTACATTAAAATATTAATTTCCTAGGTGAAAAACCCCATATTCTAGCCTATGGAGGGGCAAAAGGCCCTCTTCTTTAAGTAACTAATTTTAAAATACTAAATTGGTCTTTTTAATCCACTTGTACAAAAATCAAGGGCACAAACCTTAAAAAATGACCCATCTCCATAAATGAGGGTAATAGGGGGGTTTTGGCATAACACTGGCCTCTAATTTCCCTTCAAAGATCCTTTTCTTTCACAAAATTAGCAAATGCAATCTCCAAAGTTTTCTCCAAGGTGGGAAAAATGGTCTTCAAGATGCATGCTCCAACCTCCATGTCATCATCCAAGTGGGGCTTCAAAGTGGGCACTCCAGACTTAAAAAAGGGTGAGTCTCCTCATGCAAGAGAAATTGTAAGTCGTTCAAGTACATAGGTCAACCCTACATTCCTTGTTGAGATAAACATAGGTCGACCCTCCATATTTTAATGTTTTCCACACTTAGGGTACCAGTTGAATTTCCATCAAATTTTAGAATAAGATAAGGTCAGCCTTGTTCCTATTTGTAGGTCAACTACCCATAAATGTGTTCTAGCGTCCACATATATATACATTACGTTGAGCATTATGTCATAGATAGGTCTCTTTGTATTTGGTTAAACAATTGGTCTGCTCTCCAAGGCCTCTTCTAAGAATAATCTAGGCATTTCCTATGTTATAATAAGCATACTCATCTAAACATGGACCCCAGTGATTCCAAGGTATCACTTATATAAGAAGATTCTACCAGCTCTTGGTTATAAGTGATCAATTTTTTGAGGATCAAACTCGATGATAGATAGAGAAATATCTCCATGGTCATTTTGTGAGTTTTCTCAAACCAACAGGCAAACCAAATTCCACTCGCCTTGAAAAATTACTTACAACCTTATCTGGCCAGTCGGTTTCTTTGTTTGTTATAAAATGTGGTTGTGGATAATCTGAGCATAAAGAGAGAAGAGCCTTGAATATAATGATATCAGGTTCACTTTCATATGAGTGAGAAAAATGAACACCCTCCTCTCTAACTAGATCTCTGGTCAAAGTCCATCCTTCAACAATTGCTTCCCAGGCAACTCTTTGTGACAAAGAGCATCCTAAGTTTCTCCTAGAATTGGAAAACTAGAAATCTGTAATTCATTTGAAATTTTCCATGATACTACACCATTTTTGAGCTCATTTCGCCAATGCTAAAATGGTGGGTAACAGACCCAATTTGGTGATAAGCCTTGATTGCCAAATTGTACCCCTTTTTCACTTGTTCACTTTTTCCTTGGCCTAATTTGGAAATCAACACCGATTGCTAAATTAGGCCCTCCCCCTAGAATTCTAATGTAATCTTGCCTTGATTTTTGCAATTAGTCTCAATTTCTTAAATTGGAGCTTCCCTCTTGATTTTGAGATCAGTGTTGATCCCCAAATCGAGACTCTTGATACCTTTCTAACGTGCACTTTTAAGACTTACTCTCGACCTTAGCAAAATGGCGAAAAAACTCATTATAGACTAATTTAATTTGAAATACCAAAAAGAGACTTGTTTGATGGGATTATTGATTTAATGTTAAAAGTTAACCTGTGTCTTTTTTGTTTTGTACACTAACATGTAGATGACTTACAATGACTGCAAAGGGAATCAAATGGACAAGACAAAGACTTTAATAGTAAAAGAAAAGTAAGTTCAAACTGATATAAAAAATTGAAACCACTAGGTGGCACAAGAGTACGAGAAGTTTGGATGGTTAAGAAAGAAAACAGGCCTAGGTGGCAAAAAAGGATAGATAAGAAGAGAAATCAAGGATATCCAAGGAAGGAATCAAATTGTCAAATAAGAACTTGGAAGTGACAAAGGAATTGAACCCCCAGGAGGTAGGAAAAAGACAACTTGATGGAGAAACCTATTGACCTAGAAAGTAGAATGGATAGCCAACAAGAGGGGCCCAAATGATGAATCTCTCACTCATTTTCTTGTATAAATAATATAAACTCAAGAGAAAAAGGTTTTTTTCTTGTGCATCTTTGTAGACTATTCAATGAACTGTTAATGAGGAGAAGTCATTACTGGCCACACTTGGGAGACTCATTATACTATACATGTAGTGTGGGACTATTCCCTTTCTTGTTTATGCTAGAATGATTGTAAAAATTTTACTTTCTCTATAGACTAGTCTTGTACAAATGATGATTTCCTCTTATTATTGTGATTCAATCAATTGTTGGCGGTGAATATGAAATGGTTATTGGTTATTAATATGAGGATAACTTGATTTGATGATTGGTGATTTCACAATTTTGACCATTATTTCATAGTAAACTATTCTATGTTCTAATGGTTGGAATGGTTTTTTGTATCACGTTCATTTCTTCTTCTCAAATCTGAGACAAGTGTTAGATTAGGACAACATTCTATTGTTAGTTATAGGATTGCATTTAAGACTTATAATTTTGTTCCTTTAAATCATAAAATCAATAATTTTTTTCAAGCTAGAATATGAATGGGTTCCGTATCCCAAATAGTGCAAAGTCTGCTTGGGATCTTTCATTAGGAAGAACCCCTTATGTTGTAGGTGGGACATTTATCCCTATCAACACAATCCTTCTACAAGCTCCCCTCTTGAACTGCTCTTCTTCTCTTGAGAAAGACTAGTTCATCTCAACTACGAATTCAATGATGTATCATTCTATTTTGTTCTTAACCTAGAAATCAACAACCCTTGAAACCTCGTGATTCAATCTCCATAGTGTAACCACGTTCTAGAAGCTCCAATGGGTATCTCTCCTCCTCTTCCAAGATGGTTGTGGGTGTTCTCCTAATCTCTTCAACCACTCAAATAATACCACTAGGAATTCTACCCATAATATTTTGTAGTTGTCATGGTTGTCATGCATCCATTGAGATGGAAAATCCACGATGCTTTGTTTCTCAAATAGGTTAATCATATTGATCCTCCAATATTCTACATAACTCTAGGTTAACTTTTCAATCACACTACTAGAACATCATACACATTGTGAAGGGTCATAGCAACAAAACCATTTGTTTGCTCAATTCTAGATCAGGGGTTTGCATTAGTGTCCAACTAAGAGGGTCCATTGGAGTCTAAGTGTTGGAATTTTCAATCCCATCGAAGAGGAAGGTGTCATGTAACGTCTCATAGATTAACCAAGGAGCATTACTTATGGAATACACATAAAAATAAAAAAAATCTGCTATATAATCATGTAGCTTACCAACTATATGAATACACACAAATTTAACCATTCTACTATCATTAATTTGAATGAAGCTACAAATTTCTAAAATAAACATGAATACATATAATTAATCTCATGTAGTAGCATATAAAACCATTCTCATACACAGAGTAAAATGCTCAACAGTTAAACTCATAACATAACTCAGAAAAATAGATAAACAATTATATTTTTAAAATGAGCATGCAACCAACTACTTAGGATGGATGTTCCAACCAACCATAGACTTGTTGTTCTATATCTCAACAACAAGTTATCCTTGACCTAGGGATAGGAATCCACAAAAGAGGGTGTCTCTCACAGTTCACTCACAACTCATATAATCCCACAACCCACTGGCATTCTCCTATAGTTGTCTCAATCTCCACCAACTCTCTTCCTCTTGACCTTACCAACCCAAGGAATGTACCCCTTCACTACTCTAAGTCCATTAGGCATACCATTCATTTATCATGGTCTCTCTAGAATAGGTAACCAAGAATCTCACTACTAGGAACTCAAGGGAACTCACTTCTAGGAAAACTACCAGTAAAACAACAACAATTACAACACATAACTCACACATGAGTTCATTCTTTAGACCTAACAACCTGGTTCTCCTGCAAGACTGAGAACTTGCTTCTTTAGTCTTCAATTCCAAAAACACTCCCAAATTTTCTCTCCATTGTTTTTCCATCTCCAGTGCTTCTATTTTCTATTATCTTCTTGTTGTTCATGCAAAAACATGATTGTCTAAATCACCCCCCTTGGCCATATGATTTTTTCCTCTCTTTAATTTTTTTCTTGACTTACACTCTTTTCTAAGCTAATTGTGCTTCAACCCCATGCTCCCAATAACTATGGGATGTGACTTCTCACACCCATCCTCTTACATGTATTCAATGATTGGCTTTGGGAACACTCAAAACATTAAAGTCAGGAAAAAGGATTTGGGAATTAAACTCATGAATAAAACCCCCTCTTTTTAGACCCCTCCTCTCTTGTGGATTAATCAACCCCCATCTCTGTTCATGTTCCCCAACAACTTACATCACATTTTGTTTATTAAAATTCAGAAATACAATTCGCATATACATTGTTTGGCCATAGCCACATTCATACATTATATCTACATTATGCATTAATTAAACTAGGGATTATAATGGGGATGTTACATCCCCCCTCCCCTACAATTGTGTGTCATCCTCGGTGCACAACATTATTTCGATATACATATACAAATTTATATCATAATATCTAGAAAACAAAACTATGCAATATGTTCACCCTCCAATAACAGTTCCAACCATAATCTCTTCTTCCTCTCAACCTACTGACCCAAGGAATTCACCCCCTTCACTGATCTTATTCCATCATGTTTCATCATTATTTTATCAGGGTTGTCAATGCAGGTGACCAAGAACTCTAAGATGTGTTTCTAGAACTATAGCTACCCAAAATGGAGTCTTGCATTTTTAGCTTATGTTTTCTTCAAAATTGAAAAAAAATTGCAAGGATTCCTCTCACATAGTTTCTTCGTGCTTCCATGTTGCGTATTTGGGATTGTAGCAGGTCCATTGGACCAATACATGTCGATTTATTTGTTCCTGAGTACTTTGAATTTTCGGTCAATGATGCATATTGGTTCCACCCATAAATCTCCTTCGTGCTCCACCTGGATCACATTCCAATCAATTATGTGGTTAGCGGAAGATACATATTTCTTTAACAATGACACATGAAATACATTATGCACTCTCATGGATGCAACAAAAGCTAGTGTGTAAGCAATTGGCCCTATAGTTTCTAAGATTTCAAAAGGCCCATAATATCTTGTTACCAACTTTGGGCAGCAACCCAATCTTAGAGAACTTCATGTTTGTGATAATATCTATTATTTTAAATGTAGTTGGACGAGACATGTGTTGGGTGGTTTTGGTGAAATAGATATCTGACTTTTAGTTTTTTAGTCAAAACAATTTTGGTAGTTGAATGTGACATACTCATTTTGCTATATTGAATATATTATCTTATTGAAAAGGTGCACACTTGCCACATCTTATCTCAACTTAATATATGTGAAATGTCCATGTTATATCATGTGGTTTTCATGGAACGATGTCATCTCCCCTCATCCATGATAGATATAGATGGACGCTACCCTCCTTGTAGATCAAATTGATGTAGAACCTCCACTGAATGATATTTATCCTCACCCATTTAATGCATAGGAGTTTGAGGTGTCCATTGAAATTAAAATTTCACAATGAAAGATAAACAAATTGAAAAAATCAAGCTTGTAATGCTAGAGAGATTTTAAAGGACACATAATGATCCAATAGAAGGAGACCAAAAACACTCATCGATCTAAGCGCAAATGTAGATGACCACATATGGACCATTTTAGTAGCCCATGCAATGGGTGCACCAACCCAACACTACAACTTGCAAGGCTCATCAAGAGTTCAAAGGGATAGCACCCATATATGTCTCTCATCGCCACTGACAATCAAGGAGCATAGCCCCCATGGAATGTGGAGGCAATGATCCCACCCAACCATAAAACCTTTATATTTGGACACAAAGTACACTTACTTAGATTATCATGCATTCATCCGAGCTTCACCAATATCCATCCAAGAAAAGAGTGGAATTCACATCAACAACACCTTTCCAAGAGGTCCCTCTACTCATCCATATGTAACCAAATTTACAAAGAAGACGAAATTACATAAATTTTAGACTTGCTAAGGGATTTCTCCCCCAATCAAACCATGAGAAAATGAGAGGAAGTGAATCTATATTTATAGAGGAGATGCTCAACTTCCTTTACATTAAAATATTAATTTCATAGGCTAAAAACCCCTATTCTAGCCTATGGAGGGGCATGTTGAAATATTGTAACTTCAAAGAATATTCTAATTATATTTGAGTTATTATCTTATAGACCAAATCCCCTTTTGTGGATTAATCATGTTGGGTCTTGTATAAGACCAAATCCCCTTTTGCGGATTAGTCAAACCATATTTATATGGTGGTATTTGTAAAGTCGGCCTCTAGGGTCTATAAAGTGGTTCTAACCACTCTTAGAAGAAGTTTTCCCTACTAAGTGAAGAGACATAACCCTAACACCTCTTGACTATTATTTATAAGTGAGGATGGTGCCTCATTTGTTCATTCACTCACCCACACTTCTAGTGCACATATTTTGAAGGAGGTTGTAGTTGCAAGAAGAAGGAGAAGAGAGGCTCATGCTCAACCCTAGACTATTCTTGGTGGTTTTTTCTTAGTCTCGACATTGTATTGGAAATCTATTATTAAGGAATTTTTTGTTGGGTTTTCTCCCCCATGAGGGTTTCCCAGGATAAAATGCAGTGTACCTTGTGATTGTGTTTCTTTCAGTGATCCTCTTTATGTTGTTATTTTGTAAATGCATTGAATGGTCTAGTAAATTGAAAATAA
Organism: Picea engelmannii; assembly: GCA_009831015.1. NCBI lineage: Eukaryota > Viridiplantae > Streptophyta > Pinopsida > Pinales > Pinaceae > Picea > Picea engelmannii. Next base: position 291,382 of record ML778044.1, read on the forward strand.
CCTACTAACAACATTAAATTTAACATGGTATCAAAGCTTGACTGATAGAGAACCTTTCACTGGGTATCTAAAAACGTCATTGTTGTCGTACAAGGAAATTAGGGATTTTTACTAAAGAGGAAATTCTGACTAAAAACCGTCCAGAAAAGTGCGCCCTACCCTAGCACATCTTTTTGCATCTTGAGCACACCTTTTCAGTGGCCAGAATCTTCAGAAATTCAAACTCTAGTTTTGACTAGTACCAGAAAACCAAAAAACTAGGAAACTTGAACTAGTACCAGAAGTACAAGTCCAAATTTGCACAGGTCAAGTTTCAAGGGGTAAAACTTGGAATTTTTGGAAACAGTCAGCTCCAACCAACTTGCCTTGGTCCAATGCATCTCCTGGTAAGTTTAGATTCATTTTCAGAGCACTTTCATTTTCTAGTCATTTTCCTAGCTCTAGGTCAACATGCCTGCAAGCACCAAGCTTGTTGACAAGTTAGAAGGTGTGGAAAATTTTTGTGCATGGAAATACATAATTGGACTTATTCTTGAAGAGAATGACCTTGCAAAATTCATAAAATAAAATGTACTGAAACCTGAAGAAGATGCAACCAAAGCGAAGTACAAGAAGGATATGATTAGGGCCAAAAGGATAATTGGAGATTCCATTAAAGATCACTTGATCCTTCAAGTGTCTTCTAAGAATACTCCAAAATATATGTTTGATTCCCTAACCAAAATGTATGAGGGAAATAACATCAACCGAAAGATGAACTTGAGAACCCAACTCAAGAATACAAAGATGCAGAAAGAAGAAACGGTTCAAGACTATTTCTCTAGGGTTACTCATTTCAAAGAAAAATTAGAAGCAATTGGAGACAACTTGGATGAATATGAAATCATCATGACAACTCTCAATGGTCTCACAATACCTTGGGATGCCTTCGTCCAAACCATCTGTGCAAGAAAAGAGACACTCCAATTTGATAGTCTATGGGAAGAATGTGTTCAAGAAGAAGCAAGAGTAGCCAACCGAGAATTTGTACTATTAAGGGATGAAGATCAGTCCCTAGATGCTCATGCTAAAGGAGGAAAGAAAAGGTATCATTTCCAAAAGGAGACCCACCTTCATAAAGAATATCACTCCCCAAAGAGATTCACCCACTTCCATAAAGAATCTCACCCTCCAAGGAGATTCCAAAAATATCGTAAGGGTCAAGGAAAAGAAAAATATTTCTCCTCTTATCAATGTTATCATTGTGATAAGATGGGACACATTGCTAAGAATTTTCCTGCCAGAAGGGAAGAATACAAGAAGAGAAATAACAAAAGACATCATTCCCATCCAGTTGAAGATGATGAGCCACCCAAGAATTTCACTAAAGAAGAGATTGAAGATTATGTTTTATTTTCTTCCCTCTCAAGATCCATGACACCTGGAGAGGATACTTGGCTCTTATATAGTGGTGCCTCTAAACACATGACAGGTCAGAAAGACATTCTCTCTAGCCTTATAGAAAAGGACTTCCCCTAGAAAGTTTCACTTGGAGATGATTATCAATACCATATCAAAGGAATGGGAGAATCCACCTACAAACTTGACTCAGGGACTCCGATGAGAATGACGGATGTAATTTATGTACCAGGTTTGAAAAAGAACTTACTTTTTATCTTAGATCTAAATAAGAAAGGTTTCAGGGTTGCATTCATAGATGGTGAAGTTCTTATGTGGCCTAAAGGAAAAACCATAGAATATGTAATTGTTATTGGAACATAAGAAGGTGGTTTGTACAAGTTAAAATGTCACTCAAATGCAGCCTTGACTCACTCCACTGAGAGTCCTTGTGAACTTTGGCATAGAAGACTAGCTCATATCAACTACAAATCCTTACCATATGTAAGCAAGGTAGTTACAGGTTTCCCCGAATTTAAGGTTGATCATGAAGGTGTATGCAAGGGATGTGCACAAGGAAAGAACATAAAGAATCCTTTCCCAAAGAGCGACAATAAAGTAGAAGGAATCTTGGAGCTCATCCACTCAGATGTATGTGGTCGAATTCCATTAACCTCTCTAAGTGGGTATGTATACTATGTGTCATTTATTGATGATTACTCTCGTAAGACTTGGGTTTATTTCTTGAAATAAAAATATGAAGTACTTGGAAAGTTAAAGCAATTCAAAGCCTTGGTAGAAAACCTCTTCGAAAGGAAAATCAAGATACTCAGGTCAGCCAATGGAGGAGAGTACACTTCAAATTAATTTTGAAGCTTTTGCAGATATGTCGGGATTAAGAGGGAGCTCACCACTCCCTATAATCCTCAAAAGAATAGTGTAGAAGAAAGAAATAATAGAACAATTATGAAAGCAGTGAAGGCTATGATTCATGATCAAGATCTTCCAATGCACTTATGGGCCGAAGCAACAAGAACAACAGTTTATTTCCAAAACATATTATCCCATAGTGCACTTGGCTTCAAAACCCCCAAAGAAATGTTCATTGGAAAGAAGCCATAAGTAAGCCATCTAAAAATATTTGGTTGTCTAGTGTTTGTACACATTCCGAAAGAAAGGAGAACTAAGTTGGATCCTTCGGGAAAGAAGGGAATATTTTTTGGATACTGTGTGGTCTCTAAGGCCTTCAACATTTACATACCAGGTTACCATCATATTGAGATCAACATAGGTGTAACCTTTGATGAATATGTAGCACTCAAAAGATCAAGGAAATGTCAGCTTGAAGAAGTATATGAAGAAGAACCTGTAGCTCCCAGAGTTGTAGAACCTATGAAGGAAGTTACAATTACTCCTGATGATGAGATTCCAGAAGATCATGATATGATAGAATCCCAAGAACCTCCCCAGATGATGATCTCTCAGAGGAGAAAGTCAGCTTGGGCGAGGGAGCTTATTCAAGATGGAGAGAAGTATGGTGCCCCAGAAGGAACCATGAGACAAAGCAAGAAACCTAAGCCATTCTCCAGTTATATGGACTTGATGTGTGATCTCATAGAATAGGAACCTACTTGCTTTGAAGAAGACATTCAAAAGAAAGAATGGGTGGATGCCATGACAGAAGAATACCAGTCCATTATAAAGAATGACATATGGAAAGTAGTTCCTAGACCAAAGAACAAAGATGTGGTATCTTCCAAGTGGATATACAAGATAAAACATGCAACAAATGGAAGTATTGAAAAACATAAAGCAATATTAGGGGCTCGTGTTTTTTGTCAAAAGGAAGGTATTGCTTATGAAGAGACGTTTTCTCATGTAGTTAGATACACTTCTATTAGAACCATCATATCTCTTGCAGACAAAATGAAGTGGAAGTTACACCAGATGTATGTGAAAACAACCATTGAAGAAGTGTATATAGAACAACCACAATGGTTTGAAGTTGAAGATAGAAAAACTCATGTCTGCAGGTTGAAGAAATCTCTACATGTGTTGAAGCAATCTTCTAGAGCTTGGTATGGCATAATTGAAGGTTTTCTGACAATCTTGGGCTTTACCAAGAGTAAAGTTGATTCTAACCTTTACTTCAAGGTTATGAATGATGAGCCAATTATATTGCTACTATATGTGGATGACTTATTCTTAACAGGAGAAGAAAATCTCGTCACAGATTGTATGAAGAAGCTCGTTGCAGATATTGAGATGAAATACCTAGGCTTGATGCACTATTTCTTAGGTCTTGAAGTTTGGTAGAGCCCAGAGAAGATCTCCCTTAACCAAGGGAAGTATGCAGTTGAAATATTGAAGAGATTTGACATGTTGGAACGTAAATCCATGAACACACCCATGGAAACAAAGTTGAAGCTCCTAGTTGATACTTCATCAGAATTGGTTGATACTACTCTATATAGATATATTATTGGGTCGTTGATGTATCTGACGAATACCATGCTAGATATATTATTTGTTGTGAAAACCTTGAGTCAGTATCTGGTAGAGCCCAGACATGTTCACCTTGTAGCTACAAAGCATGTGATGATATACCTTAAGGGTACGTTGGATTATGGTATCTATTATACTGGAGATCATGACTTCAAACTGTATGGTTATACCAATTCAGATTGGGTTGGAAGTGCTTCTAATAGAAAGAGCACTTCAGGATGTTGTTTCAGTCTGGGGTCATCCATGACTTCATGGTAAAGCAGGAAGCAATCTTGTATTGATATAAGCATGGAAGAAGCAAAATACATTGCAACATGTTTCTCCAGTTGTGAAGCCATATGGATTCAGAAGTTGTTGACATGTCTATTTGATCTGGAGATGGAAGCCACCATAATTCTATGTGGTAACCAAAGTTGCATAAAGATGATGGAGAACCCAGTGTTCCATGATAATTCGAAGCACATAGAGATCTGGTATTACTACATTCGTGATATGGTGTAGAGGGGAGCTGTAAATCTCCAAAATGTTTGAACAGATGAGCAGGTTGCAGATGTGTTGACCAAGCCTATGTCTCGTGTGAAATTTGAGTACTTCTAAGATAAGATTGGTGTTGTATGAAAGGACCTCCCTCGAAAGGGGGAGTGATGACAATGATACTATGGTATCATGACCAACAATGGGTAGCTCCGTTAGGATATTATATCCAAGGGGATTGATCATCCTTGGGAAGATCCCGAAGGTCTGGTAAGGAAGGTCTGTCAGAGTACCTGTGCATGCATATGCCAATTGTGGTCAATAGTGGTAGCTCTGTTAGGATTTTATATCCTAGGGAATCTTTTGATTCCTGGGCATATCCCGAAGGTTCGGTAAGGACAATCTATCAGAGTACCACATGGTATCTTGTTAGGATATTATATCCTATGTAATATTATAATTTCTGGGCAAATCTTGAAGGTACGGTAAGGACGGTCTATCAGAGTACCACAAAATGTTGTTGTTGCACCTGCCTCATACTGTTGCCATATGATGATGATTTTGTTGTCTCAACCTCATGTTGATGATGTTGTTGTTTCATCCTCGTGTTTTTGATGATGTTGTTGTATCGGCCTCATGCTGTTGATGATGGTGTACTAGCCTCAAGTTGGTGATATTATTACTTTAGTGTTATGCTAATTGATGTTGATTTTTTAGCTTCATACATATGATGATGATGATGCTACTCCATCTCCATGCTGTGAATGATGTTGATATTGATGGTGAGAAAAACATTCGATGATTTGTAGATATGCCAGTCAGTGCTCCATATGTTGATGATGTTGTTTCCCTCTCTATCTCTCTCTTGATGATGTTGTATTGGTTTATGTCAGTAGAATAACTTTCTCATTAAAGGGGAGTGTTGAAATATTGTAACTTCGAAGAATATTCTAATTATATTTGAGTTATTATCTTATAGATCAAATTCCCTTTTGTGGATTGATCATGTCATATCTTGTATAAGACCAAATCCCCTTTTGTGGATTGGTCAAACCATATTTATATGGTGGTATTTGTAAAGTCGTCTCCTAAGGTTTATAAAGTGGTTATAACCACTCTTGGAAGAAGTCGACCCTACTAAGTGAAGAGACATAACCCTAACACCTCCTCACTAGTATTTATAAGTGAGGATGGCGCCTCATTTGTTCACTCACTCACTCACACTTCTAATGCACATCTTTTGAAGGAAGTTGCACTTGTAAGAAAAAGGAGAAGAGAGGTGCATGCTCAATCCTAGATTATTCTTGGTGGTTTGGTCTTAGTCTTGGCATTGTAATGGCAATCTATTATAGAGTAATTTTTTGTTGGGTGTTCTCCCCCATGAGGGTTTCCCAAGATAAAATGTTGTGTACCTTGTGATTATGTTTCTTTCAGCGATCCTCTTTATGTTGTTGTTTTGGAAATGCATTGAATGCTCTAGTAAATTGAAAATAACCTAATAACAACATTAAATCTAACAGGGAAAAAGTACCTCTTCTTTAATTAACTAATTTTAAAATACAAAAGTGGGCCTTTTAATCCACTTGTAAAAAAATCAAGGGGCACGAACCTCAAAAAATGACCCATCTCCATAAATGAGGGAAATAGAGGGGCTTTGGCATAACATGAACTCTAATTTCCCTTTAAATATCCATTTCTTCCACAAAATTAGCAAATACAATCTCCAATTTTTTCTCCAAGGTGGGAAAAATGGTCTTCAAGATGCATGCTCCAACCTCCATGTCATCATCCAAGTGGGGCTTCAAAGTGGGCACTCCAAACTTAAAAAAGGGCGAGTCTCCTCATGCAAGAGAAATCGTAAGTCGTTCAAGTACATAGGTCAACCCTACATTCCTTGTTGAGATAAACATAGGTCGACCCTCCATATTTTAATGTTGTCCACACTTAGGGTACCACTTGAATTTCCATCAAATTTTAGAATAATATAAGGTCAACCTTGTTCTTATTTCTAGGTCAACTCCCCATAAATGTGTTCTAGCATCCACATGTATACATTATCCTGAGCATTTTGTCATAGAGTTAGGTCTCTCTGTATTTTTTTAAACAACCGGTCTACTCTCCAAGGCCTCTTCTAAGAATAATCTAGGCATTTTCTCTGTTGTAATAAACATACTCATGTGAACATGGACCCTAGTGATTCCAAGGTATCACTTACATAGGAAGATTCTACCAGCTCTTGGTTATAAGTGAGAAATTTTTTGAAGACCAAACTCAATGATAACTAGAGAAATATCTCCATGGTCATTTCATGAGTTTTCTCAAACCAACAAGCCAAATCGAATTCCACTCACCTTGAAAACTTACTTACAACCTTATCTAGCTAGTTGGTTTCTTTGTTTGTTATAAAATGTGGTTGTGGATCATTTGAGCATAAAGAGATAAGAGCCTTGAATATAATGATATCAGGTGTTGGAACACATACAATTCTAATTTTGAGCTTTATATCCCTCATCTCATGAAAATATATTTTTCCCAAAGGAAACGGTAATTTAGAAAGTGACTTTCGATTTTTTAATTCCATTCCATTATTGGTTAACTAGAAATAAGGCACGCACAGTATCCATCGTTGATGAGGTTTTCCTATTTGATCGAACGACCCTAATACCTTCTAAGTTTTGGAGTTTTGGAGCCGCCTAAATTTTAAAGAGTCAAATCACTAAAAGTCGCTTCGGAGCTTCGCGCTTCGAGCGATTCTATAATTCTTAACGATAAAAGCTCCGAACTCTGAAGCTCGAAGATATCTATTCTCTACTTTTCCTAAATTGTTTTAAAGACACGAGTCATAATACACGTGTACCTTTGAGTCTTCCTTGAGTTAACATGTGGCACCTCCCTTTCCTAGACACGCCATCCAGAATGATATCATCCATAACACGTTGATACGGGAGATGATCCTTCAGGATTTTAACAAAGAATGAAGGCACGAATCATCGAAATATCAAAACGTCGAGGTATTAAATGTTAAATAATCAAGTTAATCATGATCAATAGATAATTAATTACTTCTCACTTCAGAGTTTGGACGCTTACCCTTTATCATATTCTAATTAAGACTTTTACTATCTAATTAATCACTTCATAGTTTCAAGTTTTGGGAATTTCCTCTCGAGCTATATTTAAAGTTCTCGAAGTTCGAACTCTCGAAACACTCAAAATTGACAGAACTTTTAAAACATGATTAATTAAGATTTTAAAAGTGATTATCCAGAGATTAACCTTTGCAAATTCGAGATTCAGATAATTCTCACTCTGTCTCATCTAAAACTCCCGAACACGAACCGTCAGATATTAATGGAATTTATGACAAGTTAAGTAAAATGATTTTAACGCAGATTGTGGATCGCCAGGTAGACTTTTCCATTAAAGTTAACAAATTTTCTGTCAGTAAAGCTATACTAGAATCAATGCATCTGATTTGAATAAAAACACTTCGATTTTGAATTCATGCTCACCTCCCGTAAATTAGCAAGTTTTATCTGATTAAGAAGCTCACGCAATTCCTCTGCAACAGGTAACCTCGTTCTATTCTCTTGATATTATGGCACCATCGAAAATCATGAAGAAGACTGATATGATGGGCGAGGTTCTAAACCCAAATGCGGATATTTTATCAGACACAACACCTCGAGCCACAGACACTGTCAAAACTTGGACACAGGTTTTCGAAATTTTGGAACGGGAAATCATAAACTGTCTAGAGGATTCTGATGATGAAGTAGATAAATCTTTTATGGCCAAGCTCAGACATCTATCCTGGGCAGAGCTACACAAGATAGTTGCATGACCGAGAGTCATGCCATATAACGACATGATAAGTTGGGCCTTGGAAAACATTGACGTCCAGACCAGGAGCATTGTCAACCATCAGAAGGTTGTCGTTGGTTCTTTCCGACCAGAAAACCTCCAAGTAATCTATAATCTATCTCCCAATCCTAAATATACTTACAATTCTGCATTTATTTTGGATTTCGAGCAAAGGGAATGCATCCAATATGATGGGAGTTGTCTTGATATAATCTAGTCCTGGTGGGGGCACCCCGAGAAGTTCAGGATCAACGCTTAGGTATGTATTCCACAACATCGTTAGACGCTCACATGATTTACGTAGCCATGATGCTCTGTCAATTGTTCGATAAGAAGAGCCCTACTCATTTCCCAGTGGAATGGGTATCTATCATGCATGAGGTGGTTGAGGGATAAACTTTTAATTGGGCCAAAATGTTGTCAGATAACTTGGCCAAAGGAATTACTAAATACAAATTAGAGAAATCAAAGGGGCAGCCCACCCATTTCTATATGTATGTGTATGTCATGGATGCCATCTGTTTCATCACACCTTTCCCATTGATGAATTGGAGCTGGACCCCGACCAGTGCAGAACCCATTCACTTCTACCATTCCAAGCCGTGGTAGGAAAAAGCCAAGGATTTATTTTACGAAATCTGTCACAATGTAGTGGTTCCTGTTCATATATCCCTGTATGGTCACCCACCTCCTTGAATTTCAAATAGTATTATGGGAAATATGGGTAAGCTATCAGATTGGTTTATTGAAGAGAACTTCTCTTATATCAGGGTTTTTGGATGCCTAGTTCCTCCCCATGCTCTCCCATGATTTTTACCAAACTGGCTAGTATGCAGAGAAGTTTCCTACCAGACAGTAACGGGAGGCATCAACAAAGAGTTGAAGGCAACACAAAAAAAGGTATGGCCGACTTTCCCTATCCAGGTCGACATTTTTTCACTATTAGATTTCGGTCACTCCAAAGTGGAGGCTGCAGCTTTGAAAGATTTAAAATTGGTTGACATTGAGTTCAAAAGACATGATTCACATAAGATTTTGGAAAACCACATGTCCTAGTTCAATATGAGGTAGTATGTGCATGAAAAATCCCCGTACGATGAAATATTCAGGGGAGTTAGATCCTACGAAGAGGTACAGGATAGATTTCAAACCTTGCCTCTAGACCAACAAGCAGGTTTTATCAGTTTTCAAAGACATAGATGGAATAGCCTATCTAAGATACTACAAGGAGAACAAATAACCACTCCCCCTTCCCAGGAAGTCATGTCAACAAGTTCAGAAGCAAGCCACTCTAGTAAACGAAAATCTGAGGAAAACCTAAAGAGCTCAGAGTTATGGACTCAACAATTAGAAGCATCATTGTTAGACCAGCTGAGCCCCCAGGATTTAGAGAAAATCAAAGCTTACATGAAGTGAAGACCTGATATACCCCCTTCGACGCTCGCCACCCCTGCTGGTACCTTGAATACAACAGAGAAACAATAATCAGTGGAGAATTGTACTCCCATTGCATCATTGACACCTCAACAATCAAGCCTCGAAAATCCTAATTCCGAAATTATTTTAGTAAGCGACCTCAATCCCATCTCACCCGAAGAGATGTCGCCTTCGGATTTATTCTTTAGTAAGAAAAGGAAGGCCATTGTGAAAAGAGAATCACACCAGAAAGATGGAGTGATAACCAAAAGGAAGAGAATGGTATATGACGGGAATGTAGAGATGATACAGAATTCACAAAAGAAGTTGCAGGTTCATTAGGTTCTTTTGCCACAACCAATCAATGGTCTGTGGACAATTTGGCCGAACAACTGCGAAAGAAGTGTCTACTGGTAGAACAGTTGCAAACTCAAATACTTTCCATGGAACAAACTGTCAGGAACAGGATGAGTCAAGAATTTGAACAAATCAGGGCTTACGATCGGCTACAAATCCAACAGCTTCAGGCCAACCTTGAAGAACTCCATCAGAGTTCACAAACCAACTACAGATTGGTCACTCAGCGTGATGAAATAATAGATCAATTGCGAGCTATTTTGAGACTAATTGAATGATGCAGGAGCATCTCTCCATGTTGGCCAGCCATCCAGCTAGCCACGTCAGCGGATTTCAAATCGTGCATGCAAGAGAGGCGCAACCTCATTTAAAATTTGAAATGAATGTAATTAAATTTTTTAGGCTGTTGAGCCATAGAGCCATGCTTTTCACAGGCGTAGAAGTAAATAGGCCTTTAAATGTTTTTGTAAGGCTGAGATCTAGATCCGATCTGCGGACTAGACATCCATTGAAAGTAATTGAATAGGGTAGTTGAGGTTTGGAGGGAAGAGCTCGAAGAGCCCCCTCAAGTAAAAAGATCTTTTGGATCTCATTTTGTAATAGTTAGTAGAATGATTGAGTTAGCGTGAGATAGAGAAGGAGTCGAGACCTTGTTACAGGCCATGCTCAGGAACACCTTTGTAAACATGCATTTATATTAATACAAACTAGAAGTAGTTTTTCCTGCATATTACTGTGTTGTGTGTGGATTCTTTCATTGTGCTCATTTTATGCTGTAGATGTATGTTAGGCATTTGAAAGAGTTCTTGATTTTCAGGTTTGAGAAGGTCTTTGAGGTTTCATGCCAGGAGGGCGTGACAGAGTGCTGCGGACTCTGAATTCCAATGCACTAAAGCACTTCTGAATTCTGCGAGTTCAGACAGAGACGTGCCAGTTGGGCACAGAAACTAGAATCAACAACTCAAGAGAAGGGCCTGTGAGGTTGTTGAGTAACTCAGGAGGTGAGGCTGTGTAAGTGAAACATAGTTGCAGATAGAACTTATGTTGTGAGTTCTGTAGAGCTCTGCCAAGTGGGCATTGAGCATGTGTAAGGAGGATGTGTGTCTGCATCAATTGGTATCGGAGCTTGTTTCTGTTTGTACATTGCAGATAGAAGGAGTAGAGGAAGATAGAGTGCCAGAGACTCTGTGAAAGATTGTTTGCGAGTGAGCAGCAGATTTTCCAGTAGGGAAAAGGGACAACGAGATGGCTAAAAGACAGTGTAAGCTGTTAAAATGGTGGTTGAGGCCTGCTGAAAATCTCAACAGACCAGAAAAAAGGGTTCAGATATGTGAACCAAAGACTGGGAGAAATCTCAGTGAAATGGGATCGGCTGAAGATCTCAAGAACTGCCAAGAGGGAAAAGAGGAAATTCCAAATTTCCAGGTGGGCAAGGAGTTGAGATCAGCTGAATATCTCACGGACTGTCAAGAGGATAGCCAAGGAATTTCACATTTCCAGATGGGCAATGAAATGAGGTCGTTGCGGGATCTCGAAGACTACCAGGAGGGCAGTGGAAGCATCTCAAATTTCCAGGTGGGCAGAGATAAGAATACGAGACTGTCTGAAAGTATCATGGACTCGGAGGTGAGTTCAATTCAGCAAGGGGTGCTGATGAAGATGGGATCGGTTGATCTCATAGTCTACCAGGGAAGCAACAGGGAAATCCCAATTTTCCAGGTGAGTAGGGATAAGTAGATGAGGCTATTTGAGGGCCTCATAAATTCAAAAGTGAATTTGGATCAGCAGGTGTAGATGAAAAGGGAGGAAGATCAGAATAGCATTATGATGATTGGGGGAATTGGAATATTCCTACCACTTAACCTAGGGGAGGAAAAATTCTGTGTTGCCGATGATGCAGCAGAAGAAAGGCATCCAACTGAGACTGTCAGGGAAAAAGAATTGGAGCAGGTGTTAGAAACTTCCCAAGCAGAAGAAGAAGATGATGAGAATTCTAAGGAGTGTCTCAATTCTTTCAGCCAAGAAGCTGAGGAAGCTGCAGCATTGAAACTGACAGCAGAATAAACAAAAGAAGAAGATGAGCATTCTGAGGAATGACTCATTTCTTTAAGCGAGGAACCTGAAAGGACTGCAGCATTGGAGCTTGCAGAAGTGGAAGAAGAGGAAGAAGAAGACATCATTAGTTTGACTGATCTGCATGAACAGATTGAAGCCCTAGAGAGAAGGGTGATAGTGCAGGGCATGCACATCCAACAAGCAAAGTTGGCAGCAGATGGACGAGACATGGGAGATCACAATGATCTGCCCATTTGTAGAAAATTTTTGCAGCTGGGGAGATTGCGTGAGCAGAGCCAGCCATTGCAGCAGCTGGATGAGGTGATAGAAGACATTATAAGGCTGATGGTAGAATCAAGAAAAACTGCTAGCAAGGAGAAGCTAAGAAGAAGAAAAGAAACAACAACAGTAGTAGCAGCAACAGCACAAAAGCAACAGTAGCAGCAGGGAGATGGAGCGGATGAATAGCTCCAGGAATTTGTTTGGGATCCAGGAGGATTTCCACAGCTGAGATGGGAAGCTCATGAGTAGGAGCTCATGAATTTTGCAGCTGAGGAGTATGATGCAGGAGCATCTCTCCACGTCGACCAGCCAACCAGCTAGCCACGTCAACGAATTTCAAATCGTGCATGCAAGAGAGGCGCAGCCTCATTTAAAATTTGAAATGAATGTAATTAAATGTTTTAGGCTGTTGAGCCACATCGCCGTGATTTGCACATGCGTAGAAGTAAATAGGCCTTTAAATGTTTTTGTAAGGCTGATATCTAGATCCGATCTATGGACTAGACATCCATTGAATGTAATTGAATAGGGTAGTTGAGGTTTGGAGGGAAGAGCTCGAAGAGCCCCCTCAGGTAAAAATATATTTTGGATATCATTTTGTAATAGTTAGTAGAATGATTGAGTTAGCATGAGATAGAGAAGGAGCCAAGACCTTGTTACAGGCCGTGCTCAGGAACACCTTTGTAAATAGGCATTTATATTAATACAAACCAGAAGCAGTTTTTCCTGCATATTACTGTGTTGTGTGTGGATGATTTCATTGTGCTCATTTTATGTTGTAGATGTATGTTAGGCATTTGTAGGAGTTCTTGATTTCTAGGTTTGAGAAGGTCTTTGAGGTTTCATGCCAGGAGGGCGTGACAGAGTGCTGCGGACTCTGAATACCAGTGCACTGAAGCACTTCTGAATTCTGTGGGTTCAGACAGAGACGTGCCAGTTGGGCACAGAAACTAGAATCAACAACTCAAGAGAAGGGCCTGTGAGGTTGTTGAGTACCTCAGGAGGTGAGGTTGGGTAAGTGAAACACAGTTGCAAACATAACTTATGTTGTGAGTTCTATAGAGCTCTGCCAGGTGGGCATTGAGCGGGTGCAAAGGAGTGCATTGAGAAGAACTCTACTGTGAGTTCAGATAGAAGACACAATTACTAAGAATTTTGTAGAGCTCTGCCAAGTGGGAATTGAGTAGGTGTAAGGAGGACACAGAAGACAGAACTACTGGATGTTCTGCAAGAAGATACTCTGCTAGGTGGGCATTGAGTAGGTGTGCAGATAGGCATAGGAGAAAAGAACTTTTTGAGTTATGTAATTTGAAGAAGAATCCAAGAAGAGGGATCTTCGCAGGGTTGTTGAACACCCTGAAACTCTCATCAAAATGTTGCTTGAGCTGAGGGATAGCCAGGAGGGCATCCAAATTCTCCATCTATAGGAGAAGAAGAAGGACTCAGTTCTTTAGAAGTCTGGGTGAGGATAAATCTCAGGACGGATAGCACTTTCATGCGTGCAGAGACTCTGCAAGGAGTGCGGAAGTTGTGGAAATCTCTTAAGGTTTCAAAGAAGGTCAAGCTCAGGAGGGCGAGTGCTTTCAACGCACAGAGCGTAACTGTAAGGAGTGAAGAAGCCGTAGAACTCTTGGAAGAGTTTAGAGTTCCCAAAGCTCAGGAGGGACAGCGTTTTCATATACGTGCAGGAGGACTCAAGTTGAAGAGTTTGTAGAGAAGAAAGAAGCCAAAGGTTGAAGCCTTTGAGGAATTGGAATTCTTCCAAGTCTGGGAAGAACGTGTGGAAGCTCGGGAGAAGCAACAACTGTCGTTGGATCCAGCCATAGAGATCTAGACTGTTGAGAAGATTTCACGTCCAGGAGGCAGTGCAACAGAGGAGCACACAGGAGAAAGGATATGGACCGTCAGATCTTAGCCAAAGAACCCAACAACCGTCAGATCTGTCGAGAGTTGCGAGGGAGTTAAACCCTCATACAGCAGAGCAGAGGAGACGAAAGTCCCAAAAGGCATTGGTGCATCGGGATATCAGCGTTCAGGATATCGGAGGTCCTAACGATGAGAGATCAGGACATTACAAGTCCTGAAACAATGAAAGAATCACAGCTGTCGATTTGAGGAAGGACGCGTGTCGTGTGATCATCTGTTTTCAGAGATCCGGGCACCAAGATATCAAGAGGTAAGATATTTTGTGATCGGGAAATTGCGAGTCGCGAAATCCTGATATTTGATCAAGACCGTCCATCCATTTGGGACACGTGGCGGAGATTGATGTCACTTCGTCATATTGGAATTCAGGGATCGAAACTTCGGGGATTCCGAAGACGAGAGACCAAAGGCATTGTGGGAACAAAAGTCTCAAAGGTGTGAAAAGGTGTAAAGCCCAGGAGAAAGAGAATTTCAGAAAATTGGGATTCGGAGGATCGGAAGTCCTGTGGACCAGAGGTCCGAGTATTTCAGTGTTTCAAAGCCCGAAATCGCGAAGAGGAAAGAGGAAGCCAGGGAGCGCCATTTCGGCATCTTGGAGATCGGTGTTTCAGGAGTCAAGAGGTCAAGAGGTCAGGCCCTCGAATAGCGAAATCCCAAGATAAGGTCATGGTCATATGAGGAGTGGTCACATGGGCCAAAGCATATCCCAAGGGGAAAATCGTTGATTGAAGCCCTTTCAACATTTCGGGGATTGGAAGGTTGAGGAGTCGAGGACTCTCGGCATCGAGAAACAGAAAACCTCGAAGCCCGATCATTGTATTTTCTGTTGTGGAAACATGAACTCCATTTTGGAGGGAAAAGTCACAGGCGCGTGCAGTGGTCGTGATAGGGCAAAGAGGACCTGTGGATCATGTTTTAACAAAGATTCCAGCAAGGAATCGAAAGAGCCACTTCGACTCATTTGGTGATTGAACGATCCTGTGAGTGGACGTAGTGAGAGATTCCGCATCTGCATCACTGAAGATACCTCAATAGATATCACGACCTTCCAAACTCAAGCATTGGAAGTGATATCACAGAATCCCTGGGGAAAATTGATATAGAAATGAACCAGCATAACTCCATAAAGAGCAAGGAGGAAACTCTAGTAGCCATTTAGATAATGAGCTAGATTGATCTTATTAAAATCAATAAGTGGTTAGTGAATCCACACTTACAATTACAGGCCACATCTCGATAAGTGAAAAGAATTCAAGAAAGGCTACCTCAAGTAGAAAATAAGTTATTCACTTTCGAGGTGAATGAAACAATTGCACCTTCAAGGCTTGTAGTGGAATTGTTGAATAGATGCGATCAGTGTATTAACCATAGAAAAAAAAATATAGCTGGAAGCAGGTAGAAAAATATACACAGTCTTTTCTCCTTTTCACCCTCCTTATCTTCCATTTTCAAACAATCATCTGTCTCATTCACTCTCATTCTAAATTCCCGCTTACCTCCATTTCATCATCGTTCTTTCCACGGATGGTTACTTTTCCTACATCCATTATCCATTCCTTGAAGAGCCATGCAGAGCTATCCATCTGATTACCTTCTCCCTCAAAAGAAACGTTTCCCCCAAAAGGTGAAGAGATAGAAGAAAATGCCAGCAAGAATCATCAGATTCTACAGACTGTTGTCTTATTTCAGATATATGTTATTTTTATTGTAAGAAGTCCAACCGTTTTGAGTTGTGACATTTTTTGTATAAATACATAGATTCAAGATCTATTCAAGGTTGCTTCTTGCCGGATGTAATAGAGAAAACTCTCTTTTTTTAGTATTAATACAAGTGCAGACAGAGATTCCAAATTCTATTCAGTTTCAGTTATGTGCTTCTTCTGTATTTCCATATCTCCAAATTTTCTTATGTAATTCCTTGATAAGTGATTGATTGCAATTTAGTATCACAACTACTGTAATCACATTATATCGTTAATTCATTAAGTAAGCAGTTTTTCCTCTGTATTTGTTGTAAGTAATACAAGACCTGCAAGCTATTTGAATTACTGCATCTCATATCCTGTTGAAGGGTGCACTCTTTACTTTCTTCTACTGCAAACAAGGTAATACTCATCTTCCATTGATGCCTAACTTTGTTTAATGGTTTTGTAAGTTTCTCCCACACCATTTGATATTAAAATTGTGACTCAGACAATGAAATACGACCTCTATACTGTCCTATTATTAATTTCATTTAAGGATCTTTTCTTATATAACTAAAGGTATAAAAAGAACTCTTGAAAAACAGTCTCTGTAAATTTTCCTAATGTGTGACATTACTCTTTGAGCCTTAAGTTTAATCTCAGGAACAACATATTTTTGGTGCCACTGCCGAGGATGAAGAAACGAAGTTATTTTCCCTAGGAAAATGACAAGGTAAGTTTCTATCTTTGATGGTGAACAAAGATTGAATACATAAGTAAGGATAATTTTTATCTTTCACTTGGAGACTCCACCATAGACAAAACTTGCATTCGGTCGAAAGAATACGAGAAAAAATCCAGACGATAAGCAGACCACACTAGTGTCAGATCCCGAAAAGCTATTAAAACCAAAGGGATACCTAAAAAAGAATGTTGCATCAACAGGTAAAGTTTATCAACCCAAAGTTACACAAGTTAATGCTAAGGTTCCAATTGAAGAACTAACTCCTAAAGAAAGTTCTAAACAAATTCATTCTATAGAGACATCAACTAGTGAACCCGAGGATAAATTCGAAGCTCCAAAGGTAATTGTTCCCAAGATAAAAGTTGAGATTGATTTAACAGATTCTTTTACCAACGAGAATAAAGAACCCTGTTCAATACCTATCATAGTTGATACTCTTCTAGATATACCCTCTCCTGAAGGTTTCAGTTTCCCGAAACTCCGAAGAATATATTTTATACCCTGATTCCCCACTATTGGTTCTCCTATATATACATCTTGTAAGTCTGAGTAAACTAGTCCACATTTCCCTTTTCCTCCTCTTTTAGATTTTCCATCTCCTAATGGAAATTTTTAAGAACTTCCTTCACCACATCTTGAAGTAGTTGAAAGGTCACCCCTTTAGTCCCTCAAAGTTTTTGAGAATCCCCTATTTAGCCCTCGAAGTTCGTCTCCTAGACTTCCAATGGCTAGTGTTGGTGGCGCCGGAGGCAGAGGAGTAGGTGGAAAAGGTCAAGGACAGGCTCCGCCTCCTAGAATATTTTCCAAGGTAGTTGTTAGGTACGCTCCCTTGGTCCTCCCTGTCTTCCTTCATGATTTGCTCGAAAATTCCAAAAATTATGGGGGAAGGAGATTTAACTGCAACCGAACAGATAGCCTTTTTTGATCAGTTTGTTGATATCCTTGGCATCGAACACGAAGATATTTAGTCAAGGTTGTTAGTGCAAACCTTCGAAGAACAAGTGAGAACCTAGTTCTGAGGACTTCCGGTAGGTTCTGTACGATCATATGATGACCTAAAAAATGCCTTCCTAAGACAATGGGGAGAAAAGAAGGACCATCTCTATTATTTGATCAAATTTGGGGATTTAAGAAAAAAGAATTTTGAATCAGTACTTGAATTTACTCAGAGGTTCAACAAACTGTACAACAAAATCTTAGTTGAAGTCAAACCCTCTCAACCTACGGAAAAGGTAAATTTTGCAGGGGCTTTTGAACCTGACTTTGCCCTCCTCTTAAGAGAAATAAGATAGGCCACTCTAGCAGGAATGCAAGATGATTCCATAGAAATTGAATCTAATATGATGACATCCGGGAAATTAAAAAATAAGATTGATATGGGGACCAAAGAAACTAGGCATTTCAAAGAACAAGCAGGACCCTCTGGATCTGGGAGGTCCACAAAAGAAAAGATGGATGAGATGGCCAAGATAATTAAAGATTTATCAAACAAGATATCCAAAATGAAATTAGATTAGGCCAAAACCGATACTTACGTTAGGAATCAGTTCAAGAGAAACCCTAACCCTCAGATACAGCAGAGACAAATAAAAAATGAAGATCAAAAGATCCAAGCCCCATTTAAAACTGAAACTTTTATGCAGAGGGATGACATGCAAAATTATGAGGAGTTAGAAGAAGATTTGAACAACCTTAGTGATGACGATCTCGAGGCTCATTTAAACAAACGGGATTATGAAAAATCTTTAGATCTAGAATCCATGTTTAATAATGAAGAAAGCATAAATAATCTGGGAGAATCTGCCTATCAAGGACTCGCCGAATCAATAATGGTCAAACTCCAACGGAAGTACAATTTAAGGCCCAGAGAAAAAAATCTTACAAATGTCCCACCGAAAAATCTTTTGTCACGAAATAAAATGAATGAGGCAACATTACTAAACCACCAACTGAAACACAAGTTGCCCGAACAAAACCAGTTGAAACAAGAGCAATGCAAACGAAAAAATCGGAAAATATAGAAGCTGAAGTTCCAACTAGAGAAATCGAAGAAAAAAAATAGGAGGTTTCAGTTTAGAAAGTGAACTTAATAAAATTAAAATCCCCATGCCCTTGGTTGAGCTTGCAAAAAATTTGATTTATAAAAAGAAAATTTCTAAAATGATAAATTTTTCTAATGTTGAATGTCATGCAGATGTTATTAATCTACAAGATGAAAGACCTACGATCATGTTTGGTCCACACATCGAAAACACCGAGGATTTTGTTTCTCCATTTTATATTACACTAACTGTGCATGATAATTTACTCCACAATTGTATGTTAGATTCTGGGGCCTCTCATAATTTAATGCCTAAAATTATAATGGAGAAATTGGGTCTCGAAATTACTAGACCTTATCAAGACTTGTACTCGTTCAATTCCAGAAAAGTTAAGTGTCTTGGCATGATTAAGGATCTGGTAGTAAATCTTGCTCATGTGCCTGTAAAAAGTGTCCTTATGGATATGGTCATTGCTGACATCCCTTCCAAGTATGGTATGCTTCTATCTAGGTCTTGGGGTGCCAAATTAGGAGGATCAGTTCAGCTGGATATGACTTATGCTACGATCCAAATTTTCGGTGGAAAATTCACACGACTGTACAGAGAAACTAGACTGGCGTATATGGTAAGTGACCCTAAAAATCCAAATAATAACCCAGTCTATGTTGTTGATCAGGACTTAGGAAATTGTATATTATCAATAGATGACGATTTCGAAGAATGTATAGAAGAAGAAAATAAAAAAAATAGAAAAAACAAAGAAAAATGTAAATAGTAGAGAAGGAATGTGGAATTTTTTTTTTGATGGCGCTTCATCCTACGAAGGAGTAGGGGATGGAGTGTTATTTGTAGCGCTAGGAGATGAGTACGTTATTCCCTTCTCATATAGATTGCAGTCAGATATAGATTATACAAATAATGTCTACGAATATGAAGCTCTGGTTTTAGGATTGGAAGCTGCCAGAAAGTTAAAATTGAACATTTGATAGTTTATGGTGATGCAGAGCTCATTGTGAAACAAATAAAACAATAGTATCAAGCCAAACATCCAAGGTTGAGGTCTCACAAAAATTGCGCCTGGGATTTGATAGAGAATCTATTCTCGTCCTTTAACATTCACTCCATTCCCAGAATGGAAAATTAGGAGGTCGATTCTTTAGCCAAAGTTGTTGTTACCTTTGTGCCACCTACTATCCTAAAACTGAAATATCACATCGAAATGAGACACGAGCCTTCAATCCCGAACAATGTTCAGCACTGGCAAGTCTTTGAAGATGATGAACAAATTAAATAGTTAATGGAGATGATTGATGAGTTTTCTGAAACTCACATAGATCAGGAGAACCAGAATGATCCTACTTGGATTATGGAAGAGGGGAGAACCCCAAAAAATTCCAAGACAATATTGTGAATCACCGTATGCTCGTTGATCAGGGGATCAAATTTTGTTCAAAAATTCAAAGTGATCGGAATCACTTCAAAATGGACAAGAGCGTAGGCCTCGTCGTTACGAACCCAACGCAATTCGTTTTGTCTCAAACAGATGTCGGGAGCGAGAGATATCGCAATCTGTTCGGAATGTCAAACAGGCAAAAAAAAGGGATGGTGACTATACAGTCTGTACAGGCTGACGTGGCAGGGTTGTACATCTGTACGCTGACGTGGCAGGGCTATACAACCGTACGCTGACGTGGCAGGGCCGTATGTCCGTACGCTGACATGGCATAGTTTATGTGGTTGACAGTTGGTCGAATTGAAATGTGACATGTGGCATATATTTTGATCAATGGTAAAGTGCCACGTGGCCCAGTAATGGGCTACCACGTGGCACCGCGGTATTGGCTGTTGGGTTGTTTATTAAAATTTTATGGGTCCATGGGGGTCGAACCCCAGACCTCTCCACCGGTGTAATGCTTTAACAAAGACCGCCCGACCAATACGCCCATAGTTTGTTGCTTACCATATGAATGTTTGCATTATATTTAAAATCAAATGTTTGTATATATGGGCGGGGGTCGGGCTGGGGCTTAGCCCCAGCCTGTGGTTTTGTTATATACATATGACCATATATCATACGGAGGCGCACGAAGTTATATGGAGCCTGTTCGTATGGTTTATACATATGACCACCACCGGAGCGCGGGAAAGTTTAAACGGTTAGCCCTTTTGCCATAACGCGAGGTCGTATGGACCCTCATGTGCCCAGGTGCTAGGAGGTTAGGGGCTGGCGCGCCCATAACCGTCCTACAGTTCACACCATTGGGGCGGTTGCACCCGGTGCTGGGTTTTCACGCTTTAAATTGCGTGTGTTCCAGGTTCATGTGACAAGGGTGCGTTTTGTAGATGCAGAGACAGCAAGCTTGAAGAGGGGACTTCCAGGAGGCCTAACTTCTTCGTTTTTCGACCGATTGAGGTGCCGAAAAAGCCTAGCTAGGGGTTTTTGGATGCTCTGAAGCCATTGGAGTAGTCTGTTGGTCAGTTTGAGCATTGTAAGGCATGTTTTTGAGCACTTTGAGCAATTAATAATAATGATCCATTGGAAGCTGGACCAGCAGATGTAGCCCAAGAGAGGGGTGAACTCCTTTATCAATTGTTGTGTTTATGTGCTTATGTTCATTGATTATGCTGCTATTTATTTGTATCTTACATGAGTAATCCTTTAATTCATGTGTTGCAAAGTTGATCCATTTGCTTTTAACACATAAAATTTACTTGCAAATAATTTCAAGATTTCAAGTCTTCTTCATTTTTAGATCACTCGTGCTCAAGAATAATCAGATTCCTAGAGGCATGATCCCCTTAGAAAGACTATTTGACCAATATGGCATTCCCTTAAAGTATACCTTGCGTCCTCAACCCGAGGAAGTTGAAGACTGTAATGTGGGAACTAGCGAAGATCCAAAAATGGTCATGATATCAAAGTACATTCCGAACCAAATGAAAAGTAAGTATGCTGAGTTGCTTAGGTAGTACAAGGATGTTTTTTACTGGTCTTATGATGATCTAAAAACTTATGATACCTTTGTTATTGAACATAAGATCCCTATAAATCATGGTATTAAACCTTTCAAGAAGAAACTTAGACAGATAAACCCTATTCTTTTGCCAGTGATAGAAAGGGAAGTCAAGAAACTTCTCGATGAAAACATTATCGTCCCACTCAGGTATTCTGAATGGGTAGCAAATTTAGTTCCTGCCAAAAAGAAAAATGGAAAAATAAGGCTCTATGTAGATTTCATAAACTTAAATCGGTCATCCCTCAAAGACAACTACCCACTCCCGAAAATGGATCATGTTCTAGAAAAGGTAGTTGGAGCTAACAAGATGTCCATGATTGATGGTTTTTCCAGATACAATCAAATCATTGTCCATGAAGACGACAGAGAAAATACTACATTTACCACGTCGTGGGGAACTTTTATGTACAATAAAATGCCATTTGGTTTGATGAATGCAGGGGCTACTTTCTAGAGAGCGATGGACATCACATTCGTAGGTGAGAAAGACAAATTCATTGTTATTTATCTTGATGATTTGACAATTTTTTCTAACTCTGATGCAGAACATCTGCTACACCTCAGGAAGACTTTCGAAAGATGCAAAAAGTTTGGTTTGTCTCTTAATCCTAAGAAATCACATTTCACTATGGAAGAAGGTAATATCTTGGGTCATATAGTTTCAAAAGAAGGAATCAAGGTTGACCCAAAATAGGTGGAGGCTATAGACACAATTAATATTCCTAGGAACAAAAAATAAATTCAATATTTTTTAGGAAAGATAAACCTTTTGAGAAGATTTATTCCCAATTTTGCTGAAATAATTAAAATGATTAAAAATATGTTGAATAAAGACAACGAAGTGAAATGGATAGCTGAAGCTAAAGAATCATTCAAGCGTGTCAAGAAATCCATAGGGGAAGCACCGGTGTTAGCAAGTCCAGACTATACAAAGGAATTCTTGATCTTTTCATTCCCTTTAGAACACACTGTTGCAATGGTACTCTTGCAAAAGAACGATGAAGGATTCGAGAAACCGATATCCTTTTCCAGTAAAAGTCTCAGGGATGCAGAATTAAAATATGATATACTTGAAAAACAAGCTTACGCAATGGTGAAATCTCTCAAATATTTCAGGACATATGTGTTGCATTCCAAAATAATCGCTTACGTGCCAACAAGTGTTGTCAAAGACATCTTGGTTCAACTAGACAGTGACAGAAAGAGAGTTCGGTGGTTAGCTAAAATTCATGAGTTCAATCTAGAAGTAAATCCTACCAAACTAGTCAAAGGTCGAGGCCTGGCCAAACTGTTAGCCAAATCAAATTTCAGGGCGCTCGAGATAAATCACCTAGAATCACACGGATATCTCCCAGATATAGAGGAGCTTGATGATCAAACACCTACGATCCATATTGAAGAAAATTTTTTTCCTCTACTTGGTATTGCGATATTGTTTCATACCTCCTTACCCTTCAGTGCCCGAATGATATGACTCCATCCAAAGAGAGAAATTTGAAACAACATGTAGTTAAATATTGTATTATTGATGACCAACTATACTAGAAGGATCCTCTAGGTTTCTTGTTGTGTTGCTTAACAGAACCCGAAACAGAAAGTGTCATAAATGAATTTCATGAAGGAGTGTGTCGAGGACACCACGCCTGGAGGGCAACGAACTACACTATTTTAAGAGCTGAATATTACTGGCCAAAGTTATTTACTGATGTGAATGCCAAGGTCAGAGCCTGCAAATCTCGCCAATTGTGTTGGATTACAGAGAGGAGGGGTGAATCAGTAATAGAGGAATTTAATCCTTTTTTAACAAAATAATCCAAGTGTTATGTCAATGTAGAATTATCATCCAATAATGAGCAATGAACAAATGAACAATCATACACATACACAGTACACCAGTGTTTTACGTGGAAACCCAAAGCGGGAGAAAACCACGAAATGATTTTTCTTATATGTGTTGAAGAATTACATTCATTGGAAGCACCAACTTCCTTTGTTTTCTAGCTGCATCTGGAAGGAGGCTCCAAACCCGTAGTTTCTCAGGCTACAACCTAAAGGAAGCTCCAACTCCCCAATTCTCTGGCTACAACTAGAAGGACGCTACAACCCCCTATGTTCTCCGGCTACAACTGGAGGGTGGCTACAACCACCTGTCCTTGCCCCATCCTGCCACCCTGAAGTAGAAGTAGAATGATGGAACCACTGTCACACTATCACTATGAGATAGACCACTGTAAACCTATACCAATAAATATGAACCATGCATCAACCTGTACCTCAACCTGTACCATAAACAAGTGCATCAACCATGCACCAACCTGTACCAAACAACCTGTAATCAACCTGTACCATAAACAAGTGCATCCAACCATGTACCAAGTATGTTACAATCATGTGTCAACTACTCATCAACTATGACTCATCAATATGTACCAACATCATCAACTATACACCTTATGTATCTGCCAACTCATCAACTAGTTGTCTCAACCATGTACTCAACATGTGCCTCAACCAAAAGCCCTCATCAATTTCATCATTAAAATCTGATTTGTAGCTCTATGATAGACCTGGTGTATATTATCACATTCCTGCAAACCTTCCTTAACTTTAACAATAAGAGACTAACATTTTCATCAAACTTTTCTTTAGTCTCACATGCCTAGTTTCGGATTAGTCAACAACCCTAACTTGAAGTAATAATAACTTTGTACCTGTAATGTATAAATATCTTAAACTGATATACAATGTTCGTCAGTTTGTTTTATGCAATTCCTCCAAATTTCACTACTGTGAACCTCTCATAAAAGGAGTTATAGAAAAAATGACATACCTTGCTCAATTATGGCTTATTTTAGAGAGCGACCTTGTAGAGAATTCCCTGCAAGGAATATTTGTTGAATTGATCTGAAAATGTTACGCAGTATACTAAATATTGTATCCTAACCAACACATTTGGTCTCACTAAATTTGGATCTGTTATGAATAATTTATGACGATTTTACCTGAAACACTTGTTTTTGACTAGTTTTAGGACTAGCCACAAACCCTATTTTCCACGGAGTGTAATTGCCAAAATACAATGACCCACAAGTATAATTGTTTACCATAGATACTTGGATATGTTTTCTCAATGGAATAGCAGTTTCACGGTCTGAATCATTATAGAAAAAAAGTTATAGCAAAAATGGTGAGATGACCTATAAATAACATACCTTAGAAAGCACCATCAAAAGAATTTATCCTTCCTGGCATTTCGGCCTTCTTTTCTTCACCTTCCCTCAAAATTTTGTCTTATATATCCTTGGTTACCTCAGCTACCTATAGATATTCAATATGTTCAAGTGTGTCTTAAATGAGAGAGCATTGCCTCTTATTTATACTCTCCAAGTAGCTTCCTTAAAAACATCTTCCAGGTCACTTGGCCCCACTTTCCTTATTTTAGGGTTAACCCACTTCTAATTTCTCCATTAAATTTATTATTGAAATAATTTGTTTTGTATTCACTTTGAATTATAAAACACTCATTACTTCACTTTATTATTTACCTTTTAAAATCTCTTAAACCACTTTGACTACTTTGACCTTTTGGGG
>ML778044.1:322599-380403 GCA_009831015.1 Picea engelmannii
TCCTTTCCATAGCTCGTAGGGAGTTTTATCAGTGTTGTTTCTGAGCATTACTCTATTTTGAATGTGAACTGTTGTATGCACTTCCTGTGTCCAAAAAATATCTGTCAACTTTGAATCCATTATCATTGTTCGAGCCATTTCTTATACTGTCATCTTCTTTCTTTCAACAACTCCATTCTGTTGAGGTGTCCTAGCTACAGAGAATTGCATTTTTATTCCATGATTGCTGCAGTATTCCGTAAATTCCTTTGAGGTGAATTCTCCTCCATTATCCAATCTTAAGCATTTGATTCTTGAATCCATCTCATTTTCAACCATTTCCTTGTAGATCTTGAAATTTTCAAAATCTTCTGACTTGTTCTTGAGAAAACAAACTGCAGTCATTCTTGTATAATCATTAACTAATAACATAAAGTATCTCTCACCTTTTAAGATTTTTGTTGTAGTTGGTCTAACTAGATCAGTATGCACAATTTCCAGTGGTTTTGTTGTTGAATATTCCTTTGATTTGAACCTGGTCTTTGTTTTCTTTCCTTGTTGGCAATGATTGCATAAAGTGTTGGTTGGTTTCGTGATCTGGGGAATTTCTCTGACTGTTTCTTTTTTGTTGACTTTGACAAGGTTATCAAAATGCATGTGACCCATTCTTCTGTGCCATAGCCAACTTTCATGTTCCTTTCCTAGACAACACTTTTCATTTCCAATTTCACTTAACACATATATGTTGCTTGAAGTTCTTGCAGCTGTAGCGACCGATTTCCCTGAACCTTCCTTTCTTATCTCACACTTTTGTGAATCGAAAGTAACTTTATGACCTTGGTCACACATTTGACTCACACTTAAAATATTATGTTTCATATCTTCTACTAGTAGAACATTTTCTGGCTTTTCATTCTTGTTCCCAATTCAGACTGTGCCTTTTCCAATGATTTTGGCTTAATCATCATTTCCGAAGGAGACTGATCCATCTCTTTCCTTTCATAATGTAAGAAACTTGTCTCTATCACCTGTCATGTGTTTTGAATATCCACTGTCAACATACCAACCATGTTTCTTCTGTTTAACTTGTAGAGCGACTATGCATATTTCATTGTTATACTGATCTTGCTTTCTTATCCATGTCGTTTTCTGAGGTTCTTGTTTGTCACTTTGTTGAGGTTCTTTAGGAGGGACTGTCATTCTGCAATTTTTGGCCATGTGTCCAAAATTGTTACATTTGTAACATTCCACTTCAGTGCTCAAAGATTCAAATCTGTTGTAACTTCTTCTATGTGTTTCACTAGGTCTTCTTGAATAACCCCTTTGTGTATGGCTCTCATAGTAGTTATTATTCATGTTGTTATCTCTGCAATTTACAACTTTATGTCCAAAATTATTACATGCATAACATAAACCAAAAAATATAGTTTGATACCTAGTAGTTGAAGATCTTCTGAAAGGAGTTGCTCTTATGAATCCTTCTTCTTCTTGAGGCATGTCTATTTGTTACTGATTCTGAAATCTGAATCTTCTCGGTGGAGGAGTGTCCCTGTAATCTTCCTTGTATATCTTTTAATCCCCTTTGATTGTTTTTGCATAGATTTTTGGATTTTTTTTCTTGCTCTGTTGTTTTGGAGCTTGATCCTTTTTCTGTCTGATTTTATCCAAGTCCGGACTTGTCAAGATGAGATTTTTTACTGCTGATAATGTCATCTAGAACTTTTGAGCTATTCTGCATATTTTTCTTTTGAATATCCTTTCTTAGTGTGACAATCTCTGCTTCCAAGTTTCCAATGATCCTGTCCTTTCCTTCTAGTTGTTCTTTGAGTGCTTCTTCAATTCTTTTATCTTCTTCTATTTGAACCTTCAATTTTGTGATCATTTGTTCTAGTTCTTAAGTGTCTTTTTTCTTATCTATTTTTGCTTGTAGTTTCTTATTTTTCTTCTTTTCTCTTCTGATAACTTCTATGGCACTCATTAATTATTCTTGGAAGTCAACTTCTACCTCTTCATATGCTTCTTAATATTATTCTTCGGAGTCTTCTTTATCAGAGTCTTCTACTGCCATGAATAGAACTCTCCCTGTTTCACTGTCACTGAGTTCATCTTCATCTGATGATGAGATGTCTTCTTTGGTGCAAAATCTTTTCTTGAAAAATTTCTTTGTAGTTCTTTTACCTTTATATGTTTGTCTACCTTTTGAGTAACCTTCATCATTTTTCTTTTTCTTATGAGGATATTTGTTAGAAAAATGACCAATACCATCACAATTAAAACAAATTAAAGGAATCTTACCTCTATACCTACCATTGGTTCCCTTGTTCAGTCTTTTGACGAAGTTGGCCATTTCTTCATCATCTTCCGAGATGTCGTTGTTGTTGTTATATTCTTCTTGTTCCTTTTTCTTATTCTTTGATATTTTGGATGCTTTGAAGGCTGCTTCTTTTACATATGGATTTTCCTATTCAGTTCTCATTTCATAAGCTGTGAAGATTCCATGCAGTTCGTCCATGCTTATTGAGTTTATATCTGATCTTTCTTCTAGTGCTGATATCTTAGGGTTAAATATCATAGGAAGAGATCTTAGTACCTTTTGAAAAATTACAGATTCTTTGATTTCTTCTCCCAATCCTATGATTGCATCCATTGTTTCATCGACTCGTAAGAAGTAGGCTGCAATATTCTCATCTTCCTTCATTTTTAGTTGTTCGAACTGACCCTTGTAAATTTGAATCTTTGTTGCTTTGAATTTTGTATCTCCTTCATAAATATTTCGAAGCTTGTCACAAATATCTTTAGCAGATTTACAATGTGCAACTTTGGTGAATATCGTTTCACTGAGACCATTCAGAAGTGCATTTGTGGCTTTGGAATCATTCTGAACGAATTTCACTGCTTTGTCATTTGTTGGTGGAATTGTTGGTGCTGTGTATCCATCTACAATTGATTGCCAAATTTTAAATCCTTGTGCTTGTACATATGTCTTCATCCTTATGCTCCAAAAAGCATTCTTTTGTCCATAAAACTGTGGTATTCCATATTTATACAAGTTTTTTCTCTCCATGATCTACCTTTTAGTGGTTAAACTAATTTCTGAAAGAACCTGCTCTGATACCAAATGTTGGATTACTGAGAGGGGGGGTGAATCAGTAATAGAGCAATTTAATCATTTTTCTAACCAAATAATCCAAGTGTTATGTCAATATAGAATTATCATCCAATAATGAGCAATGAAAAAATGAACAATCATAAACATACATAGTACACTAGTGTTTTACGTGGAAACCCAAAGCGGGAGAAAACCACAGAATGATTTTTCTTATATGTCTTGAAAAATTACATTCATTGGAAGCACCATCTTCCTTTGTTTTCCAGCTACAACTGGAAGGAGGCTCCAACCCCGTAGTTTCTCAGGCTACAACTTGAACGAAGCTCCAACTCCTCAATTCTATGGCTATAACCAGAAGGAGGCTACAACCCCCTATGTTGTTCGGCTACAACTGGAGGGTGGCTACAACCACCTGTCCTTGCCCCATCCTGCCACCCTGAAGTAGAAGTAGAATGATGGAACCACTATCAAACTATCACTGTGAGATATACCATTGTAAACCTATACCAATAATTTTGAACCATGCATCAACCATGCATCAACCTGTACCTCAACTTGTAATTAACATGTACCATAAACAAGTGCATCAACCACGCACCAACCTCTACCAAACAACCTGTAATCAACTTGTACCATAAACAAGTGCATCCAACCATGTACCAAGAATGTACCAATCATGTGTCAACTACTCATCAACTATGAGTCATCATTATGTACCAACATCATCAACTATACACCTCATGCATGTGCCAACTCATCAACTAGTTGTTTCAACCATGTACTCAACATGTACCTCAACCAAAATCACTCATCAATTTCATCATTCAAATATGATATTTAGCTTTGTAATAGACCTGGTGTATATTATCGCATTCCTGCAAACCTTCCTTAACTTTAACAACAAGAGACTAGCATTTTCATCAAACTTTTCTTTAGTCTCACATGCCTAGTTTTGGATTAGTCAACAACCCTAACTTGAAGTAATCATAAATTTGTACATGTAATGTATAAAGATATGAAACTAATAAACAATGTTCTTCAGTGTGTTTTATGAAATTCCTCCAAGTTTCACTACTTGGAACCTCTCAGAAAAGGAGTTATAGAAAAAATCGCATACCTTGCTCAATTTTGGCTTATTCTAGAGAGAGACCTTGTAGAGCGTTCCCTGCATGGAATATTTGTTAAATTGATATGAAAATGTTGCAAAACATACTAAATACTGTACCCTAATCAAAACATTTGGTCTCACTGAATTTGGATCTGTTATGAAGAAGTTATGACGTTTTTACCCGAAACACATGTTTTTGACTAGTTTCAGGACTAGCCACAAACCCTATTTTCCACGGAGTGTAACTCCAAAACTACAATGAACCACAAGCTTAATTGTTTACCAAATATACTTAGATATGTTTTCTCAATGGAATATCAATTTCATGGTCTGAATCATTATAGAAAAAACGTTATAGCGAAAATGGTGAAATGACCTATAAATAACATACCTTAGAAAGCACCATCAAAAGAATTTATCCTTCCTAGCATTTCAACCTTCTTTTCTTCACCTTCCCTCATAATTTCAGTTTATATATCCTTGGTTACCTTAGACACCTATATATATTCAATATTCTCAAATGCGTCTTAAATGAGAGAGCCTTGCCTCTTATTTATACTCTCCAAGTAGCTTCCTTAAAAACATCTTATAGGTCACTTGGCCCCACTTTCCTTATTTTAGGGTTAACCCACTTCCAATTTCTCCATGAAATTTATTATTGAAATAATTTCTTTTGTATTCACTTTGAATTATAATAGGCTCATTACTTCACTTTATTATTTACCTTTTAAAATCTCTTAAACCACTTTGACTACTTTGACCTTTTGGGGCTTCTAGATGACATGTGAGGGTCCTCCAACTTCATAAGGCCATAAATCTCAAATTGTGAGGAGTTATGTGACTTTCCACATACCACCAAAAATGGCATGACATTTACTATCCATATAGAATAGTATTATCTAAAAATATATCATAACTCATACCTGTAGAATTCTTGCAGAAACCCCAATAGATCTAGAATTCTAGTTAAATTGAACACATGCAATTTGCTGATATTCAAGAGATGAGAGAAAAAAATTTCTCCATAAATCAGAGAATTATATTAATAAAAAATGAATATACATGAGAAACCATTCTCAAAAAGAAGAGAGGAGGTGAATATATAGAATTTCCAACATAGAAATTCTAGTAAAAAAAAGTTAGAAATAGCTAAAATAGGTGTCATAAGCTAAGGGAGACCACATAGTTCGACCTAGAACACTAAAGATACATGTCACACACTCATTAATGTCCACAAGAGTCAATTGATGTGCATTAGCTCACTTAATCTCACTCAACTGAAAAGAGAAGCAGTTCCAACTCACTTAACTGACCCAAAATAGTAGTTACTAATAATAATAACGACAAAATCATTAATTAAGGAATAAATCTCTCACTCAAAGAGGAGGTGCACATTCCCCAATAATAGATGATTTTTTGCATGGGGGAGTTGGAATAAATCATGAATAAATCATGAATAAATCAAGAAAATCAAGAATAAATCGAGAAAATCAAGAACCGGGAGTTGAGTCTTGATCTAAAATTAGCAGTTTTCCCTAAAATCTAGGGATGAGGCACCCTTCTTCTTCATGTGGCAAAATTAGGTGAAATAAAGTGTAAATGAATGTATTAACCAAGATCTAGGAGCCTAAGCTAGGTATAAACTAATGTAAGTTAGGGTTATTCTCCAACACCCCCCCTTAAGCCTAACTGTAATGACAAAAAAAATTGAGTCCCGACAACTTGGCCATTTTAAGTACTCATTACATAAAAGAACTCCTCATGAAAAGAGGAAAGAGGGAAAACCTCGTGGGAAACCCCCCCCCCCCAAAAAAAAAAAGAGGAAAAAAAATGTTGAGTGGCCAAAAGTGACCTACTCAGTTGTCTCCACCACTCCAAGCATAGCTCTCAGTTCTAAAAATTTATTTTCAGTGAAGGAATTGGTGAAGATGTCTGCAACCTATTGCTCTGTAAGACAGCACTGCAGTGAAATGACTCTATCATAGATCCGCTCGCGGATGTAATGCATGTGAATCTCTATGTGCTTGGTCCTATGCCTCTGAACTGGATCAATTGATATCTGAATGGACCCCTGATTGTCACAAAATATGCCAGTCGGAAGTAGATACTGAATACCAAACTCGGAGAGAATCCCTCGCAACCAAACAACGTGTGTAGCTACATTCACTACACCTCTATACTCTGCCTCTGCTGTAGATAAAGCAATCATGGATTGCTTCTTGCTAGACCAACAAAATGGCCCTGAACCAAAGATGAAAACATAACCAGAGGTGGACTTGTGGTCTGTACCATTGCCAACCCAATCAGAATCTGTGTACCCAATTAGTGAAAGTGGGCAATCTACAACATAAAAGATACCAAAACTGGGAGTACCTTTCACATATCTAAGGATTCTCTTTGCATCTTTCCAGTGAAGCTCATGAGGCTCCTGCATATATCTGGAACAAACTCCTACTGCAAAAGAGATATCAGGTCGGGTGTGAGTAAGATACAACAAACTCCCAACCAACTGTCGATACAGTGCACTGTCCACCAAAGGTGTAGTACCCGCATCCTCAAATCTGACCCTTAAAAGAAAGGGATATGTTGTTGGCTTGCATTATGTCATCTGAAAGCAGACAAGTAGATCTGATGCATGCTTAGACTGTGCCATCTTGATCCCTGAAATAGATTGAGAAACTTCAAGACCAAGAAAGTAGTGTAATAGTCCCAAATCTGTCATGGAAAATCAATCGTGCAATGTTGATTTTGCCGAATCAATAGTTGAAGTAAGGTTCCCTGTCATCAGTAAGTCATCTACATAAAGTACTATCAGAAAAAGGGAATCATCATGTTGCAGCAAATAAACATTCAGATCAGATTTGCATCGAATGAATCCAATGGAAAGCAGGAAAAAATCCATCTTTGCATACCAGGCTCTGGGCCCCTGTTTTAGGCCATACAAAGATTTATTTAATCTGCAAACGAGGGAAGAGTTCTGAATGTATCCATGTGGCTGATCCATATACATCTCCTCCTTGAAATCTCCATGAATAAATGCACTCTTCACATCCATGTGGTGAACTTCCCATCTACGAGAAGTGGCAATGGCCAAAACTAATCGAATAGAGTCCATTTTTGCAACAGGTGCAAATGTCTTTGTGTAGTCTATGCCATGTACCTGTGAGTATCCTTTTGTGACAAGTCGAGATTTGTACTTACTAATCTCACCATCTACAGAAATATTTGTTCGATATATCCATCGACATCGAACAATCTTTCTTCCTTTCGGAAGTGGAACCAAGTCCCATGTGTTGTTGTCCATAAGAGCAGAATACTCTTCATCCATGGTAGCCTCCTAGAGTGGGTTTCCAACAGCCTCAGAGTGTGAATTTGGATATGAACCAAGTGACATATAGCAATGTATGGTCAGCAAAGGTTTTGTGGAAGCTAGGGCTTGAGGAACCCCAAAAGACTGTGATCTAGTCCTTCTTGTATCCGCAGGATCACCGACTAGTTCACCCGTATCTTGCAGGGTTTTCTCTGCCCAAGTTGGAAACTGAGTTGGAGAAGCCATGACCTACTCCTCATCCTCTATATTAGACCCAAAATTATACTCTAATGGTTGCTCTGAAGTTCTCGAAGAAGTTTCTGACTCCTCCTCATCAGTGACAACAAGTGGTTCCTCGGCAAGGTCTTCTAAAAAATCATGCAGTGATTCTTCTTCAAACTTCACACTTCGAGCTAGAATGAAATTTTCAGTGTGAGAGTGTAGAAATTTATATCCTTTGAAACCTTTAGGATATCCAAAAAATATGCATTCAACACTTTGAGGCTCCAAATCCTTCCTCTTATCTGTCGGAATGTGAGCCCATGCTCGTGAACCAAAAATACGAAAGTGTGACACTTTTAGTTTCTTATCGGTCCAACATTCAAAAGGAGTGGTGCCTTTGAGTGATTTGTGAGGAACTCAGTTCTGAATGCATGATTCACAATTAATAGTTTCATCCCATCGCTTGGGAGCTAATGATTTCGACTGGAGCATACAATTGGCCATCTCTTTTAAGGACCGGTTTTTCCTCTCTACAACATCGTTCTGCTGTGGTGTATATGGCACTGTGTGTTGTAGTTGTATACCTACATCAATACAAAGTTGTTGCACATATTTGTTGACATACTCCCCCCCATTATCAGTACGGAGTATCTTAATATTACACCCAGACTCATTCTCAGCAAGTGCTTTAAATTCTATAAGGCATTCAAATACTTCTGATTTTAATTTAAAAAAAAATACCCAAGTAAAGCGAGAGAAATCATCTATGAAGGTGAGTACATATCGAGCCTTACTAATTGACGGCTGCGGGAATGGGCCCATGATGTCACTATCAATCATCCCAAGAGGTGAAGAATCTCTATGTGCCTTCCCTTTGTCAAACTTTTTCTCTGGATGCTTGCCAAGAATGCATCCTTGACATACATCACTTGTGAATTTAATAGCTGGCAATCCTTCTACCATGTTTTCTTTGTTGAGTTGATGCAAGTACTTATAATTTAGATGGACACATATTTCATGCCATAACCTGCTGATATCATTAGATTGTGACAGAAATACAGTGCTAATAGATTTAGGAACAAAGTGGGAGAAGAAATACAAACAAGAACCATAATCTGCAATTCCATGTCCAAGCTGTGAGCCTGTGGAAATGTCAGTAATCACTGCGGAGTCTGGAGTGAACTCCACCTTCCTTCCAGAGCTGGAATGAGTGATATTATATATCAAGAGAAGATTTTTGGACAGCGAGGGAACATGAAGCACATTTGTGAATCAAGCCCCTTCAAAATCAACAATTCCTTTGCCGCACACCTTTGCGAGTGTGGCATCTCCCAAGTAAATTGGGGATTTGGTGCTTTCTTCGATGGAGGAAAATTCATCTTTTGATGCAGCCATATGGTTCGATGCACTTGAATCAAGGATACAAGATGATGGAGTGGATGTGACAACCATTAAATCATGACCATCTCATGCTCTCCCTCCCGTTCTGTTATCATCTTTCTTCTTTGCATTTTTGGGCACCATGAGATTGCGTTGCTACAATTGCTTAGCCATCTCATCGATAGTCTTCCTCATGCAATTTTATTCGGGATGAAAACCTTTGTAACAGTAGCTAAAAAAAAATTTTTCCTTCTTCTTCTCACCCTTAGGCTCAAAAGAGTTATCTGAAGATTGTGCGGATCTCTCCTTCTTCGATTCAGGAAATTTACCCATTCCTTTTTTCTTGTCTTTTCCACTGCTCTTTGGAGCATTAGTAGCCACAAGTGCTTGGTTCTTGGAATGCTTGATGGCACCCATTTGGACTAAATTATATTTCTCTTGAGTTAATACTGCAATGAAATCATTCAATGGAGACATTTTCCATTTTTCCTGAGTCAATTTAGATGCTTGAAAAGACGACACAAATACGGAATATTCGGGGCCTAATTTCGAGAGAATTGAAAGGATGAGTTGTTCTTCCTCTTTCGTGACTCCACATGCATTAATTTCAACAAGGAGGGATTTGAACCTGGTGAAGAATTCTTGTAGGTTTCTGAAATGAATTGGACTTAGGGATATGAGTTTATTCTCCAGTTGATGCACTCTCATTGCATCCTGCTTGCCGAATAGTCCTTCCAATGTGGTCCAGACCACATTGGGAGTAGTGGCTCTACTAACATGAAAGAGGAGATATCTATAAATTTATAGGCATATCATCCCAATTGCTTCATCTAATTTATTGAAATACTTTATCTTCTCCACTGTAGCAGTCGGTTATTTCTCCGTTACCATTGTTACCCTGTAAAGCCCTTTGCTTCGGAGGAGCAGAGAGATCTATGTCTTCCATTCGAAGTAATTGAAAGGATTTAGAATGAGTTTTGTGGGCTGAGAGAGATGATCCATTTCTTCTTTCTGCACCTCCTGATTATCTATACCTACAAAAAAAACCATGTACAATCCACTAGATTCAATCTAGCTCTGATACCAAGTAGAATTCCTGCAGAAACCCCAATAGATCTAGAATTCTAGTTAAATTGAACACATGCAATTTGTTGATATTCAAAAGATGAGAGAATTTTTTTGCTCCATAAATAAGAGAATTATATTAATAAAAAATGAATATACATGAGCAACCATTCTCAAAAAGAACAGAGGAGGTGAATATATAGAATTTCCAACATAGAAATTCTAGCCAAAAAAAGCTAGAAATAGCTAAAATAGCTAGGAGACCACATAGTTCGACTTAGACCACTAAAGATACATGTCACACACTCATTAATGTCCACAAGAGTCAAGTGATGCACATTATCTCACTTAAGCTCACTTAACTGACAAGAGAAGCAGTTCCAACTCACTTAACTGACCTGAAATAGTAGTTACTAATAATAGTAATGACAAAAATCATTAATTAAGGAATAAATATCTCACTCAAAGATGAGGTGTGCATTCCCCAATAATAGATGAGTTTGTGCACGGGGGAGTTGGAATAAATCATGAATAAATCAAGAAAATCAAGAATAAATCAAGAAAATCAAGAACCGGGAGTTGAGTCTTGATATAAAATTAGCAGTTTTTCCTAAAATCTAGGGATGAGGCGCCCTTCTTCTCTATGTGGAAAAATTAGGTGAAATAAAGTGTAAATGAATGTATTAACCAAGATCTAGGAGTCTAAGCTAGGTATAAACTAATGTAAGTTAGGGTTATTCTCCAACAATATCGTTATCCATCAAACAAACTTGGGTCCATTACCCAAACCTGGGGTCTCCAACTTCTCATGGCCATTACTCTCTAACCATGAGGAGTTATGTGATGTTCTACATACCACCAGAAATGGCATGACAAGAACTATCCATATAGGATAGTTTCCCTGATACATTCACTGTCCTTCATCTCATTATTCCAAAATTAAGCATGGGTTCTCTTACTCTGCAAAGCGTCTTCCCGTGAGGGATTTCACCATAATGGGACCACTTTGGAGTTCATTCATATTTACTTCTTATCAACCATGAAAAAACAATAATGATTCATATTTACATCAAACAATCTTGGATCCATTACCCAAACTTTTGTGCTACGGGGCTTTCTTCAAGGGTTGACATCAATGACAACCAACCTTAATCAACAAATTGTTCTCTGGT
This sequence comes from Picea engelmannii, assembly GCA_009831015.1. NCBI lineage: Eukaryota > Viridiplantae > Streptophyta > Pinopsida > Pinales > Pinaceae > Picea > Picea engelmannii. The sequence goes on from ML778044.1 coordinate 333,945, forward strand.
AAGAAAAAGATCCATGCACTACCTTTAATCCTGGTCAAAGCAGAAGCTCCCTTTCAACAATGGAGTCTAGATTTCATCGGAGAAATCCATCTGCAGTCAAGCACCCAACATAAATGGATTTTAACCACTACCAATTACTTCACGAAGTGGGTCAAATCCATTCCAACTCAGAATGCTACGGATTTAGTAGTAATAAATTCTTGGAAGAGAACATCCTATCGAGATTTGGTTGTCCTCAAAAAATAGTCACTGACAATGCCCAAGCTTTCAAATCTATGGCAATGGTCAATTTCTGCCAAAAATACAACATTGTGTTAGAAGATTCGACAACCTATTATCCTCAGGGGAATGGGTTGGCCGAATCGTCTAACAAGAGACTGATGACCATAATCAAGAAAGTGTCGACATAAAATAAGAAGGCTTGGCACGTTCACTTGAAATATGCCTTAAGGGTGAATCAAATCGACACCAAGAAATCAATAGGTATGTCCCCTTTTCAAATGGTTTATGGTACTGACGTTGTCCTTCCTATCAATCTTGCTCTTCATGTGATGAAGCTCTGGAAGGATGCAAATGAAGATCCAAACAACGTTACAAGAAGAATAAATCACATAATCGAAGTCCAGCAAAATAGGGTCAAAGTAGACGACAAACTTCAAAAGTACCAACATAATATGAAGGCCTTGTTCGATAAAAAAGCTAAAGACAAAGATTTCCTCCCTCGCAATTTAGTTTTGAAGTGGGATGCTAGGAAAGAAGATGCAGGAAAACATGGAAAGTTCGACCATCTTTGGTTCGGACCATTCAGGTTTGCAGCTGCTGAGGGGAAAAATTCTTTCTTACTGGAAAACCTCGACGAAAAATTCTTGACGCTCCTATCAACGGGCGTTACCTAAAACATTTTATGCAATAATCGCTTTCCAGATTTCCATTGTATATACCGATTTCGGTTTCCCTGTTTCAATTTGCAATTTTATTTTTCTTTTGTAAATTACCCAAATTTTAATTTTACTGTAAATAAACCAGGTTTACTTGATATCATCAAAACAAAAATATAAACACACACACACACACATATATATCACATACCATCTATATTCTGCAGATTTTTCTGACACCTCCCATTTTGTTTTCTGGAAGAATACATACTATCAGACGAAATATAAGGATACATCAGAATCCAACACTTGTTTTTCAAAGACATTTGTTTTCTCTTAAAATGGGTGATAAATTAATGATTTACTTGATTGAAAATACAAAGAAAATCTAAGGTATGAACTCCTACCCCACTAGTCCAAGCTGAAGTTTGAAATAAATCTTATTGGATGAAAAGGGGGTTTCACTCATATAGATATTGTCGCTTGATCAGAGATCATAAAAGTATGAATATTATAAATTAATTCTGAAGCCTTCTCTAAATAAAATGAAAATGAAATAAATAAAAAAATCAAATAAAAGAAGAAAGAAAATAAGAATAAAAAGGGCTTGAAAGGAAGTTCTAGAATCAATAAACAAACTTGTGGGGGAATGAGATTCTTTTGCATCAAACCCTCTGAGTCTTCATTTCGTTTATTTTGCCTATCCCTGAGCTTCTATTCTCTTCTGATTTTCACTACCTTTCCTTATTCTTCATAGAAAGAAAGAATCTCACCTTGACTCTGAAAACTTAAAAACATATCTTCAAAACGAGATTAGGCGAAAATCTTTATGTTCATATGATTTTAACTAAAAGAAAGTATGTCTAGGCTAATCCTGATAACTTTATCTCTTCTATTTGGTTTTAAAATGACTAATTCACTCAAGGTTGATCCCTGAAATTCAAAATCCCTATAAAATCTTCCCTATAGGCGAAGGTGTATTGAAGATTGGAAGAAAATTAGTTTCAGAGCATGCTTAAAAAATTATGACAGACATTCATTTTAAAAACATTTAAGCAGATATCATCCCTTGTATGATACATACATATTTATTGCCCCCACTTAAAAATATTAAAATATAAGACAGATGGTGAAAGGAAATTCATAATTTGATTGCCCCCATCTAGTCCAAGACAAATGGTGAAAGGAAATTCAAAATTCGATTGCCCCCATTTTGTCCAAAAATAGATGATGAAAGGAAATTCATGTAAGGATTTCCCTCATCTCAGCGAATTGCAAAAGTGCTAATTGAACTGGTGAAAGGAAATTCAATGGGAGAAGTAGATAACTTCATCGGGGTACTAAACAGGCTCGCTGGCAGTGAAGTAATGCCTATGATATCTACATGGATGTCATACATATCTACATGACATACTCTGAAATCTAATTTTATTTCTACTACTATTTACATTATGAACCAACGAGGGATCCCCTAAATAAATCTGTTACATATACTTAACCTTGATGCGAACAAAATCGATCAAAATCTAATATTTCGGTTAAAGTTATTTTGATTATCTTAAGCAAATCCAAACTCAATTTTAGGAAAGAGAAATTCTAAATAGCCTAACTTAATCCCTAAAACGTGTTTCCCAGAAATGCAATAATGACTCCATTTTCCCAATAAAGGCACTCGGTCTACTGTCATTCCACATCTCACAGGGAGACACGATCCCCAGATGGAGCCTATGTTGGAACACATACAATTCTAAATTTCTAGCTTTATATCCCTCATCTCATGAAAAAACATTTTTCCCAAAGGAAAGGGTAATTTAGAAAGCAACTTTCGATTTTTTAATTCAATTCCATTATTGGTTAATTAGAAATAAGGCACGCACAGTATCCACCATTGATGAGTTTTTCTTGTTTGATCGAATGACCCTAATACCTTCTGAATTTTGGAGTCGCCTTAATTTTAAAGAGTCAAATCACTAAAAGTCACCTCGGAGCTTCGCGCTTCGGGCGATTCTATAAGTCTTAACGATAAAAGCTCCGAACTCCGAATTTCGAAGATATCTATTCTCTACTTTTCCTAAATCGTTTTAAAGACACGAGTTGTAATACAGGTGTACCTTTGAGTCTTCCCTGAGTTAACATGTGGCACCTCCCTTTCCTAGACACATCATCCAGAATGACGTCATCCATAAAACATCGATATGGGAGATGATCCTTCAGGAGTTTAACAAAGAATGAAGGCATGAATCACCAAAATATCAAAACGTCGAGGTATTAAATGTTAATGAATCAAGTTAATCGTGATCAAGAGATAATTAATTACTTCACACTTTGGAGTTCAGACGCTTACCCTTTATCATATTCTAAAATTTCCGAAGTTTGAATTCCCTAAATGCTTAAAGTTAAATATGATTGATTAAGACTTTTACTAGATAATTAATCACTTCACAGTTTCGAGAATTTTCTCTCAAGCTATATTTAAAGTTCTTGAAGTCCGAACTCCCAAAACACTCAAAATTGACACACCTTTTTAAACATGATTAATTAATATTTTAAAAGAGATTATACAGGGATTAACCTTCGCAAATTCATGATTCAGATAATTCTCACTCTGTCTCATCTAAAACTCCTGAACACAAACCGTCGGATATTAATGCCATTTAAGAATAGTTAAGGAAAATGATTTTAAAGCAGATCGTGGATCACCAAGTAGAATTTTCCATTAAATTTAATAAATTTTCCGTCAGTAAAGCTATACTAGAATCAATGCATCTGATTTGAATAAAAACACTTCTATTTTGAATTCATTCTCACCTCTCGTAAATTAGCAAGTTTTATCTAATTAAGAAGCTCATGCAATTCCTCTGCAATAGGTAACCTCATTATGTCCTCTTGATATTATGGCACCACAGAAAATGATGAAGAAGAATGATACGACAGGCGAGGTTTCAAACCCAAATGCGGATATTTTATCAGACACAATGCCTCGAGCCACATACACTGTAAAAAATTGAACATGGGTTTTTGAAGTTTTGGAATGGGAAATCATAAACTGTCCAGAGGATTCCGGTGGTGAAGTAGTTGAATATTTTACAGCCAAGCTTAGACATGTAGCCTAGGCAGAGCTACAAAATATAGCTGCACGATTGAGACTTGTGCCGTATAACGACATGATAAGTTGGGCCTTGGAAAACATCAATGTCCAGACTAGGAGCATCATCAACCATCAGAAGGTTGTCGTTGGTTCTTTCCAACTAGAACACCTCCAAGTAATGTATAAGATAGCTCCCAATCCTAAATATACTTACAATGCTGCATTTATTTTGGAGTTTGAGCAAAGGGAATGCATCCAATATGACAAGAGTTGTCCCGATATAATCTGGTCCTGGTGGGGGCACCACAAGAAGTTCAGGGCCGATGCTCATGGTATGTATGCCACAACATCGTTGGACACTCACATGATTTACGTAGCCATGATTATTTGTCGATTTTTCAGGAAGAAGAGCCCTACTCATTTCCTGGTGGGATGGGTATCTATCATGCACGAGGTGTCCAAGGGATACACTTTTAATTGGGCCAAAATGTCGTCAGATAACTTGGCCAAAGGAATCACTGAATACAAATTAGTGAAATCAAAGGGGCTTCCCACCCCTTTCTATATGTATGTGTATGTCATAGACACCATCTATTTCATGACACCTTTCCCATTGATGAATTGGAGCTGGATCCCGACACGTGCATAACCCATTCACTTCTACCATTACAAGTTGTGGGAGGAAAAATCCAAGGATTTCTTTTATGAAATATGTCACAATGTAGTGGTTCTTATTCATATAGCCCTGTATGGTCACCCACCTCCTTGAATTTTAGACAGGATTATGGGAAATCTGGGTAAGCTAGTAGATTGGTTTATTGAAGAGAACTTCTCTTATATCAGGGTTTTTGGATGCTCAGTTCCTCCCCATGCTCTCCCACGATTTTTACCAGACTGACTGGTATGCATAGAAGTAGCCTACCAGACAATAACGAGAGGCATCAACAAAGAGATGAAGGCAGCACAAAAAAAGGTATGGCCGAATTTTCCTATCCAGGTCGACATGTTTTCACTATTAGATTTCGGTCACTCCAAAGTGGAGGCTGCGGCTTTGGAATATTTCAAATTGGTTGACATTTAGTTCAAAAGACATGATCCACATAATATTGTGGAAAACCACCTAGACCAGTTCAATATGAGGCGGTATGTGCATGAAAACTCCCCGTACGACGAAATATTCAGGGGAGTTAGATCCTACAAAGAGGTGCAGGATAGATTTCAAACCCTGCCTCCAAACCAACAAGCAAGTTTTATCAGTTTTCAAATACACAGACGGAATAACCTACCTAAGATACTACAAGGAGAACAAATAACCACTCCCCCTTTCGAGGAAGTCACGTCAACAAGTTTAGAAGCGAACCACCCGGAAAAACAAAAAGCTGAGGAAACCCCAAAGAGCTTGGAGGAGTGGATTCAACAATTAGAAGCATCATTGTCAAACCAGTTGAGCCCCAAGTCTTTAGATCAGATCAAAGCTTACATGAAGCGGGGACCTGATATACCCCCTTCGACGCCAGCCACCCCCGCTGGTACCTCGAATACAATAGGTTACAAAGCAACAACAATCAATGGAGATTGGTACTCCCATTGAATCATTGATGCCTCTACAATCCAACCTCAGAAATCCTAATTCCGAAATGATTTTGGAAGCGACCTCACTACCATCTCACTCGAAGAGATGCCACCTTCAGATTTCTTCTTTAGTAAGAAAAGGAAGGCCATCATGAAAAGAGAATCACACCAAAAATACAAAGTGATAACCAAAAGGCAGAGAATGGTATATGACGGGAATGATAGAGATGATACAAAATTCACAAAAGAAGTTGTAGGTTCGTTAGGTGCTTTTTCCACAACCAATCAATGGTCTATGGACAATTTGGCTGAACAACTGCGGTAGAAGTGTCTACTAGTAGAACACTTTCAAATTCAAATACTTTCCATGGAACAAACTATCAGGAACAGGATGAGCCAAGACTTTGAACAAACCAGGGCTTACGATCGGCTGTAAATCCAACAGCTTCAGGCCAACCTTGAAGAACTCCATCAGAGTTCAAAAACCGACCACATATTGGCCACTTAACGTGATGAAATAATAGAACAATTGTGAGCTAGGTTGAGCCTAACTGAAGGTACCTCAATAGATAACACGACCTCCCAAACTCAATCATTGGAAGTAAATGAGAAGCTGGAAGTTGCACAACAGGACCTTTTTCTAAAGATAGATGCCATCCAAAAGTGCTACCAAACAATATATCTTTCTCTAAAGGACATCTATATCAAGGAAAGAGAGGCTCGCTCAGCCTGGGATAAGTTTCAAGAAGCCATCGTATTAATGCAGAAAGAGAATGTCCATGATTTTCCTATGCTCTCTCCTTCTAAACAAAAAAGAGGTGAGATGGCTCTAAAGTCTTGGGAGACCAATCTGACAGAGAGAAAAATATTTTCTAGAGAAGTAAAAGAGGATTTCCTAGAAGCGTTGTCTCCATTAGACAAAGGACTAATTAATCTTAAGGGAAGTGATATCGCAAAATCCCTGGGGAAAATTGATATAGAAATGAACCAATAGAACTCCATAAAGAGAAAGGAGGAAACTCTAGCAGCCATTCAGAAAACGAGCCAGATTGATCTTATTAAAATCAATAATTGGTTAGTGAATCCAAGCTTACAATTACAGGCCATAGCTCGAGAAGTGAAAAGAATCCAAGAAAGGCTACCTCAATTGTTTCATTCACTTTCAAGGTAAATGAAACAATTGAACCTTCAAGGCTTGTAGTGGAATTGTTTAATAGATGCTATCAATGTATTGACCATATAAAAACAAATACAACTGGAAGTAGGTAGAAAAATATACACAGTCTTTTCTCCTTTTCACCCTCCTTATCTTCCATTTTCAAGCAGTCATCTGTCTCATTCACTCTCATTCTAAATTCTCACTTACCTCCATTTCATCATTTATTTCCAGGGACAGTTACTTTTCCTACGTCTGTTATCCATTGCTTGACAAACCGTGCAGATCTATCCATCCGATTACCTTCTCCCTCAAAAGTAACGTTTCCCCTAGCAGGTGAAAAGACAAAAGAAAATACCAACAAAGCTCATCAGATTCTACAGACTCTTATCTTATTTTAGATATATGTTATTTTTATTGTAAAAATTCCAACCGTTTTGAGTTGTGACATTTTTTGTATAAATACATAGATTCAAGATCTATTCAAGGCTTCTTCTTTCCAAATGTAATAGAAAAAACTCTCCCTTTTGAGTATTAATACAAGTGCAGACAGAGATTCCAACTTTTGTTCAGTTTGAGTTATGTGCTTCTTCTGTATTTCCATATCTCCAAATTTTCTTATGTAATTCCTTGATAAGTGATTGATTGCATTTTAGTATCATAACTACTGTAATCAAATTATATCGGTAATTCATTAAGTAAAAAAAAAATCCTCTGTATTTGTTGTAAGTAATACAATACCTGCACACACACATTATTTCAACGATCTTAACAGGACACTGACAATGCAACTCACACTCACATACTTCCAATTGCAGATGCATCGGCGGTTGGTCAGTTCAATACAGGTAATCGTTTCCAATTATGCCCAGCGCTGTCTTCAATAAATTCAGCCTAGCAACATGGCCAGCCTCCCCGATTGGCATTAGACAGAGTTGACCCCCATTCTCCAAGAACAAGTCTCAGATTTATGGTGGCTTATATGGCCCGATGCTTAATATATACATCCTCATATCATGTTCCAATTCTCATAGCCGGTGCTCAACAAAACTCTCCATGACTAAGATCGAATTCTATCCAAGAACCCAAGCTCCAACAAACTCTCACTTCTCCGATTACGTTACTCCTTAGACTGAAGAGTCCAAATGGTTCCCTCACGAAGGAAAAATCTGACGAGCAGGTGTGGCTTCTCTTCACAATTGTGTTGCTAACGCAATCAACACAACACTCTCAGTGACGTCTTCTTCGTGTGGGGCGAGGTTTTCTTAATAACACAGTCAAATTCACAACTTCTCCCATTCTCAAACACACACAGAAATTCGATCTCTCGAGAACACACATAAATATTTATACAAAACAACACATAGAAAAGAACACATTAATCTACTCTCCTAAAGAAAATTAATATTTTTTAATTCACTTCTTTCTCATTTTCTTGGATCTCATACTCGCTCTGATACAAAATTGAAATTTGGGAGAGTGTCCATTACACAAGATCCACACAAACTGTAATTGTATTGCATAAATTAAATTGAGATACATCACACTTAAATAAGTGTTGTCAGATCCAACTTATTATTTTCTTGGAGAGAGAGGTTGAGAGAATCTCTCAACATCCTCCAACAACCCAAACAAAAGATTAACTTTACATTCAACAATATTATATTCTTTTGAGTCAAAAATCACCATCTAACACCCTTTAAAATCTTTTTATTATTAAGCATATAAATTCATAGCCTTATCCCCAATACATAAATATTAGCATTACATTCGACATTATTTTTATTTTTTTGAGTCAAAATGTATAGCCTTGTCCTCGGTGCTTAAAGCTTAACCTTACATTCAACAATATTTTTATTCCTTTAAGTAAAGAATCCTCCCACCTACCACTCCTTAAGCATATAAATACATATCCTTAACCCCAATGCATAAATCTTTATCCACATTTATTCAACAATATTTTTTCTCCTTTGAGTAAAGAATCCTCCCACCTACCACCCTTTAAACATATAAATACATAGCCTTATCCCAAGTGCATAAAGCTTTATCCACATTTATTCAACAATATTTTTTCTTCTTTGAGTAAAGAATCCTCCCACTTACCACCCTTTAAACATATAAATACATAGCCTTATCCCCAATGCATAAATCTTTATCCACATTTATTCAACAATATTTTTGCTCCTTTGAGTAAAGAAGAATCTTCCCACCTACCACCCTTTAAGCATATAAATACATAGCCTTATCCCCATTGCATAAATCTTTACCCACATTTATTCAAAAATATTTTTGCTCCTTTGAGTAAAGAATCTTCCCATCTACCACTTTCTAAGCATATAAATACATAGCCTTATCCCCATTGCATAAATCTTTACGCACATTTATTCAACAATATTTTTTCTCCTTTGAGTAAAGAATCTTCCCATCTACCACCTTCTAAGCATATAAATACATAGCTTTATCCCCATTGCATAAAGCTTTATCCACATTTATTCAACAATATTTTTATTCTTTTGAGTAATGAATCCTCCCACCTACAACCCTTTAAACATATAAACACATAGCCTTATTTGGTTGGATACAACCAGAAGGAGGCTACAACCCCCTATGTTCTCCGGCTACAACCACTTGTCCTTGCCCTGTCCAACCACCCTGAAATAAAAGTAGAATGATGGAACCACTGTCATACTATCACTGTGAGATATACTGTTGTAAACATGTACCAATCAACCTGTAATAAACTTGTACCATAAACAAGTGCATCAACCATGCACCATAAACAAGTGCATCAACCATGCACCAACCTATACCAAACAACCTGTAATCAACATGTACCATAAACAAGTGCATCAACCATGCACCAACCTGTAGCAAACAACCTATAATCAACATACACCATAAACAAGTGCATCAACCATGCACCAAATACACATACCAATATAAACATCAAAAGTTCTCTAGCAATACATCACACTATCCATAACCAAATACCATAAACCATTACATCAAACCATGTGCCACAACCTCATTGTTATACAACCTCTATATGTAACATACCTCAACCAAAAGCCCTCATCAATTTCGTCATCCAAATTTGATTTGTAACTCTGTAATAGACCTGGTGTATATGATCACATACCTGCAAACCAACCTTAACTTTAACAAGAGACTAGCATTTTCATCAAACTTTACTTTTGTCTCACATGACTAATTTTGGATTAGTCAACAACATTAACTTGAAATAATCATAACTATGTACATGTAATGAATAAAGATTTGAAAATAGTATAAAATGTTCTTCAGTGTCTTTTATGCAATTCCTCCAGGTTTCACTACTTGGAACCTCTCAGAAAAGGAGTTATGGAAAAAATGGCATACCTTGTTGAATTATGGTTTATTCTAGAGAGATAACTTGTAGAGCATGCCCCGCACATAATATTTGTTGTATGGATCTGAAAATGATACAAAAAATATTGCAGACTGTACTCTAACCAATAAATTTGGTATTACTGAATTTGGATCTATTATGAAGAAGTTATGACTTTTTTACCAGAAACACCTTTTTTAGACTAGTTTCAGGACTATCCACAAACCCTATTTTACACGAAGTGTAACACAAAAAATACAACGACCCACAAGTTGAAATATTTATCACAGCTACTTGGATATGTTTCCTCAAAGGCCTCCCAATTTCATGGTTTGAATCATTCTAGAAAAAACGTTATTGCGAAAATGGTGAGATGACTTTTAAATAACATACCTTAGAAATCATCATCAAAATAATTTATCCTCCCTTGAATTTCGGCCTTCTTTACTTCACCTTCCCTCTAAAATTCGGCTTAGATATCCTTTGGTTACCTCTGTCACTTGTAGATATTCAATATGCTCAAGTGTGATTAAAATCAGAGACCCTTGCCTCTTATTTATACTTTCATGTAGCTTCCTCAAGGGGTTACCTTTTAACCATCTTAACCCACTTTCCTTATTTTAGGGCCAACCCACTTCTAACCACTTGTCGACTTAGTAATTTCTCCATTAACTTTATTATTTAAATAATTTCTTTTGTATCCACTTGGACTTATAGTACACTCATCACTTCACTTTATTATTTAAATTACCTTCTAACCATCTTAACCCACTTTCCTTATTTTAGGGCTAACCCACTTCTAACCACTTTCCACTTAGTAATTTCTCCATTAAATTTATTATTTAAATAATTTATTTTGTATCCACTTTGACTTATAGTACACTCATCACTTCAATTTATTATTTAAATTACCTTCTAACCATCTTAACCCGCTTTCTTTATTTTAGGGCTAACCCACTTCTAACCACTTGTCCACTTAGTAATTTCTACATTAACTTTATTATTTAAATAATTTATTTTGTATCCACTTTGAATTATAGTACACTCATAACTTTACTTTATTATTTAAATCATTTCTTCTTTACAACCACTTTGACTACTTTGACCTTTTGGGGCTTCTAGATGACTCATGAGGGTTCTCCAACTTCACATGGCCATAACTCTCTAACCATGAGGATTTATGTGACATTCCACATACCACTAGAAATGGCATGACATGTACTATCCATCTAGAATAGTCTCACCTGCAAATATATCAAAACTCATACCATTATCCATCAAACAAACTTGGGACTATTACCCAAACCTTTGTGATACCAGAATTTGCTACCGCACTTTCTTCAAGGGTTGACATCAATGAAAACCAACCCAATTAAACAACAACATTATCGTTACATCATTTTGGTTTCAGTTTGGCATGGTAGCCTAAATGTTTTTGAAGGCCACGGATAAAGAGGAGTTGTGGGACTACCAGTTTAATGCTTTGGGAGTCGAACCTTGTTAATGGTTGGTGTTTGCATCTGCTTGGAGCCAAGTCTTTGACATAGTCAACATCAGTTATGATAAAAACTGTTCGGCATTGTTAAGTATGTCATGATTAATTGAACCACTGGTGCATGTTTATGTCAAATGATATTCTCGAGAAATGCATATGGAAAAGTGTAAGATTGGAATGATTACCTTGGGAAAAATATAAGAGAAGAACAATGGTTGCCATGTTTTGGATCACCTGCAATCTCCTGTTAGAAGCAATGAATAGGAAAGAGGTGATCAATTGAATGAAAATCCATTGTATAGACAATTGGGAATGAGAAGAGAATCCTCTCAGATGGAAAGAACCCTGATTTGGGTGTCTGAGTTTGTGAAGGCATGTTTGGCAATATGCAAGGGGAAACAATGGAAAAGAGGTAATGTTATTGTTGCATAGAGAGGTGTATGTCACATTTGTTGCTGCAATTATAGAAGACGTGAGGAACCATTGATGCACATGGTGTTCTATTGTGAATACTCTTTGCATTAATATGTTGATTGGGCTACAATTATGCATGTCTATTAGTCATGATAGAATCATGGTTCATAGAGGAGCTAGCCAGTCATGAGGGTTGGGATATGGATTTTGCCTCAGTCATAGAGGGAGCAGCCAGTGAGGCAGACTAGACAGTAGGGTTTGTTTTCAGTGACAAAAGGAGTTGTCCTTTGAGTTTGAAAATAAGGATCTTAGTCTCATACATTACTATTTCAGATTAGAAGTATGACATATGAGATCTTCTTTGGTCAGGGAAAATATGTTGTGGAGATCTTGAAGAGGTTCGAGGTGTTGGACCATAAACCGATGGCTATACTGATGGCATCAAATATGAAATTGTTGGATGATACAACTTTAGAGTCTATGGATGCTACATTATACAGGTAGATGATTGGATCATTGATGTATTTGTTGAATACACGACCAAATATATATTTTTCTATGAACACCCTGAGTCAATACATGGTTGACCCCAGACGTGTTCACCTAATTGCAATAAAACATGTGATGAGGTACATTAAAGGTACAATGGATTATGGTCTCAAGTATGTTGCAGACCGTTGGATCATTCTACTTGGATATTCAAACTCAGATTGGGTTGGTAGTGTTGCAAACCAGAAAAGTACATTGGGATGTTTCTTCACTTTGGGATATGGTATGATTTCATGGATCAATAAGAAGTAGTCATGTGTAGCACTTAGTATGGATGAGGCAGAGTATGTGGCAACATATGTAGCAAGTCGCGAAGTCATGTGGCTTCAGAAATTTCTCACTAGATTATTCAATATTGCGGATGGAGGTGACATGCATCTTGTGCGACAACCAGAGTTGTATAAAGTTGTCATAGAACCCAGTGTTTCATGATAGGTCAAAGCATATCGAAATCAGGTATCATTATATCATGGATATGGTGCAGAAGGGAGCAGTGAGGCTCCAATATGTGGCTACAAATGAGCAATTTGTGGATGTGCTAACAAAGCCATTGTCAAGGATGAAGTTAGAGTACTTCAGGGACAAGCTCGACGTAGTCCCTCTTCAGAAGGAGTGATGGCTTCAGATATTATCGTAGGGTAGTGGATGTCATGATGACATGTTGTAGCTATTGGAGAGCTACCCATTGGCCCTGGATGCATGATGAAGAGATGAGGTATAAATGTTATCGCAGGGTACTGGATGTCATGCATAAGATATCTACATTTTCTATAGGAAACTAGATAGTCTCATGATGACATGTTGTATCTATTTGAGAGATACCCACCGACCCTAGATGCATGTTTTGAAGTCAGTATGGATTTCCTGTGATGTATAGATTGGGGTGTCTGACAGTCAATGGTCATAAGATCATTTCGATGGTGACAGTGTTAGAGTATGTGCGGGATAGAATACCTTCCTCATTAAGAGGGAGTGTTGAGATTTTATGTAATTTCAAAAGTTATTCCTAAGTGTAATTGTATTGGTTATTCCTAAGTTTAATTGTGAAAGGTTTTATTTATAAGTCGTGTCTTTTAGGTCTTTTATAGTATAAATAGAGGTTATATTGATTCATTTTGATCACTCATTGAATATAAGACAGTAGTATGCACTTATCTAGGAGGCTTTTCTTGGTTCATTTCTAGATCTCTTTGGTCTTGATTTCGTGAAAGAGTGGTGTATGACATTGCACACATTGGAGGAATCTATACTGAGGAAAGTTTGCAAGGTTTTCTCCCCCTTGGAGGAATATATACCACAAGTGCGCATTCTTTCTCACCCGTCGGTGGGGGGTTTCTTGACACACTGCAGAAAGAATAGGGTGACGGAAGGACTGAAATCTGAGTTGCCGCTAGTGGCGTTGTCGATGCAATATGAATAGGGACTGACTGCCAGACTCGTGGAGGGTGAATGGCAAGTGGGAGTGGAAGTTGAGCGACAACTCGATGGTTCATTTTCCAAGGAAGACATATGCAGGGTGGTGAAGGTTATGGGGGAAGAGGAGGGAAAACAACTCCGATTCAGAGCTGCTCAGATAGCTCAAATGAAGTCACTATGGATTTTTTTGTTTGTTGTGTATAAAACAAGAGTTATTTGATTTAAGTGTAGGATAAAATTTATTCAAAAGAAATCATTTTGGATTAAGGCGGGAAGAACAAGGGGGGGCATTCATTCTAATTGTTCTATAACATTGGATTATTTTTAGATTTGTATTCGAGCTAGATGAGAACTTCACAGGAAACTTGGCAGGAGGAACGAGGGGGCCCATTCTCATAAGGGTACCCACTACTGTTTCGAACCCAGGGAAGCTCCAAGGGCGAAGGTTTCCCCAGGGATTTCTCTTCAATTCACTGGGGATCGAAATGAGATCAGGGATATATATGCATATAAATATAATATCTGCGAGACAAGGAAATTTGTGGAAGGAAGGAGAGAAATAATGGAATTTCAGTAAATATATATGGGAATAAAGGGCATATGCACTAAAAAGGATAAACCGCGGGGAATCAAAACACAGGATCGCTTATTAGGAAAGATTAGATTTGTTCACCTTTTTCCACGTGAATGGAAGGAATATATTATTATAAATGTCGCCCTACAGTGTTATGCAGTGGTATATAGCATTCCATATGTTATTGACCGAATATTACTTCACCGTTGACTAAATATATATATATATATATATATATATATATATTTTTATTGCAAGTTTTTTTTTNTAATTATTTAAAATCATTTTTCTGAAATCAGATTGGCTAACAAAAACCAATCCCTTATTACCGTGTGGGTTGTTGAAAGTAATTACAAACGTGTTTCATTTGGTAAAAAATAATTTTCTCTACCATCTGTTTTCCTTCTATTTGCTTGTCCGTTGAATTTGCATTAAAAACAACATAGCTTCAATCTTAAATAAACTATGACACTCCAAAACGACAACATTCATACATCTTCCCAATGTGCCTTGAGTGGAACACCCTCCAAAAGCAGTAGTCTCAGGTCAGAGCATGTTCTTTTAACATGGGATGGTGAGAGCAATCCACCTGTCCAACGCACTGATACAATGGAACGAGACTACGCCAGATAACCATTCCCCAATTAATAAATGTTATTACTTACCTAGGGTTCGATCCTCCATCCATGGTCTCGTCTGTAGAGGCACTGGTGAATCAGGATGGTGGTGATATGGATTAGAAGGGACGGTGGATTTTAGCTTCATGCACGTCTGGTGATATGGATTAGAAGCTATGGTGGCTTTGAGATTCATGCACGGAAATTTGGGTAAAAAAAATGGCCTCGAAAGGAAAACCCATCTCTTGTTGTGGTGAGCATTGTGTTGTCTATTGTTCCAGGTACTTCAATGAATAACACAACCCCCTTCAGCCTACATATGGTGTTGTCATTGATAACTATTATATATATATATATATATATATATATATGAGTTTTTGGAAGAATAGTTTTTCTGGGGAGCTTCTAACCCTAACTCCACATTAACAGAGTTAGAAGAACCCAATATTGTTGAATAGAATGTCGTTGTCATATCATTACATTGAAATAACCTTTGCAGCCACAATATGAAGCTACTAGATCAAGTTTTTCACAATCCTTTCCAATCAAACAAAGTACCTTCAATTGAACATTGAATCACTATAAAATCTAAAATCAAGAATAGTCTTGCCTGAAATCAACTTAGAATTATTTATGTACTTCCAGAGAAGAAGCAAAATTGAAGAACATTGTTTTGAGGTATGCTTCAGCTGGTGCAGCTTAGGATGTTTCCTGAATGAGTATGTAGGCCTAGAATGAGTATGCATGCACGGTCGCACTTAAGTAAAGCAAGTAGGTTGAGTAAAGGTAAATAGCAACAATGCCTACTCACTAAGCATTATGGAGGCAAGTGGTTTGGGAGGGCATCCAAATCTCTAAGTTAAGGTAAGTGAGCCAGTTTGTAATTGCATTTATATAGGATTGTTCTCTAAATTTCAATGACCTGATTGCATTGTTGATTTCTCCTTGACATTTTAGATTCTTCCCTCATGAAAATAGTGTGTATATTGAACGGAACAATAGTGTGTATATTGAACTAAACCTATTGTTTTGATGGGATATAATCTACCCCTCTATAGCGAGTATTGTTTAGATTAGAGTGTATATTGAACTGAACCTATTGTTCCGATGGGATATCATCTACCCCTCTCTAGCGAGTATTGTTTAGATTTTTAATTTTGTTATGTTATCTCTTCCATGACAATTACAAATTTGTATGTCATTATCATTTTCCCTTCAATCTATCATGGTTGTTTGTCCTCTTTATCTATTTAGTGTTGTGTTGAACCTACTTTTATGAAACATGTAGCGCTTGTTTTATCTCTCCGCACTTGTTTTATCTGTCTGAATGAAACAAAACAACATATTAATCTCCATAATCCATAATACCTCTATACCTCTAGCATAATTATGCATTATTGATCTCACTCAACATGAAAGAAGCATAATATTAGATATACTATATTTAGAATACTAAAACATAAGACACTTCACAAATATGTTATCGTATTTCCTTCTTGTTGAAACTTTTGAAAATCCATGCAAAGTAAACCATAAATTATTTAATATCATTATGTAAATATCAAGAAAATAATTCTATGGTTATCAAAAAATGGTAAAATTAGTGTTCCTCCAAAAAGAAAGAATTGAGGAGGAAAGAATATGTCAAGAAGGAAAGCTAAGACTTTGTTTAAAAGTCTTTTGGAATTGGCTGATATTCGTATATCATCTTTTAAAAGTTACTTTGTTGGGCATCACGTACTTAGGTCTCTAAACAGGTAGAGCCCAAAAGAAATCTCTCGAACCTCTTATAAATATATGCCAAAATCATAGACCTTGATTACCAGATGCATGTTCAATGCGTCCTATATGGTTTTTGTCAAAGCTCTAACCTTGAGACTTCGATATCATAAAATGGATTTTAAAAATCAAAATACAAAATTAAACTATTGGTAAAAGGCTTCCACTTATTAATGGGATCATACACACATTATTAAACACCACTTATTTATGGGTCAACAGAAAGATAATACTAAACACTTCAGGCCACAACTTTTTTTCATTGGACGGCCTCGCCACCTCCTCACCACATTCTCCCCTCCTCACTGCTATCCCCGCATCCTCAAACATATCACACATCATGTAACTTACAACTCATATTCACAAATTTATCTTTTTGTGCCGCTACCTCCTCACCACATTGCCCCATCTTTAATTCTATCCCTCCATCCTCAAACATATCATAGCATGTAACTTACTCCTAATATTCGAAGCATTATTGAACCACAGAGTGAGTTGTAGCACAATGCTAAATATTGCGAGCCAATTTGTAGATCTTTTGAAGTAATAGATGGACAGTATACCACTTTAGTAGTAGTTGTTGTAGAATTGATATCTAGAAATGGATCTGAATTTGTTTGGAAATAATTGTTTCAGATGGAGCATTCAAAGAAAAATCCGTAGGGTTTTTATAAATAACAACAACTTTGTGATATAAATTAGGATGTAAAACTTCCCATGATATGAATAAGGAACAATAAGAACTGATAGGTGATAGCATTTGTGATGATAGAAAAATGAAATTGTGATGACAGGAAATGAAAATGAGCAATATTAGTTGTTGTTCTCTGGGCCCAATCCATACAGTACCACCAATTACTTCAAAACTATAGACAATCAATGATGAATACTTGGAAGGCAATCATCATGTTCATGTATCCTTCGACCACCGTGTTCATGTGCAAAGCAGTGTTCATGTGTCCTTCGACCACTGTGTTCGTGCGCAACACAGTTGTGGCTGCATACAGTGTGATACAGTTTGATTAAGGAAGAGATAGAGAAAAGGGAATCAAAGTGGGAGTCTCTGTTATTAGTAGAAATTGGCAGCCACAAGAACCTTTCTATATTATCTAAGAACTTCTCTTAGAAATATGATATTGAGGTTTATGATGGTGGCATGCTCATGGAGCATGAAGCTGTGGCTCCATGTACCTACCAAGTGGACTAACTTGTCGTGCAATGAAAGGCCATCGACTGAAGGAAGTGAGGCCATCTATTGTCTTCTACTGCAACAATCTACCCAAACAACCAGTGAGAAAATTGTTTTTGTTAATGTAACGACCGCAATCGTTACGACTACAAGAGAAGCAGAAAGTGCAATTTTTTTATTTTTTTTTAGGCAGGAAGGCAACGACGACAAACAGCTAAACCACACAACCTGATGATGAACATCAACACGCAGATGAGGAAACAGACAACTACGACTCCGTGCACTAGCACAATGATCAACTGGGTGACACATACGTAAATCAAAAGATATAAACGACTACCTGCCGAACACACAACACAACAACGCTTACAAGCTAAGGACAACATCCACAATCCCGAAACAACGACATCGAAAACCAGTAACTAGAACCTCTATAGTGCGCAAACCCAAGCATGAAGGCGTTACAACCCAAGTGCCAACAATAGACTTACAACGATCAAACACACTCACAATGGGAAGCACAGACTCCAGCCAAGTTATCCATCGCCTCTATCCAATAGGGCGCACCATGATCCCCTCATCAGGAATCATGTCGTCCCTCGGTGATAGGCGCGACAATAACCCTGGTGCAACATAACCTATCTAGACCAAGGAATCTAGATGAATCAAACATGCTAGGAGATGAAATACTAACAAGAAGACTACACCCACGCTCCAAGCAACAGGTCGACAAGATGCAAGATGATGACATTCAAAGGTGAAAGTGCAAGCTATTACACGACTTTGCCAACCACCAACCATTAACTATCAAGCAAGATGTGTAAGTGTGAGGGAGTGAACTGTTACCAAGCTACTATGGTCATAAACGTTATCACAAGGTGAACTAAGTTAGGCGTTGAACAACAACAAGAAACGTTGATTAACAATTACCCATTGTCCATTAAATTAAGTGAACTACTGATCTACACTGCTTATATAATAAACGACTTTGTTGTCAAACTAACAAGTCTAAATTAACAATTTAACAATATAAAACAATATTAACAATATCCATATATGACGCTATTAATATAACACTATTATCAATATTAATTTACAACATGTTGTCGATTAAATGTCATTCGGTTGTCGTTCTTTATTCCATTAGATAAACACACTGCCCTTCAATTATAGTTTAAATTAGTAGTATGTATCTCTGTGTAATCAATTCACTACCAGCATGTCGGGTAAGACATTCAATATTAAATCTCCACGGGAATGTGAATAATGTTGTTCATTATATACTATATAACTACTGACTATTATTATGCATAACCCATATAAAGGGCTGTCAATTTAATTATGATAACTGTCAACACTGTCACACAATCAAGATGTCAAATTTAAGATTATTGTCAATGTTTTCCTTAAACATTAAAATTGTTGAGTAAAAACATTCACTATCATCATATTAAAACTGTCATAAAACACAGTTACCATTACATGTAAAACGTTGTTTCTAAAATTACAAATCTCTGACACACATCATACATCCCACATTGTCGTTGAAACTAAGGGAGGCAATTGTGATATCATTGGGCAAGTTATGACAAGGTTGAGTGGAAAGTGGTAAGGTTGTGTGTGAAATCGATGCAAAGTAATAATTTTCTAACCAACTATCAAAACAGTATTTATTTATTAATTAAAAATTAAAAATCAATCAATCAATCAAAATATCAATTGACTTTACTTTGGGTGAACTGATTCTGATCATTTCCATATAAATTCTAATTCTCTATCTACACAAATATTTAATAATTATGCGAAGGCATTGTTCTCTATCTACACAAATATTCAATAATTACACCCAAGGCGTTGTTTAAGGGGAGGTTCTTCTCGGATTTAATGACATTTACCATGAAGAACAATGTAACGATGTTTATACTCTTTAGATCAAAAAATGCTTTGGTTAGAGATGAAACCCTAGCGCTCTACAACATTTCCACTGCAAATCGTTGCATGTACTGACTTACCTGCTCTTGAGCCTGCTGCCTACGCCAGATTGATATGGTCAGTTCCCAAAGACTGAGAAGACAGGATGAGTCCAGAAGGGGGGGGGGAACCCCCCTTGTACAACAATGTAATGCCCAATAGTAGGGAAGGGATGAGAGCCAAGAGGCCTACGTTTGAGTTGTCTCCACATCTAAGAGAGCATCTTCTAACAAAATAATAGGGGCTCAGAAAATAAATGGATGTGGAGCCAAGCACGTCTCATCCAAAGGAATCTTGTGGATGGGAAGTTGGCAAATGCATCCTGCAATCGGAAAAACCTCCTCGATATCTCATCAGTTCGACAAGGGTAGGTGAGCACACCCAGTTCATGCGGGAGCATGCCCTAATCGATAAGTTCCTAGGACTCTGGCCCTATGAACGTGACCTAACATAGTGGATCACAAACTAGTTGAACCCTAAAGGAGACTACGAGGTTCAGCTCATCTCCCAAGGAATTTTCACGATCATCCTCTACAACCTCGGGGACAACGACAAAATCTTCGATAACAGGTCGTATTTTTACAACTCATCCAGGCTATTCTTGTGATTCTAGACACACCGTTTCAGCCCAGAAAAGGAGGACTTCACAATGGCTCCAGTATGGATCAGACTATACTCCTTGCCTCAAGAATTCTAGCTGGAAGATATACTTATGGAAATAGGGAATATAGTGGGTCGATACGTCAAATCATCAGAAGCTACAAAGAAAATAAAATACACCTCTTATGCTCGAAACTACGTCTACGTGGACATCTCAAGAGCTTTACTTGGATTTGTTACCCTGGAATATCAGGACGAGGATTGGAACCAAACAATCGACTATGAACACATCTCCTTTCATTGCAGAAAATGCCATGAGCTTGGCCACCTCTTTAGAGATTGCCCCTTGAATATCCAAGGTCCCAAAGCCATAGATACAAACAAAAAGATGGATTTACCACAGTCATAGGCCGGAAAAAAAACCTGCCAAGGAAGCATAATCATGGCACCACTCCAAATATTTCAACCAAAAAATCCTATGACATCTTGAATCATCTGTCGAAAGACGAAGAGATACAAAACCCACACAAAGCAAAAAAAAAAGAGAAAGGGAAAAGCCAGGTTGAGCCCCCCTCAACATAGAACAAAGAGGCTATCCCAAGGGACAAATGGGGACACCTAGATGCAGCTGGATGAACAAAATCTAGAGGACATAGATCTTGAACAACTCAAGGAAGCTCTCAATCAAAAGGATCCGCAAACCATTCCTGTAGAACAACTCCGCAAAGTCCACAAAGTTTTCATAGACTCCATAGCAGGATCTACAACACGGCTGGGCATAGCCACATATCCAAGTACAAACTCAAAGTGGCCACCACGGGAAAACAAAAGGAGGGGGTGCAAATCGGCCCATTAGCTCATCAAAGAGGCAGGGAACCTCATGCTCAAATCAGGACAGAACCACAGGCTCTCGGAGGGATACCTCCACCTCCCTCCACAATCATCATGATGAAGATAATCACTTGGAACATCAGAGGACTCAACAACAGATCCAAATAAATGATCCTCTGAGAATGCATTCGGGCAGAAAACCCAGATGTCCTCTTGTTAAAGGAGACTAAATGTGTTGGAATAGAATTTTAAACCATATTCCACTGAAGCTAGAGAGGGTGAGACTTCATCCATTCCGATTCCTTGGGTGCATCTGGAGTATTAGCCATTTTATGGAACCCCAACACTGTCACAATGCATAGGCCCTTTTCTACCATAGGCACGCTCACGACATATTTCACGGTCACAGGGTCGACCAAGGAAGGAGTCGTCACAAATGTTTATGGGTCGTAGAGTGCACAAGACAAAGAAATCTTAGTGAAAAGAATAAATCACATCAAAACACTTTTGAATATGCCTAACTGGGTCCTGGGAGGAGACTTCAACATGATCCTGACGCTGGAGGAGAAAAATGGCAGAACCAAACAGCTGGAGCAAGACAGTGGTATGTTAAAATAACTCATTGACCAGTTAAATATAGTAGATATTGAAACCAAAAATGGCATATTCACCTGGTCCAACCGAATATCTGGTCATCAGCAGGTGGCATGTCATCTAGAATGCTTTCTGGTAGTGGAAGCCTTGCTAGAGGAGGACCCTACCATGGAAGCAAATATCCTACCAAAAATAGGCTCGGACCACTGGCCCATATCATTCTGTCTGGACATGGGGGACACTCCCAAACTCAAACCCTTCTATTTTGAGAAATTCTGGCTCTCTCACCCTGGTTTCCATCAGCTCGCAAAGTCCTGGTGGGCCCAGGCAGAAATTTTACCTTTGGGAACATATTCCAACGCATGTAGGAAATTGACCATAGACTGGAAGCCCTGCAACGAACATTCATCTCTGGAATCAGAACCACAAACTTAATGAAAGAATATGGGGAACTTCAAGTGGAATTAGAAGAAAGAAAAAAGAAAGAAGAGATTATGTGGTGCCAGAAATCCAGAGTTCAATGGCTCAAAGAGGGCGAGAGGAACACAAAGTTATTCCACCGAAAAATGGTGCACCGCAGATACATCAATCGGATAACCCAACTGGAGGACGCTCAAGGAAACCCTATAAGATAACACACCCATATTGTCGAGGAGATTCTCATGGAAACCAACGAGAACAAGGAGGAATCAATACAGAAAATAACCAAAAATATACCCTCACTGGTCACCCAAGATCAGAATGAAGCCTTAATGAGACCTATTACCCAAGAAGAGGTGGACCATGCAGTCAAGTAGATTCCCTCAAGGAAAGAGCCTGGCCCATATGGCTTCACCACGAACTTCTTCCATCATTGTTGGGACTTAATAAGGGAAGAGGTTTGGCAGGTTGTGGAGGAATCCAGAACATCAGGCCAGATACTCTCTGCCCTCAATGCCACTTTTCTCACTCTCATCCCGAAGGATGAGCGTGTCACTCATCCCAAGCAGTACAGACCGATAGCCCTTTACAATGTCATCTACAAAATAATCACAAAGGTGATCGCCACACGCCTAAATTTGATCCTCCGTTTTGTCATCTCCAAAGAACAAGTAGGCTATGTGGAAGGTCGACAAATCATGGACAATGTCATCCTTTCTCACGATGTGATCCATTCTCTAAAGATGACCAAAATCCTAGGTATGCTCATCAAACTCGACCTTTCAAAATATTTTGATAGATTCAGTTGGAAGTACCTACGCTCCAAGCTCGAATCCTTTGGTTTCGACAGACAGTGGGTGAACTGGATCCTCAAACTCACCTCTTCATCCTTTTTCTCTATACTGGTCAGTGGAGTACCCTCACAACCCTTCTCCCCCTCCAGAGGGATCACACAAGGCGACCCTCTCTCTCCCTTCCTCTTTGTTATTATGGCGGAAGGACTAGGACGCTACATCAAGGCGACGGTTCTGGAAAGCTCCCTTAATGGCCTGCCTCTGCACAATATCCATCCCGAACCCTCAAACAACCAATTTGTAGATGACACCCTAATTATGAACACCCCAATCGCTTGAGAATCCAACAAGCTCAACTCCATTCTTTTTGACTTTGGGGAGGCATTAGGCATGGTCCTCAATCTTGACAAGTCCAAGCTCTACTTCTTTAATATGTCGATCATTGTACAAAATCATGTTTCCTGGCTCCTAGGCATACCCAAGAGCTCCCTTCCATCTAACTACCTAGGCATACCCCTCATAGGAGAGCCAACATGATCCATATCTTGGGACAAATTTCTTCTCTCCATTTCACATAAGCTCAATAACTGGACTTTCAGAACTCTAAACATTGCGGCTAGATTGGTGCTTCTCAATTCAGTCCTGCAAGCCCTGCCCACCTACCTTTTCACTGCCCCAACAGCGCCCAAATCGATCATTTGAGAAATTAGGAGCCTTCAACGAAACTTCTTATGGAATGGACATCAATCTAACAAAAAGTGGGCTTTGGTAAGCTGGGAGAAGCTTTGAAAACCCAAAACTCTAGGTGGACTAGGACTTCCCGACCCTGACAAGCTCAATCAAGTCATGGGAGCTAAAATGTGGTGGCAATGGTTGAAGCATCCCACTGAACTTTGGGCACAAAAATGGAAACATAAGTATGCCCCGACTACCCATGCAGACCAACTAATCATATTCAATGACCAAATCCAAGACTCTAACTTTTGGAACACGACCTGGAAAAATCGACCCCTAGTTCAGAAGCATGCCTTCTGGGAAATCAGGATTGGGGAAAGTGCACTATTTTGGCAGGAATCTTGGCAATAGCTAACACCCCTTATCAATCTGGAAGAACTTAACCCCCTTAGTCAGGCACTACAACCAAACATATTTCGATGGGTCAAAGATATATGGAGAAAAAGTGATAGGAACATGCCCTGGCGACAATGGAAAACAAAGAATCTGGAACTACGAATCTCAGGGGAAATGGATCTCCAAGCCTGCGCAAGCCACATGAAGATCCCAACACGAGAAGGTATGGATATTCTCATATGGGGGTACTCCACAACAGGTAATTTCTCACTAAAAGAAGCCTACTACCTGTAGGGGAACTACCAGAACCTTTCTAAGGAGAGAATCTGGAGCAAGATTTGGAACGTAGCCCTCTGGCCCAAAGTTTCAATCTTTCAGTGGCTCATAGTTCAAAACCACATCCTCACCTGGGAAAAACTTACAAAAAGGGGCTTCATAGGCCCATCAATCTGCACCTTGTGCCAACAACAAGAGGATACTTTGGAACACCTTTTCAACAAGTGTAACTACAGCCAGTGGATTTGGGACCGAGGATCCCAAGCAATGCGTCGCTCTAACAAAAACAGGAATAGCATCATGGATACCATAGGGAATTGGGACTCGATCTCCTTTCACAACCCAATTCTTGTGTGTATCTGGCAGTTACTCTTGAGCTTCACCCTCTGGCAAATCTGGAAAGAAAGAAACAAAAGGATCTTCCACTCAAAAGATTCTCCTCCCGCCTCAACTTGGGAAAGAATAGCGAAGCTAATCCACGAAATGATCAAAAGAAAATAATGGACCCCGGACGACCTAAAATGTAATCCAGAGGAGAAGAGCATCTTTCAAAGTTGGAATCTTAGCATGCACAATCATCCTACTATGATTTCAACCAGTCGCCATCCTAGCAGCCCAAAAATCTGGTCCCCCCCTCCAACGGGTTTTATAAAGATAAATTTTGATGGAGCCTCAAAAGGAAATCTAGGACCAGCAGGTTTCAGGACAATTCTCAAGAATTCAAATGGCAAAATCCTCCATCTTGTAGCAGGATTTCTGAGTGAAAATAAAAACAATGTAGCTGAGCTTCTAAGTTTACTAAGAGGCCTTCAAGTCGCAATTAATAATCACTTCCATAGGGTCATTGTGGAGGGATATTCTCAGATCATCATCCAGCTCATAACCAAAATTCTACATGGGGAACACCCACTAGAAATCTCACCTAGCTGGCAACTCTCAAGACTCTTGGAAGAATTTGGATCCCTCCTTTGTCTTAGTATTACCATTATCCCATCTCACGTGAAGAGGGAAGAAAACAAAGTAGTGTATTGCCTAGAAAATGAAGGAGTAGACACCAAGTTGGAACAAATCCACTGGAAGGGCCAAAATTCTGCTTGCACTGATCTCTCAAAGCGCTGCCAAAACCTCACAAACAGGGATTTACTAGCCCCAGATGGGGTGACACGTCGAGTATACCAGACACCTAGAACGGAGTCGGGCCTAGCCTTGAATGCGGCAGGCTGACCCCCATCCCCTCAACATTAAGGATGGGAGATGGCCCCAACTGCCATTCTCACGACAAGGGACATCTCCCTCGCGTGAGAATTCCGGTGTTGCAGTCATTCAAGATGAGGGAGTTAATGGAGGAGGACGTTTTGTCACTCCATCTGCTTTTGAAAAACCCATGCCATGGATTCATCCAGTTCGTTCTCGCCCTGCACCACCTCTAGAATTGTGAGCTCTGGTGCAATCACCAAACCACCTTCTACATCTTTTCAATATGAATTTTCACTCCAATGCCGCGAGAAAAAGGGAAGTCGTGTCGTGGCTCTGCATGGTATACCCTTGCCTCTCAACGAAAGAGGCTACAAAGGATGGAATGAGTGCTTTCGATGGCTCAGACACTACTCGCATGCAGAGAAAATGTGGCCAGAACACCTCCCATGGCATATGTGGAGGAGGTCTTCCTGGAGGAGACAATTTAGGTTCCTCCAGAGCATCTCCTCTTCACTGTGCCTGATAACTGGTAGCCACCAAGCCACTTTCTGGAGGAAGACACCATGGCCACCATTGAGGAGCAGCAAGGTAGCAGTGCAGGAGAAGAGAAATTCATTGATTTCCTCACCTGCTACATAGAGGAGGATATACCGAAAGAACTGGACTCTTAGAAGGGCGCACTCACAACTGGACACACCTCGGACAAAGGCATGGAGAGCGGTGAGAACGAACGAGCAGGCATGGAGCAGAAACGGGAGGCAACCCCAAACAAGGTCGAGGAGAATAGACCAGGAGGCACGACGAGGGAGGGTGGCAAGGTCCTCTCACCACCTACCATCTCGTCCATGCAGGAACAGTGGCGTGTTCCACCACCTTTTCTCCACCCAGAGCACTTAGAATTGTTGTTTGATCTATGGGGCCAGATCACATACCAAGTCCACCATGTCATCCTCATGAGTCAACGACTGGATATGCTTTACGATGCCTTCTCCTATTTTCCAACAGGGTAGAGATGACCAACTTGTGTGCAACTGTTCATGATGCCAACAAGGGAAGGAGAACAGGATGATGAGGCCGACATAGCCACCAGGTAATTGCTATGTGTAAGTTTTAAACCTGCGAAGTAAAGCAATGCATATATATTCTTAAGCAATACAGAAATCAATCAATGGCTCATACACAGAATACACAGAGATCTTTACCGAAAACCCTCAACCGGGAAAACCTTTCTTTTTCATTATATCGAATTTCACCATTCGCCATACAATATATACAATGTTTTTAGGTATTCCGTAGATACCAAAACCCTAATCCCTTAATCCGAGATTAATTTACAAATCAGCTAAAAATAGCAAAATCCGCTAAAAATAGCAAAAACCGCCCCAAAAAAAAAATGTTGGGGCATTGCCCCGAACGCTGCACGTAACCAGGGGGGGGCATACCTGCCCCCCCCCTGGGACCCCCCTAGGAAGCGCCCGGCGCAACGGCAGAGCCCTAGGTGAAGGGATTGTCAGACGCAGTCGTCGTATCTGACGCACCCACACACACACACATGCAAAGAATATAACACATACCCAACACTATGGTTATGCTTCTGTTTTGTTTAGTATTATTTCTTAGGGTTCTGATTATGCTTCTAGTTGCATCCTGTAAAACAATAGACACAGTTCAGACTATGGAATGCCATCCGTTCTGGTTTCCTATGGGTAGTATAGATGGTGAACCACCCACTTTTGACAAGGATAACATTGGCTGCCAGTTGTTCCAGTTTCCTCTAAATCGGCGGAACAACTGGTAGCCTAAGCATATATGTATATTTTTTGCCACTTAATATAGCACGAACCACGTCTTTTTTACTTAAAAAAAAAGAAGGGAGGTTCTTCTCACAATAATTACGCCCAAGGCGTTGTTTAAGGGGAGGTTCTTCTCATTTTTTCGTCTTCTGTCCATGCCCAATCAAACATGCACATGTGTCTTCATCAACGGTTTTGTCAGTTTGTCTTTATCCATGTTCTTTCTAGGCAGCCCGCCACATCTATTGCACTGTCCCTCTCCCAGGAAACCATTCCAATGACATATATTTTAATGAACATATATTACATTACATTATATTATATTACATAGCATATTTCAACGAACATATATTATATTACATTGCATTGAGTTTTAGCCTATAAATTATTTTATATTAAGAGAAAAAAATATTAAATAATAAAAAAGGATAATTATATTTCCAAGTTTTTTTTTTAAGTAAAAAAGGTGTTGCCTTCTATATTATATTAACAAAAAGATACAATGGTGCTATAGTCGCCAAGTCTGCCGCCATTTTACCAGAAACCAGCACAGCTTGGGGCGCATATGTTTCTTCTGGATAGAAAAAAACAAAGACTGTTCCGCCATTTGTCCTGCCTGAAGGAAACCAGGACAGGTGGCCATGCATCATCTTAAGACTGTTTAAGGCATTACAAAGAGAGTTTTTATAAGCCTGAACTGTAAAAACTATAGCAAAAGGGATCCCCAACATGGTTGGAAATAAAAGAGAAAACCAGACTGAAAATGACTAAATCAAATACCCGATGGCCTGTTGTCCTCGTTCTCCTGCCGCGCTTCTCTGGCATGCATTACAAATGGTTGGGCGCACGTTGGGCAGTTTTGATTCATTGGGGGATTAGAGTATGCATCGAAAAGAATATCCAACCACTGTCCCATTAAGAGGGCCCTATGCTCCTGGTCTGCCATCTGTCCTCATAGTTCGAACACTAAATCTAAGTGTGCCACCTGGAGGAAGGGTGGCAGGGCACCAGTATATCCATGCATGGATCGGGTGGAAGGTGGCGCTGGGGTTTTGTCACCCTCTATTAGAGTGACCTGTGTCCCCATTGTCACTGCCTTGCTTAGAGTAACCGCCTTTGTACCTGCATTTCCCACACCCTTGTCCATGGTTGCTATGTCTTCATGGTGCTCAATTTCCGCGATGCTTCCCTGTGAGACCAAATCCGTGTAAGGAACTTCCTCGATATAACATGTTGGGAATTCCTCACAGAGCCCCCCCCTCATGTTGCTTCTTGCTTTAGTTTCAAGGGAAATCAGAGTGTTTTCCGTGTAAGGCACTTCCTCGACATAACAGGTTGGGAATTCATCACAAAGCCCTCCCATCATGTTTCTCCTTGCTTGAGTTTCAAGGGAATTTGTAGTATTTTCTTCCCACATAGTGCTTGTGGGTTTCCAATTATCCAGTTCAGAGAGTGGGAATTTTTCTGGAGGGGTCTGAGCACTCTCCTCCTTCGCAGATTTTTTTGCATAAGCCCGGGGTGAGAGACTGGTCGCCCTTGCTCTCTGACGCGGAATGGAGCTGGCCAACGAGAGCGCTTTTTCCAATTGTTGTCTCCTCTATCACTGAGCAGCGTGGATATACCAAGACGAACCACGTCGAGGTTTACCTTGCTCCCTAGGCATCGTAGTGAAGGAGGGGATATCAAACACACCAGAGCTCACAAATGGGGGAAAGATGCAGAGAAAAATGCACCAGAGCTCACAAAAGGCGGAAATATGCAGAGCAAGAATGAGTTGAATGTGACCATGCCTCATTTTCACCAGCTTGTGTGATGGCGAGACAGAGCTCCCCATTAACTCTTCCATAGTAAATTCTTGTAGAGATGGTCCTTTCCTGCGAGGGAGAGGTCGCTTATCCAGAGGTCGACGGTAATGGCCTGCTCCCATGGTTAATGTTGAGTATATGGGGAGCGACCTACCACATTTAATATGAGGCTGGGCCTTGTGCCAGGTGGCGGTGCTATGCATTTTGTCACCCCATCCAGGGCTGAGGCATCCCTGCTAGCAAGATCATTGCATCACCTCGAGAGTTCAGTACATTTAGAGAGATTGGCTTGCCAATGGATGAGTTCTGAATTGGTGTCGACTCTCACATTGGCCAGGCAGTCCGCTACTTTGTTTGCGTCTCTTTTCACGTGAAAAGGGACTATGGTGAGTCTGGGGTGGATGAGAGCTCCAAAGTCTTCTAGAAGTCCCAGAAGCCTCCAGCTGGGAGAGATTCACAGTGGATGTTCTCCATGAATAATTTTGGTGATGAGATGGATGATGATCTAAGAGTCTCCCTCCATAATGATCTTTTGATATTGATTGTGAGTCGCAACCTTGAGGCCTTGAATTAGACTTAGAAGCTCAACAACATTGTTTGTATTTTCACCCAAGAAGCCTGCCACCAAATGTATGATCTCGCCAATGTGGTTCTGAAGGACTGATCCAAATCCTGTCGGTCCTGGGTTTCCCCTTGAGGCGCCATCAAAGTTTATCTTAATAAAACCTGATGGAGGGGGGGTCCATATTATCGGGCTGTTGGGAAGGATGCCTCTTTCCTTCATTGTGGTGCAAAGAGAAATTTTGATATTCCAGCTTTAGAGAATGTTGTTCTCCTCGGGTGTGCATTGTAGGTATTCAAGGTTCCAAGGTTTGTTGTTGACCGTTTCTCGGATTAGCTTCTCAATCCGTTCCCAAGTGGTAGCAGGAGGGGAAGTTTTTGAGTGAAAAAATTGTTTCTTTATTTCTTTCCAAATTGCCCAGAGAGTGAAACCAGAGAGCAGCAACTAGATGTATTCGAGAATTGGGTTGTGGAAGGATATCGTATCCCAGTTCGCAATTGTGTCCTTGATACTGCTCCTATTTCTGTTAGTGCGTTTCATTGCTTGGGATCCCCAGTTCCAAATCTGTTGACTATAGTGGCACTTGTTGAAAATATGTTCTAGGGTTTCCTCTTTCTATTGACACAGGGTGCACATAGAAGGGACAATAAATCCTCTTTTTAAGAGATTATCCCAAGTGAGGATATGATTGTGAGATGTGAGCCATGGAAAAATTGAAACTTTGGGCCAAAGGATTCCATTCCAGATCTTGCTGCAGATGATCTTTGGGTCTTGATTTTGGTAGTTCCCCTGCAAGTAGTAGGCTTCATTAACTGAAAAGGTACCTGTGGTAGAGTGTCCCCATCGTAGGATGTCTGGTCCGTCTTTGATTGGTATCTTTCTATGGGCGGTGCATTCTTTCACGGCTTGGAGATCCGTGTCCTCTATGAGCTGTAATTCCAATCTCTTTGTTTTTCATTGTCGCCATGGCTTGTTCCTGTGATTCAGATGGAGCTTCTGTATGAGAGAATTGAGATCTTACAAGTTGCTAAGGGGTAATAGATGATGCTAGGAGTCCTACCAAAATAGTGCGCTTTCTCCATTCCTGACTTCCCAGAAGGCATGCTTTTGAATGAGAGGTTGATTTTTCCAGGCCGTGTTCCAGATGTTAAATCCTTGGATATGGTCATTGAACCTGATTAATTGTTTAGCTTGTGTATTTGGGGCATACTTTTATTTCCAAGTTTGTACCCAGAGTTCCGTCGGATGTTGTAACCATCTCCACCGAATTTTGGCTCCCATGACTTGATTAAGCTTTCTCGGGTCATGTAGTCCCAGCCCTCTGAGATTTTTGGGTTTACATAGCTTATCCCAGCTGACCAGTGCCCATTTTTTATTGTTTTGGTGGTCGTGCCACAAGAAGTTTCTTTGAAGGCCCCTGATTGCTCGAATTACCGAGATAGGCGTTGCCAGAGCAATGAAGAGGTAGGTGGGTAGGGCCTACAAGACTGACTTGAGGAGCACTAGTCTAGCGGCTATATTAAGAGGTATGAAGGTCCAGTTGCTTAGCCTGTGCGAAATGGAAAGGAGAAAGTTGTCCCAAGAAATGGAGCGCGCCGGCTCCCCTGTGAGGGGTATGCCAGGATAATTGGAAGGGAGGGAGCTCTTAGGTATTCCTAAAAGTCTGGAAATATGGTTTTGTACTATAATTGGCGTATTGAAAAAGTAGAGATTAGATTTGTCCAGGTTTAAGAGCATGCATGAGGCTTCTGTAAAGTCGGAGAGAATGGAGTTTAGCTTGGTGGCTTCACGAGCTATGGGAGTATTCATTAGTAAGGTGTCGTCAACAAACTGATTGTGTGAAGGTGTTGGATGGATGTTATGTAGGGGCAGGCCTTTGAGGGAGCTCTCCAGAATCACCGCCTTGATGTAGCACCCTAGACCTTCGGCCATGAGCACAAAGAGGAATGGAGATAGAGGGTCACCCTGTCTAATTCCTATGGAGGGTGAGAAGGGTTGGGAGGGTACCCCATTAACCAAGATGGAGAAAAAGGATGAGGATGTAAGCTTGAGAACCCAATTGACCCACTGCTTGTCAAAACCAAAGGACTCCAGCATGGAGCGTAAGTACTCCCAACTTACTCTATCAAAAGATTTTGAGAGGTCGAGTTTGATGAGAATACCCGATACCTTGGTTGTTTTCAGCGAGTGGATCACCTCATTGGCCAAAATAACACTGTCCATAATTTGTCTCCCTTCCACATTGCCGGCTTGCTCTTTGGAGATGATGAAGGGTAGGATTGGCTTGAAGCGAGTGGCGATGAATTTTGTGATGATTTTGTAGATGACATTGTAGAGGTCTATTGGTATGAACTGCCTGGGATGAGTGACTCACTCCTCGTTAGGGATGAGAGTGAGAAAATTTGCGTTGAGTGAAAATAGTACCTGGCCTGACGTTCTGGATTCTTCGACAACCAGCCATACCTCTTCCTTAATTAGATCCCAGCAGTGATGGAAGAAGTCTTTGGTAAAGCCATCTAGGCTGGGTGATTTTCCTTGGGGAATTTCCTTTACAGCTAGGTCCACTTCAGCTTGAGTGATGGTGTGTAGAAGCGCTTCATTCTGCTCAGGGGTGACCAACAAGGGTATGTGACTCATTATTTTCTAGATTGCTTCTGCCCTATTCTCGTTGGTTTCCGTGAGAAGGTCTTTGTAGTATGTGTTAATATCCTCAGTGATTTGGTCATGTTCCCTTATAGGAATGCCTTGAGCATCCTCCAGTGCAGTAATGCAGTTGATGTATTTGCAGTGAACCATTCCTCTATGGAAGAATTTTGTATTTCGCTCACCCTCTTTGAGCCATTGAGCTCTGGACTTTTGACGCCATAGAATTTCTTCTTTCTTTTTCCATTCCTCCATTTCTACTTGGAGTTCCTCTTCTTCTTTCATTAGATCTGGGGTTCTTCTTCCTGAGATGAAGATTCGTTGCAGGTCTTTGAGCTTGTGTTCAATTTCCCGCTATCGTTGGAAAATATTTCCAAAGCTGGATTTGTTCTAGATCTTCAGTTGTTGCTTGAAGTTTTTGAGGCACTACTGGAATTTGTACATGTGAGTTCCATGGTCAACTTCAGCCTGGGTCCACCAGGTTTGTGCCAACTAATGAAAGTCCAGGTGAGAAAGCCATAAATTTTCAAAGCGGAAGGGCTTGGGTCTGGGGATGTTGCCAGGATCCAGACAGAAGACAATAGGCCAATGATTCGATCTTGATTTTGGCATTATGTTGGCTTTCATTGCAGGGTCTCCCTCAAGAAGGGTTTCTGCGACTAGGAAGCGGTCTAAACGACAAGCTATATTCTGGTGGCCAGAGCGTCGATTGGACCAGGTGAAAATTCCATTTCAGGTTTCAATATCCACTAAGTTTAACTGCTTTATAAGGGTTTTGAACTTACCACTCTCCTGCTCCAGCCTTTTGGTTCCTCTAGTTTTCTCCTCAAGTATCAGGATCATGTTGAAGTCACCGCCCATTACCCAATTGGGCGTATTCAACAGTGTTTTTACATGCTATAGTTTTTGTGTGAAGATTTCCTTGTCTTGTGCGCTCTGCGGTCCATAGATGTTTGTGATGGCTCCTTCCTTGGCAGATCCTGTTACTGTGAAGTAATGCATGAGTGTGCCTGTCATGGAGAAGGGTTTTTTCAGCGTGATAGTATGATGGTTCCAAACAATGGCTAACCCTCCGGAGGCTCCCATGGAGTCTTGATGGAAGAAGTCACAACCCCTCCAGCTTCTTCGGAAAATGGTTTCAGCTTCTAGTCTCGAACATTTTGTTTCTTGTAATAGTAGAACATCTGGATTTTCAACTTTGATGCAGTCTCGGAGGATCCTTTGCTTGGATCTACCATTGAGCCCTTGTATGTTCCATGTGATTATCTTCATCATGAGGAATGAGGGGGGAGGGGGGGGTGGAGGTATCCCTCTAAGAGCCTTTGAATCTATCTTGAGTATATCATTAGGTGAAATGTACTTTAATATTTTAAGTGATTCATTTTGGAGGGATTGAATCATGACCCTTGATCTTGCAAAGGCGAGATTAGATCTTGGCCTTTAGATTTAGGGTTGGGAAAGGTGAAAAGAAATTTTGGAGGAAAAATGTCATTTTCATATTTATAGAAGAATGCATTGGGTATTGTGCAAGACACATTGAGAGAAGAAGAGTGTGAGAGATATTTTTGAGGAAAGTTTGGAGAGGAATGTGAGCAGTAAGAGTTGCAACATTTCCCAAGAGAACTTGGGTGCAAATCCCAATGAGGAATTTTTTGTTTTGGAGTGCTACTGATTTATTTGCTGGACAGGCCATACTGTATGGGTCTGTACAGACCATGCAACAACAAACATTGGCATGAAAATCGAGGCAAGAGGTGGCACAGTTTTCAAGTTATTTTTCTGAGTTTTCTGAAGGAGTTCGATCGTACGGACAACAAGGTATAATAGTCTATTGTGGGCACGTTTCCCAAGGTGTTGTTTCGACAAATACGTACAGTTGTATGGACTGTGGCACAAAAATAGAGGCATATTTTGGTGGGATAGATTTTTTGCTATAAGTGGTTTTTCTCTTGGCTGGAAAAGTACTTGTGGTTGTTGATAAATCTTTCCTAAAACTAATAGAATCTCTCTCTCTCTCTCTTTGGGTTTCCCCACATTGGGGTTTTCCCTGGCATTTTCCTAAATTTCTGAGTTATTCATGGGTGATTGAATGTTGTTCATTGTGTTTATTTCTGTTGCATAATTACTTAGCAATGTGTATTTCTACTGATGGAAATTTATGAATGTAGATTTTAGACATTTCAGAGTTCATGCAAGAAAATTATCTCTAGGTTTCTAAGTGTATGACAAAATATTATCTTGTTTATTTTTGTCATTAAAATTTACATGGTATCAAAGCTTGGGCTCTGAGTGACAGTGAACAGTGAGAATTTTGAGCAAGGTTGAAGGGGGGAAATTTGTGATTATTTTCCTTGCACTGTGACAGGGAATATGGTTGCATGTATTAGATTTGAGGATCGGTTGGATGAAATTTCAAACTATTTGCAGTGGAAGGTCCGGATGTTAGTTGTTCTCAAGGAGAACAAGATTTGGAACTATGTCAGTTCTGTTGTTGTGGTTCCCGCAACAGATTCTACTACTTTAGATTTGCATGAGGTCAAGGAGGCCAAAGCTCAGAGGATTATTCTGGATGGGGTGAAGGATCACCTTATCCCACACTTAGATGAGAAGAAGACAACCAAAGAGATGTGGGATGCACTTAAGAAATTATTTGAGGCGAAGAATGAGAATTGGAAGATGGCCTTGAAGGATAATTTGCATGATACCAAGATGGGTAAGGAGGAGAGTGTTTCTCCTTATCTTACCTAGGTAGCTCAAGTGAAAGATGAGTTGGTTGTTTTTGGAGAGGTCATATCAGATTCAGAGTTGGTGACGATAGCCTTGAAAGTGTTAACAAAAGAATGGGAAGTCTTCGTGAAGTGTGTGGTGGTTTGTGAGAATCTTCCATATTGGAGCAGATTGTGGGACGATTTCACTCAGGAGGAGATCTGAGAAGGATCTCAGAGGAGTGGAAATAAGATAGATGGAGCTGATGAGAATGTTTCTCTTATTGCAAAGAGAAAGAAGAAAGGAAGTTACGAGAGGGACTTGAGTAAAGTCAAATGTTATTGTTGTAACTAGTTGGGGCACCTTGCTTCTCATTGTCCTGAGAGGAAGAAGAAGAAGAAGGAACCAGAGGGGCCTGAGACAGCTGCTACAACAGCCATGGAGGACTTTTCTTCTAAGTATGACAGGGAATTTTCTTTGGTTTCCCTAGTTTCTAGTGTTGGTAGCAGAGGTTTTGGAGGTGATATCAGATGGATTATGGATAGTGGAGCCTCTGGCCACATGACAGGAATCTGACGAGTATTCCTTAATATCACAGAGATAGGTCCTAACTGACAAGTGGTAAATAAAGGTGGTATGGCACAAGTTGTACGTGGAGTTGCAAGGGTTAGACTCCAACTCGAGTATGGAGGATTCCTGGAGCTTGATGGAGTTCTCTTTGTTTCAGGGTTGAGGGTTAACTTTCTCTCAGTCTCATCCTTGAAGGATGTAGGATATTGTACATTGTTCAAGAGGGAACATGTCTTTATATATAGGGAGGGAGTGGACTCGCTGGAACTACAACTGATTGGTGATCGTTTGGACAACTTGTATATGTTGCGAGGAAAACCTTAAGTGTATGATTCAACGTCGGATTATGAGCATGAGGAGGCTCCTTAGACTGCGGTGGACCCAAGGATTCAGTCTTGCATTCAGAGACAAGAGAGCGAGTCGCTTCTGAGCACCGACAAAAGGCTCAACTAGTGTGATCGAACTAATGCTTAAGGTGGAGTGGATTCTCCAATGAGCTCAGGGTTCCGGGTAGCTTTCAGGAGAAGATCTTCTAGTTCGAGTTTTGTGCAGGTGTTGAGGATAGCTCTAGGTTTAGAGGGAGCTCCTATAGAGAACAGTGTGATGGGACCATATGATGGAGATGGCAGCGAGTACATCCCTCACTAAGAGGAAGTGTTAGCTTTTTAGCTCGGGAGGTACTCCACATGTTTTTTCTTGTATGTAGATGTAGCCTTAGGTTGACACTACTAGACACTTGACTTTATAATGAGTTTTTATAAAGTTGTAAAGTGGTTCTTTTATTAAAGTGACTTTTTAATAAAGTGTACCTTCTAATTTTAAAGTGACTACATTTCATAAAGTCCACTTATGTTAAGTGATTCATTTTGGAGGGAATGAATCATGACCCTTGATCTTGCAAAGGAAATATTAGATCTTGGCCTTTGGATTTAATGTTGGGGAAGGTGAAAAGACACTTTGAAGGGAAAATGCCATTTTCATGTTTATAAAAGAATGCATTGGGTAGTGTGCAAGACACATTGAGAGAAGAAGAGTGTGAGAGAGATTTTTTATGAGAGTTTGGAGAGGAAAGTGAGTAGCAAGAGTTGGCACATTTCCCAAGAGAACTTGGGTGCAAATCCCAAGGAGGAATTTTTTGTTTTGGAGTGCTACTGGTTTATTTTTTGGACATGCTATAATGTACGGATCCGTATAGGCTATACAACA
This sequence comes from Picea engelmannii, assembly GCA_009831015.1. NCBI lineage: Eukaryota > Viridiplantae > Streptophyta > Pinopsida > Pinales > Pinaceae > Picea > Picea engelmannii. The sequence goes on from ML778044.1 coordinate 371,078, forward strand.
ACAAATTTTGGCATGAAAATCGAGGCAAGAGGTGGCACAGTTTTCAAGACAATTTTTCTGAGTTTTCTGAAGGAAGTCGATCGTACGAACAACAAGGTACAATAGTTTGTTGTGGGAAATTTTACCAAGGTGTTGTTTTAGCAAATCCGTACAGTTGTACGAACTGTGGCACAAAAATCAAGGCATATTTTGGTGGGACAAATTTTGTGTTGTAATTGGTTTTTCTCTTGGCTAGAAAAGTACAGTGGTTGTTGATAAATCTTTCCTAAAACTAATAGAATATCTCTCTCTCTTTGGGTTTCCCCACATTGGGGTTTTCCCTGGCATTTACCTAAATTTGTGAGTTATTCATGAGTGATTGAATGTTGTTCATTGTTAAATCTTTCCTTAAACTAATAGAATATCTTTCTCTCTTTGGGTTTCCCCACATTGGGGTTTTCCGTGGCATTTACTTAAATTTGTGAGTTATTCATGAGTGATTGAATGTTTTTCATTGTTAAATCTTTCCTAAAACTAATATAATCTCTCTCTCTCTCTTTGGGTTTCCCCACATTGGAGTTTTCCGTGACATTCACCTAAATTTGTGAGTTATTCATGAGTGATTGAATGTTGTTCATTGTGTTTATTTCTGCTGCATAATTATTTAGTAATGTGTACTGCTTATGAAAATTTCTGAATGTGGGTTTTAAACATTTCAGAGTTCTTGCAAGATAGTTATCTCTAGGTTGTTAAGTATACGGCCTTTTAAAATATTTGTATTATTAAGTATACAAATTCATAGCTTTATCCTCAAAGCTTAAACCTTAACCCTACATTCAACAATATTTTTATTGCTTTCATTAAAAGATCACCTAGCCAACTACCACCCTTTAAAATATTTTTTCGTTAATTATACAAATTGATAGTTGCTCAGAAGAGGAGGGCAACAACTCCGACTCAGAGCTGCTTAGATAGCTCAAATGTTGTCCAACGAAAGCAAAAACCTTCAGACTCTCATTGAACGCCTCACACATAAACAATTAGGCATCTGATTATCTGATTGTTGGAATCCTAAGAATAATCTCTCCTCGTCCCCCAAGTCCAGAATTGAAGAGGAATTAGCATCTGCATTGATATTAACGTTCTTTGCAAATTTTATATTTAAATAATTTAAGGAGAGTCTTACAAACTTTTCATGGCTTTCACGTTTCTTTGCGATGCTTAACTTATAGCATATTTCAAAGAATATATATTATATTACATTGCATTGTGTTTTAACCTATAAATTCTTTTATATTAAGAGAAACAAATATTAAATAATAAGAAAGCATCATTATATTTCCACGTTCAAATCACTTGAAAATAAAGATTTTGTCCAAGATAGAGAAATAGTGTAAAACTAAGTTAAATATTTTTTCATAAATTTTATTTATTTTTATATTTTTTCTAAATTCAAAATAATTATGATGTAAATATTTTATGATGACTTTCCACTATCTTTAACCTCAATCAGATTTGGAGAGTTGGAGTTTTCATATCCATTTTATTGACCAAAGACTACTACCATTTAGTATTATAAAAAACTTATCATCAAAAGTGGTATGTGAGTCATAAGTTTTTTATCATCTTTCATTCTATTGTTTTACTTGTTTTCTATCAAATTATATATTTCATAATAAAATTTGATAAAAAGTTAAATCGTTAATGATTAGTTTTGAAGGGTTTTATTATGTATGGCGAAAGTTAGAAACTTGTTGTAGTGTGGAGGAGATACCTAAAAAATACATTCATGCTAAAGATTGTTGTAGCTCAGGGACATTGAAATCAAGATTGGTGTAACTCAGGGCCACTGCAATCTCTCGGGATGATTTTGACATCTTGAATACCCCTAAACAATGGTTTCTTAACCAGTAACAAAAACAAACAAAATATTGAAACTTCAATGTTTCCAATGGGCACTCCATCCATCTAGGACAAATAAAGCTTAAACAAAAATTTGAAACAATAATTTCAATTATTTGAAATTGTTTTTATATAATCACAACATGCCATCATTATGAGACGAGCAATTTGCACTAGAGTCAAATTTTATTCATTTCATTGTTTTTTTAGTTTATTATATTTTTGTAGCAACCATTTCCACCTTCCTTTCTAGTATGTGATTACTTATCATTGTGACCAATTGTTCTTGATACATGGTTAAGTATCATTATCTTTAATTATGCTAAGTCGTCATACAAATGGATGCAATATTCTTCATAGTTGACATATTGAATAGTCTTCATAAAAATATTCTTCATTATGGACAAATTGAATATTCTTCATTGTTGACATGTTTTCGATACCCAACTTTTAATTACCTAAATAAATCTAGTTTTTCACATTGTATAAGCATGTTGAAGTAGTGATTCCTTAGATGTTTAATCATAAGAGATCAAACAGATTCATCATTGAACCATGTCAAGCAAGATTGTTTATTGGGAAAAACCTTGTTACCTCTTTTCATCACCTATACTATGGTTTGATTTTATTTTTTTAAGATTAATAAGAATTGCATAACTATAAAAGGAAGATATATCTATAGAATATATAAACTTTAAAAAGTATACACAACCCATTGTTTAAAGAAAACACAACAAATTTTACAACATATACACTATTCATTGTATTCAGCATTCCCTTCGCAGATTAGTTCCAAAATTCGAGTTTGGTTCGTGAGTTGATCAATTTAAAAAATTCAAAATTTCTCGAAAATTTGTGTAAACTCAAAACATTACCATTATGTTATTTCATTCCCTGCACGTATAATTTCATTGCATTCATTATTTTGTCGCACTGTCCATGCATGGTTGATATTTATATGCTTACATGAAGTTGGGCCCGGCTGCTCTTTCCTCTGCAGGTTGTTAGTGAGAAAAACCAACCCTGCAGATTTCGTTCAAAAAAGCACATGCAGTGACCAATTCTAGACATGGGAAGGATATCGAATGATTTTTTCCATCAACTTATTGATAATAGAAACTAAGGAGAGTTGTTGTAGATGATTCTTTGGTATTCCATTTAGTAATAAGGAGTTGTTTTCAGAACATTCCGAAAAGGGAATCTAAGACATACGTCGTGCAAGAGATTTCCTTTCCCTTATTCCCAGCATCGAAGTCTTTGATGTGAAACTTGCAAGCGAACCGAAAAAAACCGATCACTAGTCCTCTGCTCGTTATAAGAAGTTCTGCTTATTAACTGGATTGGACCTTGCTTGACCTTAGAGTATGGAGCATGTTATATGACTCCATTTCGAGTGGTCCATAAATGAAAATAAAGACTAAAAATATTTAATATGGCAAAAAACTAAATACATATATGAAAATAAAGAATGTGTATTTTCTTTCAATGCCAAATCGATTTTCTTCAAGAGAATTGGGAAATGAATAATTATTCCCAGTGTTATCCTTGGCTTCGGTTGGTGGAAGTTCATGAAAGGTTTCTCAAGCCCTTCATATTTAAAAGTGTTTCATTTATATATAAAAAAATGTCATTGAATGTCATATTGATTTTCTTCCAAGAGAAATAGGAAATGAATAATTATACCCAAAGGTTTGTGGAAGCTCATGAAAGGTTTCTTAATCCCTTCATGTTTGAAAGTGTTTTCTTTATATATAACAAATTTTTATCCTCATGTAAAATTATGCCCTTTGTTGTAGTGTCTAATTCCATTTGTAATCTGTATAATGGAACTAAAAATATTTTTTGAGACTTTTTGAAGATTTGAAGATAATGATTGTCCATTTTGATTTTCTAAAATTTTGAAAACATAGTATGTTTAAGTATTTGTAAGATGTATACTCCCTAATTTTTTCTGTATTGAACTTTAGGTAGTCGATTTTTTTCCATATAGAAATGAATTTGAATTTGAAATTGGTAACTATGGTTTAAATAATATTATATTTAATTTAATTATATACAAATATAAAAATGCACAGGGCACAGACCACAATTTCAGGCTACAATTTGTTCAAGGGCACATCAATTTATATTGATGAAACAACTTAAAAATATCACCAATCTAGTAAACTTCAACAAATGATAATGTATGGTAATTGAGTTTTCATGACAAAATCTAAAGCAGCCAAGACCATGATAAATTTTTGTTTAGAAAATGCCTATTTGCTCGAAAATAACCCCAAAACCCTTCGTAGACAAATTGAAATAAAAATAATTCAAGATGGTGATGAACAACAAATTAATGACAAATGATGAATCCTCATATTATCATGAAGCTTACTTTCATAATTAAAAGGAAAGAGAGTTAAAAGATTTATCAAGATTCATATACATTCCAATATTCCCAAGCTACATCAACAATCCCTTCTTAGTATCGTATGGGGCATCTTCCATTTGTTGCAATTAACCTATAAACCCTGGTCCAAAGCTAACAACAAACTCGAGTACATCGCAAAAATATTTATTCCAATAAGTTTCTGCTAGTTGCATGCTAATTGACCTTAATTTTTCATCTATTATAAAAAAAATCCCCAAAAACATCGATGTGACTATTATTACTTTAATTTTTCATAGATATTATAAAAAAATCCAGAAAATATAGAACTTTGCCACATTGCCACCAAGGCTTGATACTCTATGTGCAAAGTCCTCTGATGTTGCCTAGTAGAACCATTACATGGTTGTGTGGCTTCAACCTCATGCCATATGCAACTTATGGTACCCAACATGTTTGTGCTCAGAAGTTCTACCTTTGTGCTAGTGGGTTATGTTATTCCCCATTTAGAGGTCGTTAAAGGGAACTGTTGGAATATAACATAATCCACCCATCTAGAATTGTGGAATATCCACATGTAAATACATTTCCAGTCGAAGATAAGATTCATAATCATACCATGAGAAATACTTCCCCTTTAGATATATTTTGGATCAGCATTCCTGCTAAAGGCATGTAGCTCAGCTTTGTACGAGCAGCTCTTCGTGGAACAGTTATTATACTTCTTCTTTAGCGAGATCGTTTGAATCTCGTGGTGTATCTCTTCTGACTTTTCTTTATACAAGAATCATTTTCTTGGTTCAAACTCTAGAATGGATGCCAATTTTAGACCCTGACCAAGTCGTTTGGTTTGGTTCAAAATGGTGTGAAACAACATGGGATTTCCAAGGATGTTTAACATAAGTTTTATTGGCACGACTTTCCATGATAATTTAATATAAGCTTTATTGTTCCTCTCTCATTGTATATAGGAGGCATCCATCATGTTATGGTTCTATATTTTTTTCGTCCACTAGAGAAAGCGATCAATGTGATCATGTTACCTTACACACCTGAAATCAATCTCTCATTCAGGATTCTTACCTGACCTTATTTCTGATTCGATCCCTAACAAGAGAGCTCAAAAAAACAGTTTTTAGTCTCATTCTACCTCCCTCCTTTCTATCATTCAAGGAAGACCCCAACCTATTCTATACAATCCTAGCTAGTTAGGTCATTGGTTGTATTGGAAACTTGTTCATTAAATTATATTGATGAATGAAAAATACATCATTTTGTTCGAAGTTAGTTCTATTTCCAAGGATATGAGACTTGGTGTGGACTTTAGTGAAGTATATGTAAAAAATATTCACTTTATGATTTTGCTCCACATCCCAACAGGACCATGTAAATGAGCATTGAAATTTTCTTTGTATTCACATTAAAGTTTGAATTGTTTCTTTCAGATACTTCTTTTGCATTGTTCTATACTTCGATTTTCAGGTTTGATTGCATTGCATGTGTTATTTTTCCTTTACAGATGCAATCAAGAACTATCAAGGAATTAAGAATGCCTGCTCCAGGTTCTGAAGATCTGAATTTTTCATCACAATATTGTGAGTCTTTTATAGTTCAATGCATTGCGTGTTTGTGGAAGAAAGATAGTTCATATTGGAGGAATCCTACTTTTTCTTTACCACAGTGGTTTCCATTCAGGACTATATTTTGGAATCTAGGTATGAAAAAGTTTGATTCCCTTCAATAAAAAATAATTTCCAAGGATGTAGTTCAAAAGGAAAAATCATGCATTGCATATAAATACAAAGGAAAAATAAAATAGCCATCACATAAGATAACATTTACACATAAAACAAAGTATTTCTGCGAAGGATAACCTTTATCAGTTTTTAAATTTTTTATTAATTAGAAGATTGGTTGTACAAGGTTTCATTAAACTTTACATGTACAAAATTTTCATTAATTAGAAGATTGGGTGTAGAAGGTTTCATTAAACTTTACATGTACAAAACATATATTTTGCATCTACAAAGAGATACAAGACCGGTCTTGAACTGTCAATGGAAAAATGAACTGACTAGGAAACTTTCAATCATTACATGACCACCTAGATTAGGTCTCTATTCATCTACCTACATGCCTGCAACCTGCAACTGCAAGCTTGTCCTTTGCGAGTCTACAACAATCTGTTAGCCACCTTTGAAGGGCATGCATGCTTACTCTATCCACAAACCTTCCTCTTGTAGGTCTACTACAATATACAAGCCACCTTTGAGGGAACCAAAAACATACCTTATTCACTCTTCAAACCTTCCTCTTAAATCACACAACCCACAACCTCTACAAAAGATTTGATCTTCTATTTTTTTTTTTTCTGTCAACTGGATAAATATACTAACATATAATAAATTACTACAGATAATTTCTTGATATTAGCTAGCTTACCTAACATTTGTGTGCATATGAACAAATGAACAAACAAGAAAGCTCAAATCCAGAGGCAGACACATATAAGTCAATAAGACGATCAACACATGAACTAGGGAGAGGTAAAATATGTATGGCTATGAGCCAACTGATTTTAGCTATTCTGCCTCAACCTCTTCCTCTATTCAGTCACAAACAATAAGTGTCTCTTTTTTGAGTCATACTATCTCAAATGATCTCTTGATTCTGGTTCTGTATTTGGAAAAAAATATTCTCACATGGAGTTCTTCATCTATGACTCAGAGTATTCAAAAAGAATTGATGGGACAATTTGATATGATAGATCTTGGACTTTTGCATTATTTTCTTTGTTTGTAGGTTCTTTAGTCTTAAAAAGGAATCTCCATTTTCTAGTGGAAGTATGCGCTTGATTTACTCCATCTCTTTTGCATGGTTGATTGTAAACCTGCTCCTACATTTCAGTCAAGAGTTACCCTTTCTTCCAGCTTCTCTTCACCACGTGTTAATGCTTTGTTGTATTGAAAACTGGTTGGGAACTTTTTGTATTTAACTCATACACATCCTGAAATCTCTTTTGTAGTAGGACTTGTCTCTCGGTTCTCTCATGATCTTCATGAGATTCACCAAAAGGAAACAAAGCGCATTATTAGGTACATTCAAGGTACTACCAATTTTGGCATTCAATATGCTTCTGATGCTTCTTAGCTTGTGGGATTCACTGACTCTGATTGCGATTGTTCAGTTGATGATTGAAAGTCCACATCTAGATTTGTCTATTTCCTTGGCTACACACCTATTACATGGTCTTGTAAAAATCACTCTGCAATTGCTTTATCCTTTGTGGAAGTTGAGCATCATGTTGTAGTTATTTCTAGTTAGGAGTTTCTTTGGTTTCGACAACTACTTACAGAGTTTGGCATTCAACAGGATCATCCCACAACTCTTTGGTGTGATAATCAGATTGCTATACATATTTATCGTAACCCAATGGAGCATAAAAGGACCAAACACATTGAGCTCCACATTCACTTCATTAGACAACTCATTCAGGATGGTGTTCTTAGTGTGGATTATTTATCTACTAAAAGGAAAGCGATGCAAACCCCCACCCCTCCTAGGGGGCTCGCAGGACCTCTCGGTCTAGGATCGTTCTTCTGAGGATATGAGTTAGCTCTCGAATACATGTTGGATCCTCTTTTATGTAAACATACCCTTTTGATTCCTTGTGCATGTCCAAAAAAAACCCGTGGGTGCTTTACTCTAAGCCCTTATTACCTTTGGGACAAAACCACAGATGCTAGCCCCTTTACTTCAACGAAAATATCATGTGATCCTGGGCTAGAATCAAACACTTAACTAAAAGGCACTTATCTATAGCTTCGTTACTACGGTGATATGGAACTTATGGCTTCAGAAGTTTTAACCATAACATATTGGAGCAGTAAGGCTCCAATATGTGGCTACAAATGAGCAAGTTTCGGATGTGCTGACAAAGCCATTGTCAAGGATGAAATTCGAGTACTTCAGGGACAAGCTCGATGTAGTCCCTCTTCAGAGGGAGTGATGGCTTCAGATGTTATCATAGGGTAGTGGATGTCATGATGACATGTTGTAGCTATTGGAGATCTACCCATTGGCCCTGGATGCATGATGAAGAGACAAGGTATAAATGTTATCGCAAGGTACTGGATGTCACACATAAGATATCTACGTTTTCTGCGGGAAACTGGATAGTCTCCTGATGACATGTTGTAGCTATTGGAGAGATACCCACCAACCCTGGATGCATGTTATGAAGTCAGTATGGATTTCCTGTGATGTATAGATTGGGGTGTCCGACAGTCAATGGTCATAAGATCGTGTGGATGGTGACAGTGTTAGAGTATGTGCGGGATAGAATACCTTCCTCATGAAGAGGGAGTGTTGAGATTTTATGTGATTTTAGAAGTTATTCCTAAGTGTAATTGTATTGGTTATTCCTAAGTTTAATCGTGAAAGGTTTTATTGATAATTCGTGTCTTTTAGGTCTTTTATAGTATAAATAGAGGTTATATCGAGTCATTTTGATCACTCATTGAATATAAGACAGTAGTACGCACTTATCTAGGAGGCTTTTCTTGGTTCATTTCTAGATCTCTTTGGTCTTGATTTTGTGAAAGAGCAGTGTATGACATTGTACACATTGGAGGAATCTATACTGAGGAAAGTTTCCAAGGTTTTCTCCCCCTTGAGGGTTTCCCTGAGGATATATCTTGTTGTTCTATTGATACCTATCTTTCATTTGTGATCCTTTNAGAGATCATCTCTTATGAAAAACCAACATTGACACCTACCACCCTTTAAAATCTTTTTATTTAAAAAAAATAAATGCATAGCCTTATCCCTAATGCATAAAGCTTAGCATTACATATCCTTACATTCAACAATATTTTTATTCATCAAAGTCAAAAATCACCCCATACATACCTTCCTTTAAAATCCCCTACCACCCTTTAAAATATTTTTAATTATTAAGCATATAAATTCATAGCATTATCCTCAATGCATACAACTTAACTTTACATTCAACAATATTTTTATTCCTTTGAGTAAAAAATCACCTAGCAACTACCACCCTTTAAAATATTTT
>ML778044.1:389321-409339 GCA_009831015.1 Picea engelmannii
ATGGCCACATGTAGAAGAGGTCATGCCCGGATGAGCCATGATCCGTTTTCAGAGTTCTATTAGTCATTTTTGGGGTTTTTATGTGTTCTGATCTCAATGGTATAGTTTGTTTTTCCATTGGAGTTGAGAAGCAGCTTGTAAAAGAACTTTTTACTAATTAATCCCAGAGAGCCAAGTCCATTGATGGAGGCTCAAGGAGATGTAGCCCGGAGGGGGGTGAACTCCTTTATCAGCTTGTTCTTGTTGTGAGTTTGATGGTTTATTTTCTGCAAGTTGTGTTGCTGTGTATTTGCTTAAAGTACATATTTATCCATTTAAAAGAACATATCCTCACATATAAGCATTTACAAGAAAATACATAAACTTAACACATAAGTTTATCTTGCATATTTTAACACATGAAGCAAGGTCCTGTAAAGTTTATTTTAATGAAGTAGAGGGTGCTTGCATAGAATAACAAGTCAGCCTTCTATTTTCAGATCAAAAACTTCCCATGATATGAATAAGGAACAATAGGAACTAATAGGTGATAGCATTTGTGATGACAAGAAATAGCAATTGTGATGACAGGAAATGAAAATGAGCAGTATTAGTTGTTGTTCTCTGGCCCCAATCCATACAATACCACTAATTACTTCAAAACTATAGACAATCAATGATGAATACCTGGAAGGCAACCGTCATGTTCATGTGTCCTTCGACCACCGTGTTCATGTGCAAAGCAGTGTTCATGTGTCCTTCGACCACTGTGTTCATGTGCAACACAGTTGTGGCTGCATACAGTGTGATACAGTTTGATTAAGGAAGAGATAGAGAAAAGGGAATCGAATTGGGAGTCTCTTTTATTAGTAGAAATTGGCAGTCACGAGAACCTTTCTAGATTATCTAAGAACTTCTCTTAGCAAGATGATATTGAGGTTTATGATGGTGGCTTGCTCATGGAGCATGAAGTTGTGGCTCCATGTACCTTCCAAGTGGACTGACTTGTCGTGCAATGAAAGGCCATCGATTGAAGGAAGTGAGGCCATCTATTGTCCTCTACTGCATCAATCTACCCAAACAACCAGCGAGAAAATTGTTTTTGTTAATGTAACGACCCCAATCGTTACGACTACAAGAGAAGCAGAAAGTGCAATTTTTATTTTTTTTTTAGGCAGGAAGGCAACGACGACAAACAGTTGACCCACACAACCTGACGACGAACACCAACATGCAGATGAGGAAACAAACAACTACGACTCCACGCACTAGCACAACGATCAACTGGGTGACACATGCATAAATCAAAAGATATAAACGACTACTCACCGAACACACAACATGACAATGCTTACAAGCTAAGGAAAACATCCACAATCCCGACACAATGGCCTCGAAAACCAATAACTAGAACCTCTATAGCGCGTAAACCCAAGCATGAAGGAGTTACAACCCCAGTGCCAACAAGAGACTTACAAAGATCAAACACACCCACAACAGGAAGCATAGACTCCGGGCAAGTTATCCTTCGCCTCTATCCAATAGGGCGCACCATGATCCCCTCATCAGGAATCATGTCGTCCCCCGATGATAGGCACGACGATAACCCTAGTGCAACATAACCTATCTGTACCAAGGAATCTAGATGAATCCAACATGCTAGGAGCTGAAATACTAACAAGAAGACTACACCCACACTCCAAGCAACAGGTTGACAAGACGCAATATGACGACATTCAAAGGTGAAAGCGCAAGCTATTACACGACTTTTCCAACCACCAACCATTAACTGTTAAGCAAGATGTCTAAGTGTGAGGGAGTGAACTATTACCAAGCTACTATGGTCATAAACGTTATCACAAGGTGAACTAAGTTAGGCATTGAACAACAACAAGAAACGTTGATTAACAATTACCCATTGTCCATTAAATTAAGTGAACTATTGATCTACACTTCTTATATAATAAACGACTTTGTTGTCAAACTAACAAGTCTAAATTAAAAATTTTAAAATATAAAACAATATTAACAATATCCATATATGATGCTATTAATATAACACTATTATCAATATTAATTTACAACATGTTGTTTATTAAATGTCATTCGGTTGTCGTTCTTTATTCCATTAGATAAACACACTGCCCTTCAATTATAGTTTAAATTAGTAGTATGTATCTCTGTGTAATCAATTCACTACCAACATGTTGAGTAAGACATTCAATATTAAATCGCCACGGAAATGTGAATAATGTTGTTCATTATATACTATATAACTACCGACTATTATTATGCATAACCCATATAAAAAGGGCTGTCAATTTAATTATGATAACTGTCAACACTGTCACACAATCAAGATGTCAAATTTAAGATTATTGTCAATGTTGTCCTTAAACATTAAAATTGTTGAGTAAAAACATTCACTATCATCATATTAAAACTGTCATAAAATGCAATTACCATTACATGTAAAACATTGTTTCTAAAATTACAAATCTCTGACACACATCATACATCCCACATTGTCACTGAAACTAAGGGAGGCAATGGTGATATCGCTGGGCGAGTTATGACAAGACTGAGTGGAAAGTGGTAAGGCTATGTGTGAAATTGATGCAGAGTAATAATTTTCTAACCAACTGTCAAAAGAGTATTTATTTATTAATTAAAAATTAAAAATAAATAAATCAATCAAAATATCAATTGGCTTTACATTGGATGAAGTGATTCTGATCATTTCCATATAAATTATAATTCTCTATCTACACAAATATTCAATAATTAGGCGAGGGCGTTGTTCTCTATCTACACAAATATTCAATAATTAAGCCCAAGGCATTGTTTAAGGGGAGGTTCTTCTTGGATTTAATGACATTTTCCATGAAGAACAATGTAACGATGTTTATACTCTACAGATAAAAAAAAACTTTGGTGGGAGATGAAACCCTAGCGCTCTGCAGCGTTTCCACTGCAAATCATTGCATGTACTGACTTACCTGTTGTCGAGCCTGCCGCCTGCACCACACTGATATGGTCAGTTCTTGGAGACTGAGAAGACAGGATGAGTCCAGAAGGGGGGGGGGGAAGCCCCCTCGTACAACAATGTAACGACCAATGATAGGGAGGGGACAAGAGTCAAGAGGTCTACCTTTGAGCCGTCGCCGCATCTAAGAGAGAAGCTCCTAACAAAAGAACAAGGGATCAGAAAAGAAATGGATGTGGAGCCAAGCACGTCTCATCTAAAGGAATCTCGTGGATAGGAACCTGGCAAATGCATCCCGCAATTGGAAAAACCTCCTCGATATCTCATCATCTCGACAAGGGTAGGTGAGCACACCCAGTTCATGCGGGAGCATGCCCTAATCAGCAAGTTCCTAGGACTCTGGCCCTCTGAACGTGACCTAACATGGTGGATCAAAGACTGGTGAAACCCTAAAGAAGACTACGAGGTTCAGCTCAGCTCCAAAGGATTTTTCACTGTCATACTCTACAACCTTGGGGACAAGGATAGAATCTTCAATAACGATTTGTATTTCTACAACTCAACTGGGTTATTCCTGTGATTCTGGACAGACCGTTTCAGCCCAGAAAAGGAGGAATTCACAATGGCTCGAGTATGGATCAGACTATACTCCTTGCCTCAAGAATTTTGGCTGGAAGAGATACTTATGGGAATATGGAATACAGTGGGTTGATACGTCAAATCATCGGAAGCTACAAAGAAAATAAAGTACACCTCTTATGCCCGAATCTGCGTCTACATGGACATCTCAAGAGCTTTACCTGGATCTATTACCCTGGAATATCAGGATGAGGATTGGAACCAAACAATCAACTATGAACACATCCCATTTCGTTGTAGAAAATGCCATGAGCATGGCCACCTCTTTAGAAATTTTCCCTTGAATATCCAAGGTCCCAAAGCCAGAGAAAACAAACAAAAATATGGATTTACCACAGTCACAGGTCGGAAAAAAAACCCACCAAGGAAGCATAATCCTGGCACCACTCCAAATATTTCAACCAAAAAATCCTATGACATCTTGAATCATCTGTCAAAAGACGAAGAGATCCAAAACCCACACAAAGAAAAAAATAAAGAGAAAGGGAAAATCCAGGCTGAGCCCCCCTCGAAACAGAACAAAGAGGCTATCCCAGGGGACAAAATGGGGACAAATGTGGACACCCATATGCAGCTGGATGAACAAGATCTGGAGGACATAGATATTGAACAACTCGAGGAAGCTCTCAATCGAAAGGATTTGCAAACCATTCCTGTAGAACAACTCCGCAAAGTCCACAAAGTTTTCATAGACTCCACAGCAGGATCTACAACACAGTTGGGCATAGCCACAGATCTAGGTATAGACTCAAAGCGGCCACCATGGGAAAACAAAAGGAGGGGGCGCAAATCGGCCCAACAGCTCATCAAAGAGGCAGGAAACCTCATGCTCAACTTAAGACAGATCCACAGGCTCTCGGAGGGATACCTCCACCCCCCTCCACAATCATCATGATGAAGATAATCACCTGGAACATCAGAGGACTCAACGATAGATCCAAACAAAGGATCCTCCGAGAATGCATTTGGGCAGAAAACCCAGATGTCCTCTTGTTACCGGAGACTAAATGTGTTGGAATAGAAGTTGAAACCATCTTCCACCGAAGTTGGCGAGGGTGCGACTTCATCCATTCTGATTCCTCGGGCGCATCTGGAGGATTATCCATTTTATGGAACCCCAACACTATCACAATGAGTAGGCCCTTTTCTACCATAGGCACGCTCACGACATATTTCACGGTCACGGGGTCGACCAAGGAAGGAGTCGTCATAAATTTTTATGGGCCGTAGAGCGCACAAGACAAAGAAAGCTTCCTGAAAAGAATAAATCACATCAAAACACTTTTGAATACACCTAACTGGGTCCTGGGAGGAAACTTCAACATGATCCTGACGTTGGAGGAGAAAACTGGCAGAACCAAACGGCTGGAGCAAGACAGTGGTATGTTCAAATCACTCATTGACCAGTTAAATATAATAGATATTGAAACTTGAAATGGCATATTCACCTGTTCCAACCGAAGATCTGGTCATCAGCAGGTGGCATGTCGTCTAGAACGCTTCCTGGTAGTGGAAGCCCTACTAGGGGAGGACCCTGCCATGGAAGCAAATATCCTACCAAAAACAGGCTCAGACCACTGGCCCATATCATTTTGTCTGGACACGGGGGACACTCCCAAACTCAAACCCTTCTGTTTTGAGAAATTTTGGCTCTCTCACCCTGATTTCCATAAGCTCACAAAGTCCTGGTGGGCCCAGGCAGAAATAGACCATGGGACTTGCATGTACAGATTCTAGCAGCACCTTAAAAACTTCAAGCAACACCTAAAGCTCTAGAACAAAACTACCTTTGGGAAGATATTCCAACGCATGCAGGAAATTGAGCACAGACTAGAAGCCCTGCAACGAACATTCATCTCTGGAATCAGAACCACAGACTTAATGAAAGAATATGAGGAGCTTCAAGCAGAATTAGAAGAACGAAAAAAGAAAGAAGAGATTCTGTGGCACCATAAATCCAGCGTTCAGTGGCTCAAAGAGGGCGAGAGGAACACAAAGTTCTTCCACCGAAAAATGGTGCACCGTAGATACATCAATCGGATAACCCAACTGGAGGATGCTCAAGGAAACCCTATAAGAGAACACACCCATATTGTCGAGGAGCTAAGCACCTATTATAAAGAGCTTCTCACATAAACCAACGCGAACAGGGAGGAATCAATACAGAAAATAACAAGAAATATACCCTTGCTAGTCACCCAAGATCAGAATGAAACCTTAATGAGACCTATTACCCAAGAAGAGGTGTACCATGCAGTCAAGGAGATGCCCTTAAGGAAAGTGCCTGGCCCAGATGGCTTCACCACGAACTTCTTCCATCATTGTTGGGACTTAATAAGGGAAGAGGTTTGGCAGGTTGTGGAGGAATCTAGAACATCAGGCCAGATACTCTCTGCCCTCAATGCCACTTTTCTCACTCTCATCCTGAAGGAGGAGCGTGTCACTCATCCCAAGAAATACAAACCAATATCCCTTTGCAATGCCATCTACAAAATAATCACAAAGGTGATCGCCACATGCCTAAATTCGATCCTCCCTTTTGTCATCTCCAAAGAACAAGAAGGCTATGTGGAAGGTCAAAAAATCATGGAAAGTTTCATCCTTTCTCACGATGTGATCCATTCTCTAAAGATGGCCAAAATCCCAGGTATTCTCATCAAACTCGACCTTTCAAAAGCTTTCGATAGATTCAGTTGGAAGTACCTATGCTCCAAGCTCGAATCCTTTGGTTTCGACAGACAGTGGGTGAACTAGATCCTCAATCTCACCTCTTTAGCCTTTTTCTCTATACTGGTCAGTGGAGTACCCTCACAACCCTTCTCCCCCTCCATAGGCATCAGATAAGGTGACCCTCTCTCTCCCTTCCTCTTTGTTATTATGGCGGAAGGACTAGGATGCTACATCAAGGCGACGGTTCTAGAAGGCTCCCTTAATGGCCTGCCTCTGCACAATATCCATCCCAAACCCTCGCACAACCAGTTTCTAGATGACACCCTAATTATGAACACCCCCACCACTCGAGAAGCCAACAAGCTAAACTCCATTCTTTCTGACTTTTCGGAGGCATTAGGCATAGTCCTCAATCTTGACAAGTCCAAGCTCTACTTCTTCAATATGTCGATCATTGTACAGAATCGTGTTTCCTAGCTCCTAGGCATACCCAAGAGCACCCTTCCGTCCAACTACCTAGGCTTACCCCTCACAGGAGATCCAACACGCTCCATCTCTTGGGACAACTTGCTTCTCTCCATTTCACATAGGCTCAATAATTGGACCTTAAGACCTCTAAACATTGCAGCTAGATTGGTGCTTCTCAAGTCAGTCCTGCAAGCCCCGCCCACCTACCTTTTCACTGCCCTCGCAGCACCCAAATCAGTCATTCGAGCAATCAAGAGCCTTCAAAAAAAATTATTATGGAATGGACATCAATATAACAAAAAGTGGGCTCTGGTAAGCTGGGAGAAGCTTTGCAAACCAAAAACTCTAGGTGGACTGGGACTTCGCGACCCCGACAAGCACAATCAAGTCATGGGAGCTAAAATGTGGTGGCGATGGCTCAAGCATCCCACTGAACTTTGGGCACAAATATGGAAATAGAAGTATGCCCTGACTACCCATGCAGACCAACTAATCAGATTCGATGACCAAATCCAAGGCTCTAACATCTGGAACACGACCTGGAAAAATCGACCCCTAGTTCAGAAGCATGCCTTCTGGGAAATCAGGATTGGGGAAAGTGCACTATTCTGGCAGGACTCTTGACAATAGCTAACACCCCTTATCAATATGGAATAACTTAACCCCCTCAGGCAGGCACTATAACCGGACATATTTCGATGGGTCAAATATCTATGGAGAACAAATGATAGGAACATGCCCTGGCAACAATGGAAAACAAAGAATCCGTAACTACAGATCTCAGGGGAAACGGATCTCCAAGCCTGGAAAGCCTGCGCAAGCCACAGGAAGATCCCAACATGAGAGGGTATGGATATTCTCAGATGGGGGTACTCCACAATAGGTAATTTCTCAGTCAAAGAAGCCTACTACCTGCAGGGGAACTACTAGAACCTTGCTAAGGAGAGAATCTGGAGCAGGATTTGGAATGCAACCCTCTGGCCCAAAGTTTCAATCTTTCTGTGGCTCACAGTTGAAAACCGTATTCTCACCTAGGATAAACTTACAAAAAGGAGCTTCATAGGCCCATCAATCTGCACCCTGTGCCAACAACAAGAAGAGACTTTGGAACACCTTTTCAACAAGTGTAACTACAGCCAATGGATTTGGGACCGAGGATCCCAAGCAATGCGTCTCTCTAATAGAAACAGGAATAGCATCAGGGATACCATAGGGAATTGGGACTTGATCTCCTTTCACAACCCAATTCTTGCACGTATCTGGCAGTTACTCTCAAGCTTCACCCTCTGGAAAATTTGGAAAGAAAGAAACAAAAGGATCTTCCACTCAAAAGCTTCCCCTCCCACCTTAAATTGGGAAAGAATAGTGAAGCTAATCCACGAAACGATCAAAAGAAAATCGTGGACCCCGGACGACCTAAAATGTAATCCAGAGGAGAAGAGCATCTTTCAAAGTTGGAATCTTAGTGTAACACCCTATTTCCCCCAATTTGTAATTAATCATAAAATAGGAATTACCATGCTAATGCATGAGGACAATGTAAATGTATTATTGCTTGAGTTGCAAATAACTGACTGTGGGGGTGAAGCCTTGAAAGTATTGGCCATGATATCACTAGAGGAAGAATGTGAAAACTATAAGAGAGGGTTCATTATGACAAATAACCCCAAATTTCCCTTCATGGGGATGACAACCTCCTTCGGATCCCAAGGAGAGAAATCAATTAATGAAGAAAGCACTGGTGGTTGAATTATCAACCACCCCCATGAATGGAAACATGGGTTTTTAGCCCAAATTACCGCAGGAACCTGTAGACCTGAGCTTCCTTCTGAAAGAAGGAACAGGATAGGTCGGCAAACCTTTCAAGGTAAGAGGGATACACACGGGAGAGGAGACACCAGACAAAAAGGAGCGTAAGCTCGCAAGGGAGATGCACAGAGCTCTCCAGCAAGTCACGAACTGAAGTCCGTGAGCTTGATGCCGAGGAGCATCTTAGAAACCTTGCTGAGGCCATAACTGAGAGAGAAAGCTCTGAGTTACAGAGAATAGGACCTAAACAGAAGTGGAAACGGAGGAAGAAACCTCGAGAAGTGTGAGAACTCCCTGGTGATATCATGGCTTGGCACGGGGGTGGCCAGAGTGCTAAGAATGAATGCCTCTGAGCCTATGGTCGGGTGGAAGGATGAACACCCACAGTCAGTTGGTTGGAGGCAACCTGTAATAGATAAGCGATTTCCTACCCTGTGTAATTTAGACGTAACTGTGTATGAATTGGTTATACTGTGTATGTTTCAGGAATTGTGCATGTTTCTTAATGGACATACTGTATCTCCCCTATTTCTACTTGATTGTATAACTAGGCCAGTAAGAAATTATATGGTTAGGAGATGATTTTATACTCATAAATGCTTGTTTCCTGTGGAGGCATAAGCCAGATTCATGAACTGTGTGTTCCTCGATCCCGGACACAGTTTCATGTACGCATGCCAACCCTCCTAATTGTTTAGAGTCCTTGGAGGACGAAGTTTGTTAAGCTCATGAGAGGTAGTGCAGATATGCACAGGATCTCTGCTATCAAATAGAACCCCAGAACCCCTTGATGAAGGAGCACAATAGTTTTGTTGAAGACTCTTCTAAGAGTCAAGTCTAGGAGAAAGAGCACAAAGCTCTCAAGTCCTTCATAGCTGACGAAGCTCAGGAAGGATAGCGAGTTTCAACTACCGAAAGAGAGTACCCTTTTGTTTGCTAGATGAACGGACGAGATCCTTTTGGAGGATATGAGGTCTATCACGACCGTTAGATTGGAGGAAGGAACGAAGGCGTTAATACTTTGACCCCTCGGCCTTCGCAAGTAGCGATGGGATCCAGGACTGTAGATCCAAGGATCTATCGGAGCTCTATTGGTCGTCGATCTTAACCCTTTCATAGGCAGGAGAGTGGAATCGATGAAGTCCTGAAAGTCCCTAAGTATTTGGAACCATCCATCGACATAGGAAACATGGTTTTCGGTTGGCGTTTCGGCATCTGGGAAACCAGAGGACAAGACCCCTCCTCTTCACAAGTCATGAAATCTTGGTATACGAAACCCCGACGCGCTCTGTGGATGAGCTAGTTTAGTGTGAATAATTTTTGGTTTTTCGGCATCCGGGAAACCAGAGGACAAGACCCCTCATCTTCGCAAGTCGTGAAATCCTAGTATATGAAACCCCGATGCGCTCTTTGGATGAGCTGGTTTAGTGTGAATAAGTTTTGGCGTTTTGGCATCCGGGAAACTAGATGGCAAGACCCCTCGTCTTCACAAGTCACGAAATCCCGGTATACGAAACCCCGATGCGCTCTGTGGATGAGTCGGTTTAGTGTGAATAAGTTTCAACATTTTAGCATCCGGGAAACCAGAGGGCAAGACCCCTCGTCTTCGCAAGTCGCGAAATCCCGATATACGAAACCCCGATGCGCGATTAAGACTGGGTGTCTTTCAACACCCTTAAGCTCAGGAGGGATAGTGAGCGTCAGATCCAGATCAATGAGGGTCATTGATCTCATACACGAATTCCCATATTGGAATTTGGGGATTGGAGTAACAAGAGATTTGGAGTCGCTTCATCGTGAATTCCTGGTTCATGAAACTCCGAAAAGATCTGGACCATTGGATCCAAATCATTGAGGATCGTTGGATCTCATACAAGAACTCGCGTATCGGAGTTCAGCGAATGGAGTGACCAGTGGTTTCGGTCACTGCATTTCGAACTCCTAGTTACCGAAATCCCGATACGGCCAAGACCGTCGGATCAGGGGGAGATTCGCAGCCGTCGATCTCATCGAAGGTAAGATTTCGGGTTTCAGGGTTTGGAGAGTCAAAAGACTTGACTCTCTTGCATCACTGAGTCATGAAATGAGAAAGGCACCTCTTAGCTTGGTCTGTGGTCATAACCAATGATCACATGGAAGTTGATAAGGGAAGATCTAGCCTGCACTAGGCCCCCATAGGAATTCGGGGATTCTATCCCTTGAGGAAGAGCGAAATTTTATTTTTCCATAGTGGGTATGTGACACTTAGAATGCACAATCATCCTACTATGATTTCAACCAATTGCCATCCTAGCAGCCCAACAATCTAGTCCCCCCCTCCAACGGGTTTACTAAAGATAAATTTTGATGGAGCCTCAAAAGGAAATCCAGGACCAACGGGTTTTGAGACAATTCTCAGGAATTCAAATGGCGAAATCCTCCATCTTGTAGCAGGGTTTCTGGGTGAAAATACAACAATGCAGCTGAGCTTCTAAGTTTACTAAGAGGCCTTCAGGTCGCAATTAACAATCAATTCCATAGGGTCATTGTGGAGGGAGATTATTAGATCATCATCCAGCTCATAACCAAAATTCTACATGGGAAACACCCACTAGAAATATCACTTAGCTGGCGGCTCTCGGGACTCTTGGAAGACTTTGGATCCCTCCTTTGTCTGAGTATTACCATTATCCCATCTCACGTGAAAAGGGAAGCAAACAAAGTAGCGGATTTCCTAGCAAATGAAGGAGTAGACACCAAGTTGGAACAAATCCACTGGAAGGCCCAAACTTTTGCTTGCACTGATCTCTCGAAGCACTGCCAAAATCTCGCAAACAGGGATTTACTAGCCCCAGATGGGGTGACACGTTGAGTATACCAAACGCCTGGAATGGAGCCAGGCCTGGCCTTAAATGAGGCAGGCCAACCCCCATCCCCTCAACATTAAGGATGGGAGCTGGCCCCAACCACCATTCTCACAACAAGGGACCTCTCCCTCGCGTGAGCAGTCTGGCGTTGCAGGCATTCAAGATGAGGGAGTTAATGGAGGAGGATGTCTCGTCACTCCATCTGCTTTTGAAAATCCTGCGCCATGGATTCATCCAGTTCATTCTCTCCCTACACCACCTCTGTAATTGTGAGCTCTAGTACAATCACCAAACCACCTTCTGCACCTTTTCAATCTAAATTTTCACTCCGATGTTGCGAGAAAGAGGGAATTCACATCGCAGCTCTGCATGGTATACCCTTGCCTCCTGAAAAAAGAGGCTGCAAAGGATGGAACGAGAACTTTCAATGGCTCAGACCCAACTCACGCACAGAGAAAAGGTGGCCAGAATACCTCCCATGGAATATGTGGATGAGGTCTTCTCGGAGGAGCCAATTCAGGTTCCTCCGGAGCATCTCCTCTTCACTGTGCCTGATAATTGGCAGCCACCGAGCCACATTCTGGAGGAAGACACCATGGCCGCCATTGACAAGAAGAAAGGTAGTGGTGTAGGAGAAGACAAATTCAATGAGTTCCTCACCTGCTACATAGAGGAGGAGATATCGAAAGAACTGGACTCTTAGAAGGGCACACTCGCAGCTGGACACACCTCTGACAAAGGCATGGAGAGCGGTGAGAACGAACGAGCAGGCATGGAGCAGCAAAAGGAGGCAACCCCAAACGAGGCCAAGGAGAACAGACCAAGAGGCAAGATGAGGGAGGGTGGCAAGGTCCTCTCACCACCTCCCATCTCGTCCATGTAGGAATAGTGGTGTGTCCCACCACCTTTTCTCCACCCGGAGCACTTAGAATTGTTGTTTTATCTATGGGGCCAGATGGCATACCAAGTCCACCATGTCATCCTCATGAGTCAACGACTAGATATGCTTTATGACGCCTTTTCCAATGCGTCAGGAGGGTAAAGATGCCCAACTTGTGCGCAACCATTCACGATGCCAGCAAGGGAAGGAAAACAGGATGACGAGGTCGACATAGCCACCGAGTAATTGCTATGGTTATGCTTCTATTTTGTTTAGTATTATTGCTTAGGGTTATGATTATGCTTCTAGTTGCATCCTGTAAACAAATAGACACAGTTCAGACTATGGAACACCATCCATCCTGGTTTCCTACAGGCAAGACAGATGGCGAACCACCCACTTTTGATAAGGATAACATTGGCTTCCAGTTGTTCCGGTTTCTGCTAAATCGGCAGAACAACTGGAAGCCTAAGCATATATGTATATTTTTTGCCACTTAATATAGTAGGAACCACCTCTTTTTTACTTAAAAAAAAAGGGAGGTTCTTCTCACAATAATTACGCCCAAGGTGTTGTTTAAGGGGAGTTTCTTCTCATTTTTTCGTCTTTTGTCCATGCCCAATCAAACATGGACATGTGTCTTCATCAACGGTTTTTCCGGTTTGTCTTTATCCATGTTCTTTCTAGGCATCCCACCACATCTATTGAACCATCCCTCCCACGAAACCATTCCAACGGCATATATTTCAACGAACATATATTATATTACATTATATTATATTATATGACATAGCATATTTCAACGAACATATATTATATTACATTGCATTGAGTTTTAGCCTACAAATTATTTTATATTAAGAGAAAAAATATTAAATAATAAGAAAGGATAATTATATTTTCAAGTTTTTTTTTTTTAAGTAAAAAAGGTGTTGCCTGCTATAATATATTAACAAAAAGATACAATGGTGCTACAGCCGCCAAGTGTGTCGCCATTTTACCAGAATCCATCACAACTTGGGGTGCATATGTTTCTTCTGGATAGAAAAAAAGAGAGATTGTTTCGCCATCTGTCTTGCCTGAAGGAAACCAGGACAGATGGCTATGCATCATCTTAAGACTGTTTAAGGCATTACATAGAGATTTTTTATAATCCTGAATTGTAAAAACTATAGCAAAAGGGAGCCCCAACATGGCTGGAAGTAAAAGAGAAAGCCAGACTGAAAATGACTAAATCAAATACCTAGTGGCCTGTCGTCCTCGTTCTCCTTTCACGCTTCTCTGGCCTGCATTACAAATGGTTGGGTGCACATTGGGCATTTTTTATTCTCCAGGGCATTATAGTACACGTCAAAAATCACATCCAACCGTTGTCCCATTAGGAGGGCCCTATTCTCCTGGTCTGCCATCCGTCCTCGTAGTTTGAACAGTAAATCCAAGTGTGCCACCTGGAGGAAGGGTGGTGGGGCACCAGTATATCCATGCATGGCTCTGGTGGAAGGTGGCGTTGGGGTTTCATCACCCTCTCTTGGAGTGACCTGCATCCCCATTGTCGCTACCTCGCTTGGAGTAACCGCCTCTGTACCTGTGTTTCCCACGCCCTTGTCCATGGCTACTATGTCTTAATGGCACTCAATTTCCGTGATGGTTCCCTACGAGACCAAATCTGTGTAAGTCACTTCCTCGATATAACAAGTTGGGAATTCCTCATAGAGCCCCCCCCTCATGCTACTTCTTGCTTGAGTTTCAAGGGCAGTCAGAGTGTTTTCTGTGTAAGGCACTTCCTCTACATAACAGGTTTGGAATTCATCACAGAGCCCTCCCATCATGCTGCTCCTTGCTTGAGTTTCAAGGGAATTCGGAGTATTTTCTTCCCGCATAGTGCTTGTGGGCTTCCAATTATCCATTTCAAAGAGTGGGAATTGTTCTGGAGGGTTTTGAGCGCTCTCCTTCGTCGCAAACTTTTCTGCATAAGCCCGGGGTGAGAGACTGGTCGCCCTTGCTCTCTGACACAGAATGGAGCTGGCCAGTGAGAGTGCTTTTTCCAATTGGTGTCTCCTTTGTCGCTGAGTTGTGTGGGTATACCAAGCCGAACCATGTCGAGGTTTTCCTCGCTCCCTAGGCATCGTAGTGAAGGAGGGGATATCAAACGCACCAGAGCTCACAAATGGCGAAAATATGCAGAGAAAAACGCACCAGAGCTCACAAAAGGTGGAAATATGCAGAGCAAGAATGAGTTGAATGTGACCATGCCTCCTCGCTTTCACCGGCTTGTGTGACGACAGGACAGAGCTCCCCATTAACTCTTCCATATTAAATGATTGTAGAGTCGGCCCTTTCCCATGAGGGAGAGGTTTCTTATCCAGAGGTCGGCGGTAATGGCATGCTCCAATCTTTAATGTTGAGTAGATGGGGAGCGGCCTACCACATTTAATATGAGGTTGGGCGATGTGCCGGGTGGTGGTGCTATGCATTGTGTCACCCCATCTGGGGCTGAGGCATCCCTTCTAGCAAGGGCATTGCATCGCCTCAAGAGTTTAGTGCATTCAGAGAGATTGGCTTGCCATTGGATGAGTTCTGACTTGGTGTCGACTCGCGCATTGGTCAGGCAGTCCGCTAATTTTTTTGCGTCTCTTTTCACGTGAGAAGGGACTATGGTGAGTCTGGGGTGGATGAGAGATCCAAAGTCTTCCAGAAGTCCCGAAAGCCTCCAGTTGGGAGAGATTCGCAGTGGATGTTCTCCATGAATAATTTTGGTGATGAGTTGGATGATGATCTAAGAGTCTCCCTCCACAATGATCTTTTGATATTGATTGTGATTCACAACCTTGAGGCCTTGAATTAGACTTAGAAGCTCAGCAGCATAGTTTGTATTTTCACCCAGGAAGCCTGCCACCAAATGTATGATCTCGCCAGTGTGGTTCCAAAGGAATGATCCAAATCCTGCCAGTCCTAGGTTTCCCCTTGAGGCGCCATCAAAGTTTATATTAATAAAACCTGGTGGAGGGGGGGTCCATCTTGTCAGGCTCTTGGGATGGCTTCCTTTTGCCTTCGCTCTGGTGCAAAGAGGAATTTTGATATTCCAGCTTTTGAGAATGGTGTTTTCATCGGGTGTGCATTGTAGGTCTTTAGGGTTCCAAGGTTTGTTGTTGACCGTTTCTCGGATTAGATTCTCAATCCGTTCCCAAGTGGTAGTAGGAGGGAAAGTTTTTGAGTGAAAAATTCATTTGTTTCTTTCGTTCCAAATTGCCCAGAGAGTGAAACTAGGGAGCAACAACCAGATGCGTTCAAGAATTGGGTTGTGGAAGGAGATCGTATCCCATTTCGCAAGTGTGTCCTTGATACTACTCCTGTTTCTGTTAGTGTGTTTCATTGCTTGGGATCCCCAGTCCCAAATCTGTTGAATATAGTGGCACTTGTTGAAAATATGTTCCAGGGTTTCCTCTTTCTGTTGACACAGGGTGAACATAGAAGGGCCAATAAAGCCTCTTTTTAAGATATTATCCCAAGTGAGGATACGATTGTGAGATGTGAGCCATAGAAAAATTGAAACTTTGGGCCAAAGGATTACGTTCCGGGTCTTGCTCCAGATGATCTTTGGGTCTTGATTTTGGTATTTCCCCTGCAGGTAGTAGGCTTCATTAACCGAAAAGGTACCTGCGGTAGAGTGTCCCCATCGTAGGATGTCTGGTCCATCTTTGATTGGTATCTTTCTGTGGGCGACACATTCTTTCTAGGCTTGGAGATCTGTGTCCTCTGTGAGCTGTAATTCCAA
Source organism: Picea engelmannii (assembly GCA_009831015.1). Lineage (NCBI taxonomy): Eukaryota > Viridiplantae > Streptophyta > Pinopsida > Pinales > Pinaceae > Picea > Picea engelmannii. Next base: position 405,374 of record ML778044.1, read on the forward strand.
TCTCTTTGTTTTCCATTGTCGCCATGGCTTGTTCTTGTGATTTGTAATGCCCACATACTTCTAAGCATTAATTTAATTTCATAAACAATTCATTTTCTAAACGGAGATAACGATTTCACATCATATATTTTTGTTCTCAACCGCAATTTCAGTAATTTAGATTTATCACAGGGTAATAACTTTCTGGTAAAATGAGATAAATGCATGACTTGACCAATACCTGATACTGATGCTAATTTATGCTGCTTTGCTGCCTCTTCTCCTGCTGATACATAGATTAATCCTACCACAAACAAGCTAATAACTGCCCAAAACTACTGTCCTCCCTGCCAACTAGGAAAACTACCTAGCTCCAGGATATCTACGGATATCTTGGCCCTCCGTACCCAAAACCTTCAGCAACTCGGTGTCTCCCTAGATCAAGCCACAGTTCAGAACACTCTGTTCCTTGCTTACAGCAAGCCAACAGTCCACAAAATACCACAGGCTCACAGCCAATACAGTAGTGTACAGAAAGTTGCTACTCACAGTAGATACCGTGGTGCAGAACTCTCTGCTCACCTAGCACAATAGATCACAGCCAATTATCACAGTGCGCAGAATCTCTCTGCTTCTGGAAATACAGTGGTCCTGAGCTTACAGCCCCGCAGCATCCATCCCCGCCGAATGGCCTGCACATCCCCCTCTTCCCGTCCCCTATCCCTCCCTGCCGCCTCACGCAATAACTCTACCACCAACCCCCTCCACGCGTCCTCCGACCTGCGTCCCCCAATAAATTTTACTGCCTCGGGATTTATGGGCTCTCGCACCCTGCATACGCAACCCTGTGCATACGTAACTCTGTAGTTATCTCCATTTTTACTGACTGTCTTTTAAATTGGTTTATCAGATCATTGAATGCAGTCTGCAATCAATGTTATTTTATTAATTGTGATTCTTTCTCAATTAAATCTTGCTTAATAATCTTTAATCATTTATCAGTTTAGGGGTGTTACATGATTCGCCTTCCAAAGATCTCTGACTCTCTAGAAAACATTCGGATGGAGCTTCTGTCTGAGAGGATTGAGATCTTCCAAGTTGCTAAGGGGTGATAGCTACTGCCACGAGTCCTACCAAAATAGTGCACTTTCTCCATTCCTGACTTCCTAGAAGGCATGCTTTTGAATGAGAGGTCAATTTTTCCAGGCCATGTTCCAGATGTTAGAGCCTTGGATATGGTCATTGAACCTGATTAATTGGTCATCTTCTGTATTTGGGGCATACTTTTGTTTCCATATTTACGCCCAGAGTTCCGTCGGATGTTGTAACCATCTCCACCACATTTTGGCTCCCGTGACTTGATTAAGCTTTCCCGGGTCACGTAGTCCCAACCCTCTGAGATTTTTGGGTTTGCATGGCTTATCCCAACTGACGAGTGCCCATTTTTTATTGGTTTGGTGGTCGTGCCACAAGAAGTTTATTTGAAGGCCCCTGATCTCTCGAATTAACGAGATAGGTGCTACCAGAGCAGTGAAGAGGTAGGTGGGAAGGGCCTATAGGACTGACTTGAGGAGCACCAATCTAGCGGCTATATTAAGAGGTCTGAAGGTCTAGTTGCTTAACTTGTGAGAAATGGAAAGGAGCAAGTTGTCCGAAGAAATGGAGCGTGTCGGCTCCCCTGTGAGGGGTATGCCAAGATAATTGGAAGGGAGGGAGCTCTTAGGTATTCCTAAAAGTCTGGAAATATGGTTATGTACTGCAATTAGCGTATTGAAAAAGTAGAGCTTAGATTTGTCCAGGTTTAAGAGCATACCTTAGGCTTCCGTAAAGTTGGGGAGAATGGAGTTTAGCTTGGTGGCTTCATGAGTTGTGGGAGTATTCATTAGTAAGGTGTCGTCAACAAACTGACTATGCAAAGGTGTTGGATGGATGTTATGTAGGGGCAGGCCTTTGAGGGAGCCTTCCAGAATCGCCGCCTTGATGTAGCGCCCTAGACCTTTGGCCATGAGCACAAAGAGGAAGGGAGATAGAGGGTCACCCTGTCTAATTCCTCTAGAGGGTGAGAAGGGTTGGGAGGGTACACCATTAACCAAGATGGAGAAAAAGGCTGAGGATGTAAGCTTGAGAACCCAACTGACCCACTACTTGTCAAAACCGAAGGACTCCAGCATGGAGCATAAGTACTGCCAACTTACTCTATCAAAAGATTTTGATAGGTCGAGTTTGATGAGCATACCTGGTATCTTGGTTGTTTTCAGTGAACAGATCACCTCATTAGCCAAAATAACATTGTCCATGATTTAGCTCCCTTCCACATAGCCATCTTTCTCTTTGGAGATGATGAAGGGTAGGATTGGCTTGAGGCGAGTGGCAATGACTTTTGTGATGATTTTGTAGATGACATTGCTGAAGGCTATTGGTCTGAACTACCTGGGATGAGTGACTCACTCCTCCTTAGGGATGAGAGTGAGAAAAGTTGGGTTGAGTGCAGATAGTACCTGGCCTAACGTTCTGGATTCTTCGACAACTAGCTAGACCTCTTCCTTAATTAGATCCCAGCAGTGATGGAAGAAGTCTATGGTAAATCCATCCGGGCTGGGTGAATTTCCTTTACATATAGGTCCACTTCATCTTGAGTGATGGGGTGTAGAAGCGCTTCATTCTTCTCAAGGGTGACCAGCGAGGGTATGTGACTCGTTATTTTCTGGATTGCTTCCTCCTTGTTCTCGTTGCTTTCCGTGAGAAGGTATTTGTAGTATGTGCTGAGATCCTCGGTAATTTGGTCATGTTCCCTTATAGGAATGCCTTGAGTGTCCTCCAGTTGAGTAATGTGGTTGATGTATCTGCAATGAACCATTTCTCTATGGAAGAATTTTGTATTTCTCTCGCCCTCTCTGAGCCATTGAATTCTGGACTTTTGACGCCATATAATTTCTTCTTTCTTTTTTCGTTCCTCCATTTATTCTTGGAGTTCCTCTTCTTCTTTCATTAGATCTGGGGTTCTACTTCCTGAGATGAAGATTCGTTGCAGGTCTTCGAGCCTGTGTTCAATTTCCTGTTGTCGTTGGAAAATATTTCCAAAGGTGGATTTGTTCCAGATCTTCAGTTGTTGCTTGAAGTTTTTGAGGCACTGCTGGAATTTGTACATGTAAGTTCCATGGTTAACTTCAGCCTGGGTCCACCAGGTTTGTGTCAGCTAATGAAATTCTAGGTGAGAAAGCCATAACTTTTCAAAGTGGAAGGGTTTGGGTTTGGGGATGTTGCCAGGATCCAGACAGAAGACAATAGGCCAATGATTCGATCCTAATTTTCGCATTATGTTGGCTTCCATTGCAGGGTCTCCCTCAAGAAGGGTTTCTGCGACTAGGAAGCGGTCTAAATGGAAAGCTACATGTTGGTGGCCAGAGTGCCAATTAGACCAGGTGAAAATTCCATTTCGGGTTTCAATATCCACTAAGTTTAACTGATCTATAAGGGTTTTGAACTTACCACTCTCTTGCTCCAGCCTTTTGGTTCCTCCAATTTTCTCCTCAAGCATCAGGATCATGTTGAAGTCACCGCCCATGACCCAGTTGGGCGTATTCAATAGAGTTTGGACATGCTGTAGTTTTTGTATGAATCTTTCCTTATCTTGTGCGCTCTGCAGTCCATAGACGTTTGTGATGGCTCCTTCCTTGGTAGATCCTATTACTGTGAAGTAAGATGTGAGTGTGCCTATCATGGAGAAGGGTTGTTTCAACGTTACAGTATGAGGGTTCCAAATAATGGCTAACCCTCCAGAGGCTCCCATGGAGTCTTGACGGAAGAAGTCGCAGCCCCTCCAGCTTCTTCGAAAAATGGTTTCATCTTCTAGTCTCGCACATTTTGTCTCTTGTAATAGTAGAACATTAGGATTTTCATCTTTGATGCAGTCTCGAAGGATCTTTTGCTTGGATATACCATTGATCCCTCAGATGTTCCATGTGATTATATTCATCATGAGGAATG
>ML778044.1:409437-426038 GCA_009831015.1 Picea engelmannii
TAAGTTGGTGGGCTGGTTTGTGTCCCCTCCTTTTTTTTTCCTTAGTTTCCCGCTTAGATTATGTGTTTGGGTTTGTGGCTATGCCCAGTCTCACTGTGGATCCTGCTGTGGAGTTTTTGAAAACCTTATGGACTTTACGAAGTTGGTCCACATGGATGTGTTGCAGGTCTTTTTGGTTGAGAGCTTCCTCCAGTTTTTTCAGGTCTATGTCCTCCAGATCCATTTCATCCAACTGCATCGTGGTATCTTCATCTATTCCTGTTTGAGCGGCTAGGGTTGTTCCTTTGGTTTGAGTCGGAGTGGTTTCCGTTGGGATTTTCTCCTTTGCCTGGGTTTTTGTTTGATGAGGGTTTTGAATATCCTCATCTTCTGGCAACTAAGTCAAAATGTCATAGGAATTTTTCGTTGGGACTTTTGAGGTCGTGCCCTGGTTCTGTTTTCTTGGTGGATTTTTTTTTCGACCTGTGTCGTTGGTGAATCCATCTTTTTGTTTACTATCACTAGCCTTGGCACTTGGAGTGTTCAGGGGGAAATCTCTGAAGAGGTGGTCGTGCTCGTGGCAGTTCCTGCAATGAAAGGGGATGTGTTCATAATCGATTATTTGATTCCAGTCTTCGTCCTGATACTCTAGAGTGATTTATCCTAGTAGGGCCTTTGATATGTCCATATAAACACAGATCCGAGCATAAGAGGTATACTTTCTCATCTTTGTAGCTTCCGATGATTTTACATAGCGCCCCACTGTGTTCCTAATACCCATGAGTATTTCTTCCAGCCAGAACTCTTGGGGTAGTGAGTACAGATGTATCCATACTGGTGCCATTGTGAAGTCCTCCTTCTCTGGGCTGAATCTATCTGTCCAAAAGCGCAAAAATAGTCCTGCTGAGTTGTAGAAGTACGGTCCATTGTCTAAGATTTTTTCCTTGTCTTCAAGGTTGTACAGGATTATTATGAAGAAACCCTTGGAGCTAAGTTGAACTTCGTAGTCTCCTTTGGGGTTCCACCAGTCCTTGATCCAATGTGTGAGGTCACGTTCGGTTGGCCATAGTCCTAAGAATTTTTTGATTAGGGCATGCTCCATCATAAACTGAGTATGCTCACCTACTCATGTGGATCTGATATGATAATGAAGGGGTTTGTCCATTTGTGGAATACACTTTCCTGGTTCCGACCCTCAAGAAGCTTTTGGATCAGATGTACTGGGTTCTACATCCATTTCTTTCCTTAGCCCTTGTTCTTGAGTGAAAAGATGATCTCAAATATGCGGTGGTGATTTGAATGTGGGTCTTTTGGCACAGGTTCCCTTCCTGTGGTTGGATGTAACATCACTGTACGAGGGGATTTTACCCCCCTCTTCTGGACTCATCCTGGCTGCTCAGTCATCTCGTGATATTTTCACAAGAGCAACTCAGTTTGCAGGCTTGGAGAAGGTGTGTCAATGCATGCAACGAGTGCGCAAGAGGCGTTACGTAGCTCTAGGGTTTTGGCTCGTTGGGTCTCATGTTTTCTTATTCAATTATACTTCCAATTTAAACTCACTTGAAAATAATTATTTTATTCAAGATGGAGAAATAGTGTAAAACTAAGTTAAATATTTTTTCATAAATTTTATTTATTTTTATATATTTTCTAAATTCAAAATATTTATAATGTAAAGATTTTATGATCACTTTTCACTATCTTTAACCTCATTCAGAGTTGGAGAGTTGGAGTTTTCATAAGTTCAATCACAGTTCAGAGTTTTCATATCCATTTTATTGACCAAGACTACTCGTCATTTAGTGTTATAAAAAATATTATAAAAAGCTTATCATCAAAAGGGATTGGTTTTGAAATTTTTTTTGATGTACGACGATTAAGTTGGAAGCTTGTTGTAGTGTGGAGGAGACACCTAAAAAGTCCATTCATGCTAAAGGTTGGTGTAGCTCACGTCCATTGCAATCTCGAGATGATTTTGACAACTTGGATACCCCTAAATAGTGGTTTCTTAGCCAGTAACAAAAACAAACAAAATAAGATGGAAAGTGATATATATATATATATATATATATATATATATATATATATATTATGAGAGTGTAGGCTTGCTTTCTGGAGATAAATTTTGTATAAAATATTGAAAATTCAACGTTTCCAATGGGCACTCCACCCATCTAGGACAAATAAAGCTTAAACAATAATTTGAAACAAAATTTCAATTATTTGAAGTTGTTTTTATATAATCACAACATGCCATCATTATGAGACGAGCAACTTGCACTAGACTCCAATTTTATTCATTTCATTGTTTTTTTAGTTAATTATATTTTTGTAGCAACCATGTTTTCACCTTCCTTTCTCAAGTATGCACTAATTACTTATAATTGTGACCAATTGTTATTCACACATGGTTAGGTATCATTATCTTTAATTATGCTACCTTGTCATACAAATGGATGCAATATTCTTCATGGTTGACATATTGAATATTCTTCATCCTGGACATATTGAACATTCTTCATTGTTGACATGTTTTCGATACCCAACCTTTAATTAGCCAAATAAATCGATAGTCATTTTTCACATTGTGTAGGCATGTTGAAGTAGTGATTCCTTGGATGTTTAATCATAAGATATCACGAGGCTTCATCATTGAACCATGTCAAGGAAGATTGTTTATTGGGAAAAACCTTGTCACCTATTTTCACCACCTATACTATGGTTTGATTTTATTTTTTTAAGATTAATAAGAATTAGGTAACTATAAAAGAAAGACTACGTCTATGGAATATATAGACTTTAAAAAGGATACACAACCCATTGTTTAAAAAAAACACAACAACTTTTACAACATATACACTATGCATTGTATTCAACATTCCCTACCCGTGCTTCAGGGGTATGCTAGTATATACATAGTTACCAAATTCGGTTGTATTGGCTTAAAAAATTCAAATATTCGGAGATGAGATTCAGTTCGGTTCGTGGATTAGTTCCAAAATTCAAGTTTGGTTCGCGAGTTGATCAATTTAAAAAATTCAAAATTTCTCGAAATTTTGTGTATACTGAAAACATTTCCATTATGTTACCTCATTCCCTGCAGGTATAATTTCATTGCATTCATTCTTTTGTCGCACTGTCCATGCATGGTTGATATTTCTAGGCTTACATGAAGTTGGGCTCGACTACTCTTTAGTCTCCAGGTTGTTAGTGAGAAAAACCAACCCTGCAAATTTCGTTCAGAAAAGCACATGAAGTCACCAATTCTAGACATGGGAAGGTATTATGCACCAAATATTTCCCATATTCTTGTTCGAGTTAATGGATATGAAATGATTTTTTCTGTCAACTTACTAATAATAGGAACTAAGGAGAGTTGTTGTAGTTGATTCTTTGGTAATCCATTTAGTAATAAGGAGTTGTTTTCAGAACACTCCTATCCAGAAAGGGAATGTAAGACATATGTTGTGCAAGAGATTTCCTTTCCCTTATTCCAGGCATAGGAGACGTTCTGAAACATGAAAGCGAACCGAAAAAAACCAATCACTAGTCCTCTGCTCGTTATATGAAGGTGTGCTTATTAACTGGATTGGACCTTTCTTGACCTCTGAGTATGGAGCATGTTATATGACTCCATTTCGAGTGGTCCATAAATCAAAATAAATACTAAAAATACTTAATATGGAAAACAACTAAAGACATATATGAAAATAAAGAATGTGTGTTTTCCTTCAATGCCAACTGGATTCAATGCCAAATCGATTTTCTTTCCAGAGAATTTGGAAATGAATAATTATTCTCAGTTCTATCCTTGGCTTGGGTTGGTGGAGGTTCATGAAAGGTTTTGCAAGCCCTTCATGTTTGAAAGTGTTTCCTTTATATATAAAAAAATGCCATTCAATGTCATATCGATTTTATTCCAAGAGAAATGGCAAATGAATAATTATACCCAGTGTTATCCTTCACATGAGTTTCTTAAGCCCTTCATGTTTGAAAGTGTTTTCTTTATATATAACAAATTGTTATCCTCATGTAAAACTATGCCCTTTGTTGTAGTGTATAATTCCATTTGAATCATGTATAATCAAACTAAAAACAATTTTTGAGGGTTTTTTGAAGTTTTGAAGATAATGATTGTCCATTTTGATTTTCTAAAATTTTGAAACACATAATATGTTTGAGTATTTGTAAGATGTATACTCCCTAATTTTTTCCATATTGAATTTTAGGTAGTCGAATTTTTTCCATATCGAATCGAATTCGAATTAAAACTTGGTAACTATGGTTTAAATAATATTATATTAAATTTAATTATATACAAATATAAAAATGGACAGGGCATGGACCACAATTTCAAGCACCTAGGAAGGCTATAATTTGTTCAAGGGAACATCAATTTATATTGATGAAACCCCTTAAAAATATCACCAATCTAGTAAACTTCAACAAATGACAATGTACGGTAATTGAGTTTTCATGACAAAATCTAAAGAAACCAAGACCATGATAAAAAAATTCTTAGAAAATGTCTATCTTCCATCTGCTCGAAAAGAACCCCAAAACCCTTTGTAGACAAATTGAAGGAAAAATAATTCAGGATGGTGATGAATAACAAATTAATGACAAATGATTAATCCTCACATTATCATGAAGCTTACTTTCATAATTACATGGATGACACAATTTTTCCACTTTACTTTACATGCACCTTTACTTATTTGCTCTGTATATTGCATTGGAAAAACAATTACATTAACATACATGATAATACGAAAGAAATAAAAACCAAAAAAAGAAAAAAGGAAAGAGAGTTAAAAGAATTATCAAGATTCATATACATTCCAATATTCCCAAGCTACATCAGCAATCCCTTCTTAGTATCGGATGGTGCATCTCCCATTTATTGCAGTTAACCTACAAACCCTGGCCCAAAGCTAACAACAAACTTGAGTACACTGCACAAATATTTATTCCGGTAAGTTGTTGCTAGTTGCATGCTAATTGACCTTAATTTTGCATCTATTATAAAAAAAATACCCAAAAACATCAATGTGACTATTATTACTTTAATTTTGCATAGATATTATAAAAAAATCTAGAAAAAATATAACTTTGCCACATTTCCACCAAGGCTTGATACTCTATCTACAGAGTCCTCCAATGTTTCATAGTACAACCATGCATTGGTTGTGTGGCTTCAACCTCACTCCATATGAAAGTCATCGTACCCAACATGTTTGTGCTCATAATTTCTACCTTTTTTTCTAGTGGGTTATGCTATTCCCTATTTAGACGTCGTTAAAGGAAAGTGTTGGAATATAACAGAATCGACCCATCTAGAATTGTGGAAGATCCATATGTAAATACATTTCCATTCGAATATAAGATTCATAATCATATCGTGAGCAATATTTCCCCTTTATATATATTTTGGATCATCGTTCCTTCTAAAGGCATGTATCTCAGTGTCACACGATCACCTCTTCGTGGAACGGTTATGATCCTTATTCTTTAGCGAGATCGTATTAATATCATGGCGTATGTCTTTTGAATTTTCTTTATACAAGCAGTCTTTTCTTGGTTCAAACTATGGAATGGATGCCAATTTTAGACCCTGACCGATTCATTTGGTTTGGTTTAAAATGGTGTGAAACAACATGGTATTTGCAAGGAAGTTTAACAGTAGGTCTATTGGCACAAATTTCCATGATAATTTAATAGAAGATTTATTGTTCCTCTCTCAATTTATATAAGAGATATCCATCACATTCTGGTTATATATTGTTTTTGTCCACTACAAAAAGCGCTCAACGTGATCATGTTACCTTATGCACCTAAAATCAATCTCTCATTCAAGATTCTTACCTCACCTTATTTCTCATTCAATCCCTGACAAGAGAGCTCAAAAAAATAGTTTTCAGTCTCATTCTACCTACCTCCTTTCTATCATTCAAGGAAGACCCTGACCTATTCTATACAATCCTAGCTAGTTAGGTCATTGGTTGTATTGGAAACTTGTTCATTAATATTGATGAATGAAAAATGCATCATTTTGCTGGAAGTTAGTTCTATTTCCAAGGAGATGAGACTTGGTGTGGACTTTAGTGAAGTATATGTAAACACTCTTCACTTTATGATTTTTCTCTGCGTCCCAATAGGACCATGGAAATGAGCATTGAAATTGTCTTTATATTCACATTAAAGTTTGAATTGTGTCTTTCAATACTTATTTTGCATTTTTCTATACTTCGATTTTCAGGTGTGATTGCATTGCATGTGTTTTTTTTTTCCTTTGAAGATGAAATCAAGAAATTATCAAGGAATTAAGCACGCCTACTTCAGGTTCTGAAGATATGAATTTTTCATCACAATATTGTGAGTCTTTTATAGTTCAATGGATTGAATGTTTGTGGAAGCAACATAGGTCATATTGGAGGAATCCTCCTTTTTTTTTACCACAATAGTTTCCATTTGGAACTATATTTTGGAATCTAGGCATGAAAAAGTTTGACGCCCTTCAATAAAAAATAATTTCCAAGGATGTAGTGCAAAAGCAAGCCATCTCTATATTGTCAAAAATCATGCATTGCATATAAGTACAAAGGAAAAATAAAATAGTCATCACATGAGATAACATTTACACATAAAACATAGTATTTCTGTGAAGGATAACCTTTATCAGTTTTTAAATTTTTCATTAATTAGAAGATTGGTTGTACAAGGTTTCATTAAACTTTACATGTACTTAATTTTCATTAATTAAAATATTGGGTGTAGAAGGTTTCATTAAACTTTACATGTACAAAACATATATTTTTCATCTACAAAGAGTTACAAAACCGGTCTTGAACTTCCAATGGAAAAAGGAACTGACTGGGAAACTTTCAATCATTACATGAACACCTAGATTAGGTCTCTATTCATCTACCTACATGCCTACAACCTGCAACTGCAAGATTGTTCTTTGCAGGTCTACAACAATTTGTTAGCCACATTTGAAGGGCCTTCATACTTACTCTATCCACGAACCTTCCTCTTGCAGGTCTACTACAATCTACAAGGCACCTTTGAGGGAACAAAAAACATACGTATTCACTCTTCAAACCTTCCGCTTAAATAACACAACCCACAACCTCTATAAAATATTTGATCTTCTAATTTTTTTATGTCAACTAGATAAAGATACTAACATATAATAAATTACTACAGGAAATTACTTGAGATTAGCTAGCTTACCTAAAATTTGTGTGCATATGAACAGATGAACAAACAAGAAGGCTCAAATCCAGAGGCAGACGCATATAAGTCGATAAGACGGTCAACGCATGAACCATGGCAAGCTTCAAAATAAGAGAAAGAGATATTATAAGCAGAAACCTAGAGGGAGATGAGCTTCAAAATAAAAACAAGTGATATTATAAGTAGTGATGAACAAACAAGAAGCCTCAAATCTGGAGGGAGATGCATAAGCAATAAGCACAGGAACTAGGGAGAGCTTCGAAATCAGATCAAGAAATATTATAAACAATGATGAACACACAAGAATTCTCAAATCCAGAGGGAGACGCATAAGTAGTAAGTGCAGGAACTAGGGAAAGATTCAAAATCAGACCAAGCAATATTATAAGCAATGATTAACAAACAAGAAGACTCAAATTCATAGGGAGACACATAAGCAGTAAGCCTAGGAACCAGGGCGAGATTTGAAATCAGAGAAAGAAATGTTATCCCAGGTTAATCAAGAGTTCCCCTCCCTATTCAATTGAATTTATATGTATAAACATAGCAGACTAGTGTGAACGACTACAAAACTGTACATAGTAGACTACAGTGTGACTTACTACAAAACCGGAAAAAAAAAATGTATATAGAAAACTATAGTGTGACCGACTACAAAACTAAGTTTTGATTGATGAAAAAACAAAAAGTATAAAATAATAAGGTGGTAAAACAAAAATGATGGTGAAGGATGACCGACTACACCATAAAAAACAAGACGTATGACAATATTCAATTATACACATGGCAATGTTTAATTTGTTCTCGACAGACAACGAAAAATCTCAAGAGACCTCTCCCTTAAAATAATGCCTTCAGCGTAATAATTATATTATATTCTTAGGGACTCTCAATGGTGGATCTACGGATGCAGACAATCAATTAGGCCCCCACTGAGACCACTTCCTGGAACTGTTTTCTGATCTTTCTAAAATCCAAACATGCAATTAGGTCCCCCACTAAAACCACTTCATAGAACTGCTATATGATATTTCTAAAATACTTTATAGCATATGGGTGAAGGGGAATTAAGGCGGTGGAGTGGAAAATATAAGAGTTGAAAGGAAGAAATCCATGTTATAACCTATGGGTAAAAGGTGAAGGGGCATTGAGGTGGTGGAGCAGTGAATCACACGTAGGAGATTAAAATGGATGTGTGGAAGGTTATAAATGGGTATTTAAAAATGACGAAAGGTCGAGGGGAACAACCCCTTAAAAAAACACCTTCGGCGTAAATATGTTAAACCACTTAATGTCCTACCAAATTAAATTATCAAAACTACACTAATAAAAAAAATTGTTGACAAAAAATGTCATTATTGTGAAACTCCTATTATAATACTTGAAATCTTATTTAAATGTTTTTAAGAGGGGAATGATTTTTAAGTTTTAATATGATTCTATTGGATGAGCCAAAGAAGTGACATCACGAGGCTTTACAAAGTAGTTCATGTTTGGAGGAGTACATGATAAATCAATTAGGGATTATAAAGAACATGTGTATACATATATAACACAAAAAAGCTTGTTCACCATGCACATTCAAAGTTGTCTTTGTACTTGTATTTGTCTTTGTTTTCCTCTATTATATTTGTAAATGTTTGTATCATTTTAATATTTTTTATATACACTAATATTACTTGATTGTTTGTAATTATAAAGGAACGTTTCTCTAGGGAACTGCACGTGGAGGAATACGTGGTTTCACAAGGGCATGTTTAGGAACATGGAGCGAATATTGAAGATCAAGTTAATGATCTTATGGAAGAAGATGATGATGCTAATAACACAGTTGAAGAAGATGGGAAAAATATATTGATCCAGGAGACATCTAATAATGCTAGAATGGATGATGATGACAACCATCTTGATGGTGTTTTTGATATACCTATACTTGAGAAGGAAAGTCAACCTCTTTATAAAGGCTCCAAAACAAGTCTTCTCTCTGCTATATTGTTGTTGGTGAACTTAAAGGTTATGAATGGTTTGTCAAACACTTGTGTCACACAGCTCTTAAGGTATGTAATATATTTTGTCACATTTAGTACATGATGATAAAGGTTTTCATTTTTCCTCTATTTTTATTGTTAGTTGATCATCTGTAAAATTTGGATGCAATATGTATGATTAATATTCTTTACATTAACCAATATTGATTTTTTATGTTGTAGATTGTTGGGTGAATTTATTTTACCACCGTCAAATGTTTTATGTCACACATACCAAGATTTACATGCCATTATGAAAGATATTGGAATGGAGTATCAAGTTATTCATGCATGTCCTGATGATCATATTCTATATTATGGAGAACATGCATCAAAAGAAGAATTCCAGAAATGTCAAATTAGTAGATATCGAACCAATCAAGTAACAAAAAAAGTGCCTCGCAAGGTTCTTCGTTATATTCCCATAATTCCACATTTGTGGCGATTTTTCAGGTGCAAAAACATATGATAGTTTATGGATTACCATGTAAAGATGGTGTTCTTTGAATTCCTGTAAATGGATTTGCATTTAAGAAGATAGAGGAAATATGACCACATTTAAAAGATGAACCTCGTAATCTTATGCTTTCATTGGCAGTTGACTGTGTCAATCCATTTGGATATGTTAGGTGGAAATGAAAGTTAAGCTTGTTGTCCCTAATTGCAAAAGTAAACACACACACACACACACACACACACACACACACACACACACACACACACATATATATATATATATCAACCTTTCCCCGTCAACTCAGTCTCGGAACCAACATATATGAGATGTTTGAAGTAGGCCAGGTATATATATATCAACAAGAAAATAAGTGTTATAGTTGCTAAACAATTGGTAAAAGTCCAACAAATGATGCAAGAGATAAGCTAGATAAACATTAGTAATACTTAAGAATGAAAGCACAAGACTTTAGCAATGAAACAAGGTTGTAATAAAAGGTGTTTGAAGATATATTTTGCATCCTTTTGGCTGTAGCAAACAAGTTGTTACAACATTAAATCCAACCACCAAAATTACAAAGAGTCCACCCAAAAGTTGTGTTAGGCCTAGTAGATTATCTTGGCAAATTTTAAGCAAATTATGACCGTTGAAAAGCAAGCTATAAGTAAATCAAGAGAGATTTTGTTGTAGTCGTAATGGATGTATATTTTAATGGGATATAACTCTAAGAAGACTAGGCCAATCAATATTCCCTAGTGGCCTTGACAATCCCTTAGCATGCAGAAAATTATCCAATTGAAACAAGATTAGTATCTCATAAAATCATGTTTACTGAGGAAAATAATTTATTTCTCCAATGCAAAAAAACTGATTAGTGCCTTTAAAATTGGGTGAATGGGGTCTTTAAAACACAAGTTGGATCAACAAGATCCCTAAGGGTGTAAATCCTCTTACTCCCTAGGGTATGCCAACCAACTTAGGGTAAATCTAGGAGGGTGTACACACTTGTACTTCTCCTAACAACCCTTGTTCAAGAATGACTTATAACTTTAACAAGAAGATGAAGAATAAATGGTAGGTGTATCCAACATACTCCTCCTAGGGTTTACACCACAAATAAGCAAGAATAAGCAAGAACGAACTAAAATATGCGTACTTTTCCTTACCAATTTCAAGAAAAGAGATATCAAACCCTAGTTTCACCATGCAATTTGTCATCCAAGATCCAAAGAGTAAGCCTGGAAGAAGTGCGCAGGACTTCAGTTCATCAATTCACCAAGAAATAAGACCAAAAATCATTTACAAGAGAGAGAGATACAAAAAATGCACAAGTATAGTGAAAATTCCAGCCATAGAGTCTTCTCACAATGGGAGACTTATGTTATAAATGAGATTCAAATGATCTATATTTATAAAAATGTCTAAAACATAGTTTGTCCACTTAGTTAGGGTAAACCACAAATTAAGGGGTCAACAAACCTTAAGTTTCCCATTTAGAAATTCAAGTTTCACGTTTACACATTAGAAACCCTTAAAATAAGATGACATCACCCCTTTACGACAACATTTTGGCATATTTAACAAATCGTTGGAGTTGGGGATGGAACGTTTGGCCTTCAAAGGCCTTCTCCTCATGCACTATAGAATTTTCCCATAATTCAATGTGTTGTCTCCATCAAATGATGCCAAGTGTCAATGAAAAATAACTCCACCACCATGACTTGAACCCTAGGTGACATCAAGCCCTTTATTTCTGATGTTTTTCCCTCAAGGAGAGGTAATTGGGCTAGAAATGGGTTGAGTGAGGTCCTCTGTGGTGTCATCTCAGGCCTCTAAAGGTAATCAACCTTTCTCCAAGACCATTTATTTCCATTTATTAATTAATTAATGATCCAAACACATGTGCACTACCAATAGTGAATCAATTAGCCTGGGGGGAATTCACATAGTGTCACTTGAAAGAAGGGATCCACAAAGTGCTATAGGGGTAACCATCAAAGCATTATAACGCACTAGTCTTAGTCTTTCATTCAGGGGAGATATTTATTATGTGTTTGATCTTTTGCAAGCCTTCAATTATTTTAAGACAAGAAGTTCATCATTCTCAAGACCTGTTTGGGTGAGCATCTAGAAGGTTTATATTTTATTCTTTTATCTTTTTCCAACCACCATCTCCCTGGGCCTTCAACCCCTTCTTCCCATGAAATGAGGTGCATGCCCTTCTTGGGTCACTAAAGTCAAAGAGCCTAGAAGAGGGTAATGTGATGGGAATTATATGAGAGGAAAGTGATAAGTATGGTTGATAATGGTACAATGACCCCTCAAGGGACCCCTAGTTGCACCCCTTCCCCAAAATTTGGCCACTTACTAGGAAATCGATGACACTCACAAAGGTGAAACAGGGTCAAAATCATATTGTCCAAGTAGGCATTCTATAATCAAAATCAACTTCAATACAACATGCTTAAATGTCTCAAATATTAGGGTGATTACCTGCCACAATAACTAACTTGTACCGCATGGAGCAATACCTAGGTGCCTTCCATAAGCTAGTTGGTGTGGTGGATGCCCTAACAATGGATTCAAACTGTGGTGGTAGAGTGGGATTCCATATGTGCAAGTGGACACTGCTAGTAATGTGGTCTCTCAGCACTCCATGTCTCCAACTGGAGGGCCTCAAGAAAGCATCCCCATAGTTATCCCACAAAATGGGGATAACAATGACTTCTCACGTCGCTCTTGGGTGTACTTTTTTAAGTACAAGAGTGAGGTATTTCCTACTTTTAATATCACAGGGCTTCATCCTTGAACCATGTCAAGCAAGATTTTTTATTGGGAAAAACCTTGTCACCTCTTTTCACCACCTATACTATGGTTTGATTTTATTTTTTTAAGATCAATAGGAATTAGATAACTATAAAAGGAAGACTATGTTAGTCAGGGGTATGCTAGTATATACATAGTTACCAAATTTGGTTGTATTGGCTTAAAAAATTCAAAAATTCGAAGATGATATTCGGTTTGGTTCGCGGATTAGTTCCAAAATTCGAGTTTGGTTTGCGAGTTGATCAATTTAAAAAATTCAAAATTTCTCAAAAAATTGTGTAAACTCAAAACATTGTCATTATGTTACCTCATTCCCTTCACGTATAATTTCATTGTATTCATTCTTTTGTCGCATTGTCCATGCATGGTTGATATTTCTAGGCTTACATGAAGTTGGGCTCAGCGGCCCCTTCCTCTTGAGGTTGTTAGTGAGCAAAACTAGCCCTGCAGATTTCATTCAAAAAAGCACATGCAATCACCAATTCTAAACATGGGAAGGTGTTATGCACCAAGACTTGCCCATAGGCTTGTTCGAGGTAATGGATATGGAATGATTGTTTCTGTCAACTTACTGATAATAGAAACTAAGGAGAGTTGTTATCACTGATTCTTTGGTATTCCATTTAGTAATAAGAAGTTGTTTTCAGAACATTCCTATTCGAAAAGGGAATGCAAGACGTACGTCATGAAAGAGATTTCCTTTCCCTTATTCCTGGCATCAGAGACGTGAAACTTGCAAGCGAACCAAAAAAAATCGATAACTAGTCCTCTACTCGTTATAAGAAGTTGCACTTATTAACTGTATTGGACCTTGCTTGACCTCTGAGTATGGAGCATGTTATATGACTCCATTTCGAATGGTCCATAAATGAAAATAAAGACTAAAAATATTGAATATGGAAAAGAACTAAATACATATATGCAAATAAAGAATGCATGTTTTCCTTCAATGCCAAATCGATTTTCTTTCAAGAGAATTGGGAAATGAATAATTATTCCTAGTTCTATCCCTGGCTTGGGTTGGTGGAAGTTCATGAAAGATTTCTCAAGCCCTTCATGTTTGAAAGTGTTTCCTTTATATATAAAAAAATGTCATTCAATGTCATATCAATTTTCTTCCAAGAGAAATGGGAAATGAATAATTATATCGAGCATCAGCCTTCACATGATTTTGTGGAAGATGATGAAAGGTTTCTTAATCCCTTCATGTTTGAAAGTGTTTTCTTTATATATAACAAATTGTTATCCTCACGTAAAACTATGCCCTTTGTTGTAATGTCTAATTCCATTTGTAGCCTAACTAAAAAAAAATTAAGGGTTTTTTGAAGTTTTGAAGATAATGGTTGTCCATTTTGATTTTCTAAAATTTTGAAAATTTTGAAAAACATAGTATGTTTTAGT
Organism: Picea engelmannii; assembly: GCA_009831015.1. NCBI lineage: Eukaryota > Viridiplantae > Streptophyta > Pinopsida > Pinales > Pinaceae > Picea > Picea engelmannii. The sequence continues at coordinate 423,367 of ML778044.1, forward strand.
ATTTGTAAGATGTATTCTCCCTAATTTTTTCTGTATTGAATTTTAGGTAGTTGAATTTTTTCCATATCGAATCGAATTTGAATTCGAACTTGGTAACTATGGTTTAAATAATATTATATTTAATTTAATTATATACAAATATAAAAATTCACAGGGCGCGGACCACAATTTCAAGCGGTTGGTCAGGCTATAATTTGTTCAAGGGTACATCAATTTATATTGATGAAACCCCTTAAAAATATCACCAATCTAGTAAACTTCATCAAATGAGAATGTATAGTAATTTAGTTTTCATGAAAAAATCTAAAGCAGACTGTTATCCCCGATATCTAGGGATAACTAGGAGATCATTTCTCGAGGCCCACAGGTCCTAGACATGAAGTACCGAGAGCAGGATTTGATCTGAGCATGGCCCTGGAGGGCCCATCCTTCTTCGTCTTCGCCAGATTTGTCCTGTCAGCAGCAGCAGCTTCCATCACCATCGGCTTGGACTTGCATCGGAGAGGACTCTTGCTCCATGAGGTAATTGGTCCAAGGTATCATGGTATGTGTCATATTTGATCGTTATAACCCTCTTATATATGCATTAGGTTCCTTTCATTTCTAATGACCGCTTGGATCTTACACTAATCCACTTAACCATTGTTGGGGTGATTGATGGGGTGACTTAGCAAGCTGATGTTCATGGGTTTTGGTGAGTCACCAAGGGGGATTTGCAGAGCCATCGTCCGCTCCCACCATTTATTCATTTTACATCTTATCTCCCGCACATCTATCCCATTCCCCTAGTCCGTCCATTAGGATGACCTTTGAGGGTTACACTTTGTCTTGTGGGAAAAGGGGGCTAAAGGCCCAGGGGGTAAAAGCAGTTGGTAAAAGATAAAATCCATAGGAAATAAAACCTAGAGATGCTTCGCTCAGGGGATCCCCGAGAAGGCAATAAAAAGCCTCTCGATAAGAAACTAAAGGGACCCTAAGAAAAATAATAAAAAAGAACAAGACCTAACTGAGAGGATGGGAGGTCTCATCACGAGCCGGCCCATTATGTTCATAGGTATCCAGCAGTATGACATTGCCATCATCTGGTCACCACGCCAGGGCAGTGACCTTTGGTTGCATGGCCAAGGGAAAGGGGGTCTCATCACGAGCTAGCCTTATCATCTCTGCGAAGATACCAGTGGGTAACACTATCAGCTCGGGTCACCAAGCCAAGGCAGTGTCCTCTGGTCATACCTTGAAGTAAAAAAGAAAGAAAAGCAATAAATAAAAAGATAAAGGCAATAAAGGGCTTGGAAAAAATGCATCCATGATGGGTACAACTCGCCTCCTACAAAGGCACCCATAGACAACACCTGCTCTTGGTCTTACTGTGACTGGACATCCCTAAAACATATCACCTCATAAAACATGGCTTGAATGATCTTCTGAGGAAACTTTCCTTATCTTGTGGGTATTAGCCCAATAGGCTATTCTGTCGGTTTCTTCAACTTTGTACAGTAGATCTGTGTAATGTCTTTGAGATTTTAGAGGATATGTTAGGGATTTCATGCATGTATTTGATAAATTTAATGATGAAATATGATTGACATTGCTATGATTCCTAGGAATGATGAGCCCATGGAGGGCGTAGTCTTTGATGTGCAGGACCATACCCGGCGGACAGGTACCAGTGGACCTGTACACATGGGGATATGATTAGTTCGGACCTCCATGGGGATGAAGAGCCCATCAGATGGTTGTTGGGATGGTAGAGGCAGGACAACGTTGTGATGAGCCCTTGCACAAAGAAGACAGAAGGACGTTCCACCAGGACACCATAATAGAGCCTGACCTAGGGGGGATCACCCACTGCATATGGGATGATGGCTTTTGATCAACAGGACGTCACCTGAGGCAGCTGGACGTTTTCTGGAGCATGTGGCAGTGTGCTGGGATCAGTTGGCACATGTGGCAGCTTGGAGAAGCCCCAGAGGGGCCAACGTTTTGCTTCTTGGATGTTGATCTTGCCCAAAAAGGGCCAACGTCTCCCTCAGAGGGGCCTGATGTCTCCTTTTTAGCTCATTTTTTGACATTTTTAACATTTAATGTGTCAAACAGTGTAATATTATTAGTCAGCCTTGTCGGTTGTTTTAATGACCTATTTTTGTAATTAGAGGTCATAAGGATGATATAAATAGAGGACGTTGAGCCTCATTTTGGACATGACACAACTCACTCTCTTGTGAGAGGAATATTTTTAGTCTTTTGTCTTTGTATTTGGCTCTTGGAGTTGAGGCACTACACTTGTGGAGGATCATTCTTGTCATATTTATGGTGTTTTCTATCATTGGAAGGTTTACAACTAGGGTTTGATAAGCTCTTCATTGATTTGTAAGTGTATTTCTCATGCAAAACTTCTTGATTGAATGGTTGTAGGTTAAATCTCTTACTTTTATGGTTACATTGTTATTATTTTTCTTAATCATTGAAACCCTAGGTAGCAAGCACACAAGTAGGTCCTTGCTTCATGTCCCCATGATAGAAAGCCGTTTTAGCCATTTGATTAAGGAGAATATAGCCTAGTCGTTGCTACACTAGTTCCCCTTTTTCTGAGTTAGTTTTGAAATATAAGTTGAAGAAGGAAGACGTCCTAGGCCTAATTAAGTTTACACCTAGGGTTTTGACCTTTAGGG
>ML778044.1:426409-436589 GCA_009831015.1 Picea engelmannii
CAACAAACTTTGTATGTGAGCATATGATGATATTTAATGCGTTGTGATAATTCAAGGATTGATACATTGAATGCTATATCATTTCCAGTGTTATTGAGAAGTAATATTATAAACCATTGTCATTTTTTGCAATCATTGACTTCATCAATAATTGCTGCTATATGTGCTCATATATAATAAAGATAGTCATTAGTTTATGAAGTACTAACCACTGTTGCACATTTTAGTTTTATTTTCCTTGTTTCGCAAACAGGTGCCTATTCTGTGGAATACCTTCATTTTGACTATCTTCTTGGCAGTAATCTGTGAAGGGAAAACCTACTTTGACCTTTTGAGACTTAATCTCTTGATCCTTTTCCTTTCAATACCCCAGATTACTAGGGACGTCTCCCTTGGGATTAGCCACCCTGAATAGAAAGAGCCCCCCATCGAGGTGACAGTGGGTGGGGAAGCTCCTGTTACGCCAGTTTGACCTTTACTTTTAAGCTACCTGACCTTGACTACAAACTAAGCGATAACACAGCCAAGACCATGATAATTTTTTGTTTAGAAAATGCCTATCTTCCATCGGCTCGAAAAGAACCCAAAAACCCTTCATAGACAAATTGAAGGAAAAATAATTCAGGATGGTGATGAACAACAAATTAATGACAAATGATGAATCCTCACATTATCATGAAGCTTACTTTCGTAATTACATGGATGACACAATTTTTCCACTTTACTTTACATGCACATTTACTTATTTTCTCTATATACCACATTGGAAAAACAATTACATTAGCATACATGATAATATGAAAGCAATCAGAACAAAAAAAGAAAAAAAGAAAGAGAGTTAAAAGATTTATCAAGATTCATATACATTCCAATATGCCCGAGCTACATCAACAATCCCTTCTTAGTATCGGATGGTGCATCTTCCATTTGTTGTAGTTAACCTACAAACCCTGGCCCAAAGCTAACAACAAACTCGAGTACACCGCATAAATCTTTATTCCAGTAAGTTGTTGCTAGTTGCATGCTAATTTGTTACTACATCCCGTGTACATCGGGATTTGTGCCCAAAATTAAAAAATGGTGTCGGGTTTCCATGTCACATCATGAGATCCATGATCCTCGACCTTCCATATACTGGAAAGGTTCTGACTCGACCCTTCAATGCCACTTGAAGGCTACAAATAGGCCAAATCTGAGCTATGGAAGAGGAGAGAAGAATTCAACTTTGAGAGAAAAGTTACTCTGGAGAAATTATTCACTTCATATTGAGTGTGCATCCCTTTGTCCTTTAAGTCTGAACACATTGTTCAACCCCCAAGCTCTTCCCTACTTGATTGAGAACCTCATTGTTTCTCTTATATGAGCTTGCCTTTGGTGGAGGATTGAAGTGGTGGAGGCCCAGCTAGAAGGAACTTAGCTTCTCGGTTTCGAACCATGCCGACACGGAAGTTTGTAATTCATTCACTTCTGCTGATTACATTTTAATAGAAATACTCTTTTCTCGTCCAATTAATATCTTGTGAATATTTGAATTGTTAATCCATGGGCGTATTTGTTATGAATGTTGATGGATTATGCTATTGAATGTGCTAACATCATATATTATCACCATATTCTTGTGTTTCTTGGTTTTTGAGGACTAGTTGCAAGTGTATTGCTTTGAGTCAAGTGCTCAACGGTGGACTTCATCAAACGTTTGGACGAGGTAGACATTTTATCTTGTCTCGCTAGCATATTTTCTTATATAGCATACTTGAGATTAGAGTTGATTTCTGCAGTCATTTCTGTCTATTGTGGTTTACCCCTAGCCATAGAGAGATTTCCCTTGTAAAACAATTGGCGACCATACTGGGGAAATAATCTTCTTTTTCGGGGTTTGGAGTGTTTTTATCCTTAGATTGATCTCGTTTATATTGAGTTTCTTGTCGTATGATTGCTTGATAGCCTCTGTTCATTTAGAGTCTGAGTTTTTTGGCCTACTCTTTAGCCTAGCTATGTTTTGACACATAAATGTGGGTTTTTGCCTGACAGACGCGTACATACATGTGTTTTCCTTCTGCAAGAATCATATATACGCACGTTTCCCTTGTATAGTCACGTACATCACCCTTTGTTGTTTGGTTTTTGGGTTTGATGGTTGCTGGGTAGGTTTTGATGATTGTTGAGTTTTCTTGGGTCTCTATTATGACTATTAAGTGTTTGTGGAATGACAAGAAACCTTTCTTTGGTTGAATTTTTGGGCGGTGCCTTTCTCATCATCCTTTTCATTTGATTGTCCTTTCATCTTGGGATGGGTGTTTTTCTTCTTGATATCCTACTTGGTTTGTCTCTGTTTACATAAAGTAGAGTTCTTATATCAAGTTGTTGTTCAGTCCTTGCATTTTCATTCTCTTATATTGAAAATAAAAAAATATTAGGCATTTTACATTGTTGGCATTTGATTTTTTAGGTCCTTATCATTTATCTTAGTACATGTAAAGAAAGATTGCATTTTATTTAGAATTGCAGAACTAAACTGAGAATTTCATTCTGAAAAGCATATCATTTATTGGGAATTGAAGTTAGGACTTTGCATTGTATTCATATTCATTTATTTTACTTGTTGAGTCATAACATCACTAGTTTCACGACCGCACATTTTTTGAGTAAGCAAGGCCACTAAAAGTAACAATATAATTTAAAATTGATTAGTAACGATTTTATTTTTCTATGGTGCACAAACTAGCTTAGGATTTAGAGCCTTGGAATAGGATTTTTTGAATAAACTTCTCCAAGGCTATTAAATCAACATATGTGTCTGACTAAGGGAGTGGACAAATCCATTGTATAATAGGTAATATCAGGAGGCTCCACTTACACCGGAGTTAAGCATGAGGCCGCATGAGATTGGTTTAATGGATATCCCCTCGATACCTTCTTAGCGTCAGATATATTTTTGGAGATCTATTCGTATATGGGGATCTTACTAGTACCCTTACCTTTGTGAGAAGCGGTGCTTTCAAGGTTTCGGGCTTTGTTACCCTTCCCATATGATGGACCTGACTTACAACTATTCGCCTATGCATCGGTTATACCATGGTTGCTTAGTTTCTTGACTTAGGTACCACATAGGTTACTTGTAGGGGTTATTCTGCAGGTACCTTGTGTCAGATAAGGGTCGGACAATACACAGCCTTTATGGAGGATTACCTCTCCGGGGGGATCTGACCAACTGGTTGTTAAGCCCACGAGGGCTCTTTTCACTGATTTTGATACCTCCGATCTTTAGCATAGGATTCTCAGGCCCCTCTTGGGCGAGGCATACCTACTTTAGAGAGGAAGGCCCCTTTTCAGCCACTTTATCTTGTTTGTGTGCATATTGATCGTTTGATTGTTTTTTGGTGTGCTCTTTGATTACTAGTTGGCCTTAGGATTTGTTTTTATATCTCGAGTCTTGAGTCATCGTGGAGCCAAACCAGCTTCCCCATAGGTCTCGCCGCTTTTTACAGTTACCACTGCATTTTGAGTCTTTGCCTTATAAAAGGCGTAGAGTTATCAAGCATGGTGCACACACCTCCACTTATCATACTTGTGATCATACAAGGATGAGTACTGAATCGAGTCATCAAGATATTGGGACTCCTTCGAATCCCATGCCTACTATAGTCAACAGTACCCCTTTGAAACCTTCAACCACAATGGTTGTAGTGCCTGAGGGGCCTATCATCACCTCTTCCCATCCTATAGTGAATACTTAACCTATAGCCACGAACCCTTTTGGGTATCTTGGTCACTCACCGAGCTATAATGTTCAGTCCATCCCTATGGTCTCTATTCCTTTTTCCTATGGTATGTCGAATTTCACATCGCAATTTTCAAACTCCATGCCAGCGGCTGGCATGAATGCGAGTATTGGAATTGGGAGCAGAACTCCTCCACATACTCCATTCTCATTTGGTGGTACTCATGTTCCTCAAACGACTCCTACCACTGGAGGCGTTTCTCCTTTTAACCCCGAGTCTAATCCTGTTACTTGTGGATGGAGTAACCAACCTAGTGGACACACTATTGCTTATGGTTCATCCTTTACACCCACCTCCTTTGTGTTGATTCCAACCAACACATTTGGCATGAAGAATCCACCTTTATCCTTTGGATTCACACCCGAAGGAGGTCAGTTTCTTTCTTTGGTCAATCCCCAAACTGGAGCCACTATGGCTGGGGTCATTTTTTATAACCCTCATCAAAACATTCCTACTGGAATGATTCCCAACCAACCCTTTATGTATCAGTCTGGAGGAGGGTCTTACAATCCTAGACAGGGCCATGGTGCTTACCAGAACCCTGGATGGGCTGTGATTCCCCAACCACAATATTTCTAGGGAGCTTGGGGCCAGATGCCACAACCTCGTCTCCCTTTTCTAGCCACACTCAATCTTCCATACTTTTCTAAGTTAATGAACGATCATGTGTGTCATGGTCTGACATGGACCCCTATTCCCACCAAGCTTCCTTCAAATATTCCAAAATTTGAAGGCAATAATGGTGAGGATCATGGTGATCACATTACTACTTTTCACATGTGGTGCTCTTTGAATTCCCTTAACGACGATTTTATTCGGTTAATATTGTTTCAGCACACCCTCACGGGAGTTGTTAAGAAATGGTATATCAATCTACCTAGAGGGGCATACAGAACCTTTAGTCAGATGGTCTTAATCTTCCTCAACCACTTCCAATTGTTGGTTCGTTATGACGTTGGCTTAGAAATTCTGTCGACCTTACGCCAGGACAAATTCACTCATATCTCGAATCACATATAGGAGTGGCGTGGATGGAAGAGGTTGATCAAGACTTGCATGCCCCCAGAATTCCTGATAGAGTGGTTCCTTAAGTCTCTACAGCCTTATATTTCGAAGGATGTTTCTACATTTGGGGTTACATCTGAGGAAGAAGCGATTTTCAAATCCCAACAATTAGACCTTATAGATGCTCAGTCTGGGATACTATACGAGATTCTTCCAGACGCCTAATTATCTTTTATGATAGTCTAATTCATTGAAAGCCTAATTCTATTTTATGATAGCAGGGTCCTATTGTAGACAACAAGATTCAGGGATGAATTACATCATTCAGACACTTATTTTTCAGAGGTGTTGATCTATCTTTGATAGTCTGTGTAGTTTCATGACTGATAAAGGCTATTGTCCAAAGTCGAGTGGGCAACAATTTGTGGCAAGCTGATCTGGCTTTTAAAGTTCAGTTTTTTACTTTTTGTCAGAAGTCCTTTTGTATGGTTTTCATCGGGGACATCTAAGTTTGACTTTGGTCCAAACTTCCTCAGGGAATTTTGTAAAGAGAACGATTCTTTTGATAAATTGGAATGTAATAAACGATTGTCTTATGTCTCATCTGTGTTGATTATTGACTTGGTGTTTTTACTTCTGTCTCTATATTTATTTCAGCATCTGTTATATTCAGAAAATTACATAATTATAGAATTTTTCAGCAAACTTCATTTATAAAAAAATCATCCTAATCACTTGTAACCAATACTAGTGGATTAGAAAAAAAAAATTGATGGCTATAAACATAGGGTGATATTCTCGTCTATCTTTCTTTAGACAAGTAAGATCCGAAAATGCTTGAGTAAGATCATTTCATATATTTTCCTCAACAAGAGAATGGGTGGGCTCTATCACTGATCATGATAATCCCTACTAGCATATGAACTTAATGAGTTCCCAAAACAACTCTGCTACTATCAAAGCGGAGAACCATGAGCCCATAAATGATAAGATATTAAGATTACCCCTGCATAGTCATAACAAATTTCAAAAGTTTCAAAGAGGGCTTAGAATCCACTTATGACTTACCCAATATCAAGGTGCTACAGGGGCCAGGATGGAAACCAGAAATGTTGACACGTAGTGATCAAGAAGATGGCAAGAACTTGGTGCTTTCTCCTCCTATAAGTTGCAAATTTTGACAATAGAATTTTGAGTTGGAACTTGGCCTTTGAAGATTTCAATCTAGGCATGGTTGAAGATTGCAAGGTGAGCCACTTGGATCTATTAATATTGTGAATCACCATCAAATTGAGGAAAATTTTTATGAAACCCACAACAAAATTCATGTAAAAACTCCAAATTGGTGGGAGAAAAAACCGTAAGGCCAATGTCCATTCCCAAATCGAGGCGAGTCATGATCCTTGGCCCTGTGAAAAATTTAAAACTATGGGTGAAAACCCTGGAAGATCAATGGCTACTCCCAGAAATCAGGCGAAAGGGAGGATGACCGTGTAGTGTCCCCAAGGCCGAACCCCGTTACAGATCATGTTATATGCAAAGAATTGTAAATATGTTCTATAGGCTGGTGAGCCAAGTTTTGTATAAGTTGTAGGCTTATGTGTTTTGTTAGGCCAAGGAGCCTAATCGTTGAAGGCCAGGAGCCTGTTGATGTACTTGTATGTATGCAGGTCGATTAATAAAATATAAATACCACCAGTGCAGACCGACCACGATGAATGAGTGATGGGGGACTGAGCGTCCACAGAGTGGGCAAGGGATCAGGGGCTGGAAGGTGGGAAAGGGGCTGAGTGAGGAGCCTAGGGGATAAGTCTAAGGGGCTTAGGCCTGGAATAATATTTTAATATTATTTCCTAAAAATCCATGTGCACATTCTTTTATCCTAAGTCCTCTTGGAAGGACCGGTGAGTTCCCAAGTGGTGGGAGGAAGGCGTACGGATGGAATGCATGTAGTTCCCAGGGTGACAAGTGTCAACCCTGGTGCATGCAAATAAAACAGAGGCAGCAAGCCATGAGGGGCTCTCATTCCATTCGACCCGATTGCCTAGAAAGGAATAGTACGAGCCAGTCTGCAAGAAACCGGGGTGAATGTCTGTTACAGAGAGGAAGCCTGGGTTTCACGTGGAAGATCCGTGTACACCCTCTGTTGGAAGCCGTGGAGTCTATGTATGTCTCTGAGATAACCTGTGAGTGTAATTCCCAGCTTGCGAGAAGCCAGTGAGGATTTCGGGAAAGAATCTTGTGGTTCGGGAAAGCCGAGTTAGCCAGTGTGTGAAGTCCCTGTTCCGAAATCATTGCTGTGAGATCATCCAGTGATTGCTGAACCGATTTGGGAAACATGTGTCTGTGTTTCCTGTGGATTGTTGTGACCACGTAGTACTGGACTACGTGAGGCTTGATGGCCTATGAGCGACTCCTCCAAGTGAGAGAGTGTGCAAAGGGAGAAGAGAACTTCTGAAAGAAATCCCTGTAGCTTCCATAGAGCCCAGAGACTTCCGGTCTGGTCTGTTCCTGTAACCCAAGGTAAGGGGGACTGGCAGCCGAAGGACTGTCTAGGTGACAGAGAAGGTGCACTCCCCTGGGGTGGAGCAGGCATGTGGGGAATGAGGGTCTGTGGGCAGTGAGCTATATTATCATGTTTTCCACTGTGTAAATAAATTAATGATGAATGATATGGCTTGTTTAACTATAGCAGTACCCATATATTTTACGCTGAGTTTTTAAGTGTGTTTAATTGTGTTAAATGCATTTGCTTATAAAACCCAGCATGAATTCTGTAAATTCCATGTACAGAACGGTAACTGAGGGGTTTGGAAACCTGGATAGTGAAAGGGTACACTACAAATTGGTATCAGAGCCAAGGTTTCGACACTGAGCCTAGATGGGCCAGTGGAGCGGTCTTTGGACCGAAAATGTGAAGAGAAATTGGGCCTGAAATGGTAAATTTTGAACGTTGGTTCCTCCAGTGTGTCAAGTTGTTGCTTGACCGCATTTACAAGCCAGGAGTTTAGCGGTGCGGCGAAAACCGCAGCCGGTATGGTCTATGACCACAGGGAGACAGGTCTCTACACCAAGGGTGTTAGAACCGTCAGATCTGTTCGGGAGGGAAGGAAAACCCTTGCAACCATCAGATCTGGAGAACATGCACAAGGTTTAAAACCTTTAGATACTGCACAGGAGTTTAAACTCGGGAGGATCGTGAGTCATAAGATCCCTGTGGGATTAACCGTCAACCATTCGAGTTGACGGAAGTTGCATAGAATTTAAGTCCTCATGAGTAGAGGAGAAGCCCGGAGAGGCGTCGGGATTTTACCATCGGGAAAGTTACGACAAAGGGGTAAGTCCATCAGGATTTGAAGTTCATCGGGAAATCGGGAACCTCGGTGACAAGGGGTTCATGCACTTTGAAACTCCGAACCCCGAAACCCCGACGAGAACTTTGAGTACGGTCGTGGGGTAGAGGTCACATGGACCTGACTTAACCGCGAAGGGGTAAAGAAAAAGGCGCATCGGCATATCGGGAATCGGGATATCGGAGATCCCGGAGGCAAAGGTTTCGTGCATGGGAAAATCGCGATACACGATTTCCCGATAAGGCCTAGGTGCGTGGGGCCACACCGACTGTCAGGAGGACAGGTTGCAGATTTATAGCAACAAGAGAAAGGATTGTTGACAAGTCGACGATTGGGACCCATCGGAGATCCCGTGAGCGTATGAGCATGATACTGAAACCGCCGAAACCCGACGGGGTAGGGTGGAGGTCATATAGTATGGTCGTATGGTGAGACTCTAGCCCGGAGGGCTAGCACGGACGGAGTCCATCGGAAATCGGGAAATCGGGGATTCCGCTGTCAAGTGTTTTGGCGCATTCATATTTGTGAAACTCCGAACCCCGATAAGGGATAAAGCCAGGGTCACGAGTCAGCGGTCTCATCGGCCAGGGATTAGCTAGGAGGACTAAGGCATATCGGAGAATTGGGGGTTGCAAGGACATGCGCCTGTTGACAGCGCAAGTGCCGAAACTCCGATAGGAGTAGACACGAGAGGGAAATGACCACGGTCGGGGTGCATGGTCATATGAGTCAGGAGCTAGGCTCAGGAGGGCTAGCATGTAAAAAGGGTCATCGGAGATCGGGAATCCGAGAGGACAGTAAACCTCGACATCAGAAATTGCGAAACCCCGAAACTTGAAGTTTCAAACACCCGAAAAACACAAAGCCAGACAGAACTCAGAAAACTTTGTGAAGTTGAAATATCTTTCGTTCTTGTTCGTATTAATTATGAATGTTGCGGATTGTTCATAAAGTTTAATGGCCTGACAAATTTCGAATTCAATTACACAGTGTGTGTGTAGAGTTCAACGAAGGCCAAAACTCCATATAATCAACGCCAAGTATGGAGTGGGGAAGAATGCAAATTATCCCTGAAATGGAAGACAAACAAGAAGGAAAGGATGTTAACCAGGGAGTCAAAGGATCGAACTCTAATGGGCATGGAAAGGAGATGGATAAGGAAGGACATATGATGAAAATCATTGAAGGGATACAAAGAGAGGCCAAGGAGCGTCGAGCTGATAGCCGAAATCTCATGAAAGTCAAGGATCGACAAGGGAAATTAAACTTAAGATTCTTGCAGAGTCTGGAAAGAATAGAGAAGAAACTTGAGAAAGGAAAAGACTCAAGTATGATGGAGAGTTGCAGAACTCATGGGAGAAGAAGCAGGTCGAGGAGTGGTAGCCGACATCGTAGTCGCTCCCAAAGACGTTCTGGTAGTAAGACACACTGCAGTTCAAGCCCATCACCTACCAGAAAACATCAAAAATCTGGAAGGGAGGAATTGAAAGGAGAGATGAACAAAATTAAACCTCCAACATTTGATGGGGAGCATAAGAAAGAGGAAGATGTTGAGACATGGTTGCTTGGCATAAAGAAATATTTCCAGCTGCAGAATTATTCTGCTCATACAGAAGGAAGAATTGGAATGTACCAACTGAAAGGAAAGGCATCCATGTGGTGGGAGCAGTTTGTGCAGGTGCAGCACATCAAAGAGAAAGAGGTTACTTGGAAGGAATTCAAGAGGTATTTCGAGAGGAAATATCTGACTAAAAGATATTATGACAGAAAGATGAAGGAGTTCTTCGAACTCAAGCTAGGCAGTATGACCATTGATGAGTATGAACTAAGTTTTCTGGAACTGCTGAAGTATGTTACATTCATCAAAGACGAGGCTGTAAAAATTCATAGGTATCTAAGTGGACTGCCACCTTCCATTGGTGACAAGATTCAATACGATGATCCTAAGACCATGGAAGAAACCATAAGAAGGGAGAAATGCCTATATGAACAGCAAAGGGAAAAGCCTACCTTTCAGAGGGCTTGGGATAACCAGAAGAG
>ML778044.1:440818-485164 GCA_009831015.1 Picea engelmannii
GTGTCCCCAAGGCCGAACCCCGTTACAGATCATGTTATATGCAAAGAATTGTAAATATGTTCTATAGGCTGGTGAGCCAAGTTTTGTATAAGCTGTAGGCTTATGTGTTTTGTTAGGCCAGGGAGCCTAAGTGTTGAAGGCCAAGAGCTTGTTGATGTACTTGTATGTATGCAGGTCGATTAATAAAATATAAATACCGCCAGTGCAGACCGACCACGATGAATGAGTGATGGGGGACTGAGCGTCCACAGAGCGGGCAATGGATCAGGGGCTGGAAGGTGGGAAAGGGGCTGAGTGAGGAGCCTAGGGGCTAAGTCTAAGGGGCTTAGGCCTGGAATAATATTTTAATATTATTTCCTAAAAATCCATGTGCACATTCTTTTATCCTAAGTCCTCTTGGAAGGACCGGTGAGTTCCCAAGTGGTGGGAGGAAGGCGTACGGATAGAATGCATGCAGTTCCCATGGTGACAAGTGTCAACCCTGGTGCATGCAAATATAACAGAGGCAGCAAGCCGTGAGGGGCTCTCATTCCATTCGACCCGATTTCCTGGAAAGGAACAGTACGAGCCAGTCTGCAAGAAACCGGGGTGAATGTCTGTTACAGAGAGGAAGCCTGGGTTTCGCGTGGAAGATCCGTGTACACCCTCTGTTGGAAGCCATGGAGTCTATGTCTGTCTCTGATATAACCTGTGAGTGTAATTCCCAGCTTGCGAGAAGCCAGTGAGGATTTCGGGAAAGAATCTTGTGGTTCGGGAAAGCCGAGTTAGCATGTGTGTGAAGTCCCTGTTCCGAAATCATTGTTGTGAGATCATCTAGTGATTGCTGAACCGATTTGGGAAACCTGTGTCTGTGTTTCCTGTGGATTGTTGTGACCACGTAGTACTGGACTACGTGAGGCTTGATGGCCTGTGAGCGACTCCTCCAGGTGAGAGAGTGCGCAGAGGGAGAAGATAAATCCTGAAAGAAATCTCTGTAGCTGCCATAGAGCCTTAGGGGTGGAGCTCGGTCCCAGCTCGGGGGTGACCTACTGTTGAGCTGATGAACAGTGTGGTCTAAGGCTGGGAGGTTCATGGAAGGCCTGCACTTGGTTGCTGATTTTCACCATTGTTACAAGATAAGTCTTTAACCATGTTCTTATCACATTTTGGCATGACTGTACTGTATATATTATCATGTTTTCCACTGTGTAAATAAATTAATGATGAATGATATGGCTTGTTTAACTATAGCAGTACCCATATATTTTACGCTGAGTTTTTAAGTGTGTTTAATTGTGTTAAATGCATTTGCTTATAAAACCCAGCATGAATTCTATAAATTCCATGTACAGAACGGTAACTGAGGGGTTTGGAAACCTGGATAGTGAAAGGGTACACTACAGACCGCCATTTTTCCAAGGAGAAAATGTAATTAATATTTAAATTTCGACCGCCATTTCGAGGCTAAATATATAATTAATATATTTTTTTTAAATAAAGGGGGGGTGAATTGGGATTAATATGGGTTTTTTTTTAATATATAAAATTCTCCCTACCAAAATTTGAAGGGGCTAAATTTCGGCCCTAAAATTTTCTATGACTTTTTCCATGCAAGCGAAAGGGACTAGGAACAAGCAATGGTAATGCTATTTCATTTTATAGATCTATTTGTGCATCCAAAATGGCCTCTTGTGCATGGCCAACCACTTACCCTATTTCCAAATTGAAAAGGAACTCTACTGAAAATTCTATCGAGATTAACAAGAAGTTTCGGCCCAGACAATTTGAATATCATCCATATGATTCTAGTTTAATGGTCTATGGGACTTTGGATGGGGAAGTGGTTGTGATCAGCCATGAAAATGGTAAAAGTTTTTGCCATGTTCATCTCGTTGGAGAAAATCACAATATTCTTGGACTTTATTGGCTTAATAAGGAGACTGCCAAATATGGTGCAAGCAGCTGTAATAGAAACCCTTCCACTTACACATATTAAGAGTTTGAGCACCTATCCATATTAATGCAACGAATAATTATTTCCTTGCTAGTGGGTATTCAAAACATGTTTCTTTGTATGATATGTGCAGTGGAAAATACTTACAAGTTTTTGAAGATCTCCACCGTGACATATAAATGTGGTAAAATTTGCCCATCATTCCTCATACATGTTTTCCACTTCATTGTTTGATCAGGAAATCAAAATGTGGGATTTACGACAAAAACCTACACATCCTTTATATACAATAACCATCCTATAAGGGAATGTGATGGGGTGTTTTTCTCGTGATGATCATTATACCCTTTCCTCGACTGTTGGTAATGAGGGCTAGCTAGAAGAACACCTAGTAGGGGAAATCCATATTTTGAGGAGAAAGATTAGCTAGTAGTTGAGCGATTATTCCCAAATTTCCAGGCAGATGATTAATCTACAGCTGGAGGATAGAAGAGAAGAAACAGGTGATAGAGAATTTTCTAAAGATGAGCATCGATCCCAAACTTCCACGACAACATATCAAGCAGAGGATGACAGTCAAAGACCAGTGATAGATTTCAAGGAAAATTGACCCATATTTCTTGCAATGATTCGAGACTTTATTTATCATTAGATATTTGTTCCAAAAAGATTGTAATAGTTGGTTAAGGGATTTTCTATTTAGTTTAGCATTTTGAAGGTAATTAGGGGGGTTCATTTTTTGGTGTGGAAAAGAAGGATTAGTTCTGTAAAATTGTAAAGGAGTTTCATGCTAAAAATGTTGTACTTAAATAATCAAACATCCTAATGGTAAGATTGTCCACAGTGGTATCTTATTTTTGCTTGTCTTATTTGAATGCAATGGAAATTGTTGCAAAGCATTAATTTCTTCTTGATTCGGTGTTAAAGTTGCATTTAAATACTAGTTTCAAGTTTAAGATATTAGTTTGGATATGAAAATCTTCTTAACATAAGTAAAGAGAATGTTCACTTGTGTTATTTGTTTTCTTATTTTTCTTCTCCTATATCCAAATTTCTTTCTAACTTGATAATGAATCAATCGCCTCAAGTGTTAATATTATTTTCTCAACAATCAATCTCCTACCTACCTTTATTTAATCTTAACCACCATGTTGATTTAGTCATCTTAATCTTTACCTAATTCTTTTTTAAGAATAATTTCTTATCCACCTCTTTAAATACAAACCTCAACACTCATTTTCTATATATGTTCTTAACTATTAAACCCACTTAGGTTGTATAACTTGTATAACTTAGTACTATTATATAAATACATATGTTTTTACCATATTTATCCCTCTTTTATAAGGGAGCGGGCTAACTCAGGAGCAATCTTCCCTCTTTTGGGGAGGTCCTACCGTCAATCTAAAACTCTAGATTGGTTTAAAATGGGGCAAAACTTATGAAACAAGACATAAGATTTTGAAATGTATAAAACTTTGATCCATACAAAACTCATGCTACCCCTAAAAATTTGACCGGATTCAGGCCCATTTTTTTTTCACTAAAAAACAGAGTTGTTTGCTCCAAAGTTAGCCTACTCCTTTTCTAAGTAGTACCAATATTCAAATGCATACGTTTAGCCTACTCCTTTTATAAGTAGTACCAATATCCGAATAAGAAGTCTTTTGGTGTTTACCGTGCAATCATATCACTATGAATAAAAGCTTTTTGGTGTGTGGCTTGAGCCTTTGGCATCCATGGCAGATCTGTCTTCCATGTTCTATCTGTGTGTCTGGTCATTCCTTTTCAGAGTAAACGGGTTTTAAATATCATGCCGTGGTTCTTATTTTACCGGTTGCTGTTATCTGCGGAGGCGAGGGGAGGGTTAGATGGAGGGGAAGAGTAATTTCAGCTTTAATCAGCAGCATGAAGTCCATGTTGTGATGTATTCATGGCTGGCCTATGGCCACATTTCTCCCTTTTTGGAGCTTTCCAAGCGCCTCGCCCGTCATGGCTTTAAAATCTCCTTCGTTTCCTCTCCGCGCAATATTGATTACCTGCAGAGAGCTACAGGAAAGCTCGTTTTCCCTGTCGGCCCTCTCGTCCCCGAAGGCGGCGTGGATCGATCCGGGGACTTCATGGAGGAACTCAATGATTGTGATTGTTTTAAATGGCTGGACACGCAGGCCCCTTCGTCAGTGATTGTGGTGTCCTTTGGCAGCGAGTGCTTCCTGTCGGAGGCAGAGATTCGAACCCTGGCGCTCGGGTTAGAAGAGAGCCACGCGGCTTTTCTCTAGCTGCTTCGTCTGCTGCCTCAGACAGCCGCGGCTGCTGCTCTGCCCGAAGGGTTTCGAGCGCGGATGGCAGAAAGGGGACTTGTCGTGGAGGGTTGGGCACCGCAAGTGCGCATTCTTGGTCACCCGCCGGTGGGGGGTTTCTTGACACACTGCGGTAAGAATGCCGTGACGGAAGGGCTGAAATCCGGGTTGCCGCTAGTGGCGTTGCCGATGCAATATGAACAGGGGCTGACCGCCAGACTCGTGGAGGGTGAATGGCGAGTGGGAGTGGAAGTTGAGCGACAGCTCGACGGTTCGTTTTCCAAGGAAGACATATGCAGGGCGGTGAAGAAGGTTATGGTGGAAGAGGAGGGCAGACAGCTCCGACTCAGAGCTGTTCAGATAGCTCAAATGTTGTCCAAAGGAAGTAAAAACTTTCATACTATCATTGAATGCCTCACACGTCAATTTCACATGTGAAGGCTTTTGTTGGTTTTTTTTCACTAGGCGGGGAAAACTCACCAATACTTTTCCATTTTTGTAGATGGTAAAGGTGTTAAACCTGCAATCCCAGAAAAAATATACCTTTTCACTAGGCATGGGAAACTCACCAATACTTTCCCACTTTTATAGATGGTAAAGATGTTAAACTTTCCCACTGATATTTTAGTTGGATGGAGGGAGGTTGGAGGTAGTGTATTATTGAGTAGGTATTTTAGTTGGAGGTATTGTGTTAAGATATTTTAGTTGAAGGTATTGTGGTATTGATTAGGATAATAAGTTTCACATTATTTTTATTTATTTAGTGACAAATATATAATAATAATTTTTTTGTTCAAATTATAATAATTCAAAAGATTGTAAAAAGTTTTTTTTTTTTATATTTTTAACAGTGTTATATTTTATATAATGCATGACATATCAAATATTTTATAAAAAAATTTACAATTTAATAATATATTAAATTCAATTTTATAATAATTTTATGTTATGTACATGATGCTTTGTGTTAATGATTTATCATGGGTCAACTCAGGATTTATCATACAAGGTGCAGATTTATTTTTAGAATTCAAAACTTGAATAAATAAATCTAAACTGATAAATAATAAATAACTATATTATTATACAAATTTGTATAATATTAATATATTCAACTGTTTCTAAACCAAACTATATATGTAAAGTTACACGCAACAACAGATTCAGATTGAAATAAAATGCCAAAGTGAAGCATTTCACAAGAAACCCACACCATTATATTATCGTTGAACTAAATGCTTCGACACATGCCTTTAGAAAGCTCGATTGGATAAAAACTAATCTGTATTTTAGGTTTGGTGATTAATTTACTGTAGTAGATTATCAAAAACCTTTAGTGAAAATACATCTGCCATAGTTTGAGAGTATGAGCTTTTCGGAGCCTTTCTACATTACACATCATGAAATGTGCTCAGGAAGTCTAAAGTTATACCGTGAAATATAATCCTTCTGCTAAAAATGTTAGGTAGCATATTTATAGAGCTGGGTCATAAATGTGGCAGTATCGTATAGAAACCCCAGCACTACTCAGCGTTTGAAGTAGTTATATTCAGTGCTGAAGTTTAATGCATAGTCTAAGTTTCAAGGTTAAATACAATTTTAGGTAGAAAAACATTAAATGCTATGTAGTTAGCTAATGATTAGCTCACTACTTGTACATTTTGTTAATTGGATATACTATATTTATCATCTAACAAACGAGATGAAAAGGTGTTGAGCCAATCATCCACTTACTCACGGTATGGTGTTTGATATTTTTCATGGGGGAATATTAAGCATCATGTAATGAACCAATTGATTGGATCACTATGCGTTAGATATATATTATTTATCATCTAATAGACAAGATGAAAAGGTTCAATGAGCTAACGATTGACTCATTGCATAGTGTTTAATATAATTTCCCATTAGATATGCCAACACATATTATTTCTAAATGGATTTGATAGCTTGAAAAATGTAATAAATGTTTAATCAGGATTCAGATATGAATAAATCCTACCGTCAAACGATGACCAGGTGATTACGAATTCGTTTGGGTGAAACATAGGTTATAAACAAGATCTCTCTGTAAAATTATAAACCTGGAGGTACAAGTTCCCTTTGGATGCAATTAGCCATTTTAGTGAAGCACAATTGGTAGTTTCATAAATGTTTACAAACATAAACATGTATATGTGCATGTACACATATACAGTGACACAATGTTTGTTGGAAACATGTCAACGAGGTCACATGCACATGCATGCAGCTATGTTAATGTGCATGCATGCAATCTATTTATGAACTGCTCGTGTAACTATGTGATCTATTCATGATCAGTTTGTATAACTGAATGATAGATGTTATATATGTGAGCATACCCATAGATGTGGAGTACAATGTGAGTGCAAGCATGTGAAAGGAGCAGGGAGCAGAGTGTGTGAGGAGAGGATGATTGTATGCCTAGGAAGGCTATTGTAATTCTCCCTTGAATAATAAGAATATCGATAATCATTGCCCATGGGTTTTTTCCTCATTGGGTTTCCACATAAATCACTATGTCAAGTGTATGATTGATGTGCTTGGTTTAATGCGTGTTTGATCTTGCTTATTTTATGCTCTGTTATATGTTATGTTTTGCTTCCATTGCCTAACAAGTGGTATCAAAGATTAGAGTTGAAGGAGAAGAGACCAAAGGAGAAGAGAATTTGTTCATTGGATCAAAGAACCTGGTTTATTAGAAACTGTGATTTTCTTTTGGATGGTTGTTTCTGCTAATGGCGAAAGTGCAGAGTTCCAAGTTTTAGGTGGAAAAGTTTAGTGGTAAGAATGGCTTTGCGTTATGGAAGCTCAAGATGCGAGATCTGTTTGTGCAACAATGATTGCAAAAGGCCTTGGCTGGAAATTCAAAGAAACCGTCAAGCATGAAAGACGAGGACTAGGAGGATCTGGATGTAAGAGCCCTTAGTACTATTCGTTTGTGTTTGGCAGATGGGGTGTTGTTTAACATCACTGAGGAGACGAAAACAATAGGTTTGTGAACCAAAATCGAGAGTATGTATGTGACAAAGAACTTGTCAAACATAATCTTCTTGAAGAGGCAATTGTACAACTTGCGGATGAAAGAAGGTACGAAAATTATTGATCACTTGAATGATTTCAATACTCTGATTTGTCAATTAAATAATATGGAAGTAAAGTTTGAAGATGAGGACAAGGCAATTACGCTACTGTGTTTGTTGCCTAAGTCTTGGGACCATCTGGTCACAACGGTGTGGTTTAACACAATAGATGACATTGATTATGACACTATTGTGGGAGCTTTGTTGTTTGAGGAGATAAGGAAAGCATCAGGTAAATAAACCTCAACAGAAGAAGCAATGGTGGTCAGAGGTCAATGAACAGAAAGAGGGCAAAGTCAAAGGGGTACGCCAAGGTCTAATTCAAGAGGCAAGAAGAGTAAGCAGAAATGTTGGTTCTGTGGAAAATATGGGCATCTCAAGAAGGATTGCTGGAAAAGACTGAATGCATCCAAGGATAACTCCACAAAAGAATCAAAGGAAGCTAATGTAGCATAAACAATTTCAGGTTCTAGTTCAGGTATGGTTGATGAGGTATTGTCTACTTGTGATGTTTCACTTCAACATCAACATTGGTTGTTATATTCTGGTGCGTCCAACCACATGTGTCTTCATAGAAATTGGTTCTCAACTTACCAATCTATTGATGATGGTGTTTTTTTTATGGGAAATGATTTTTCTTATAAAATTGTTGAAGTTGGTAGCATCCAGATTAAAATGCATGATGGTTCTGTAAGAAAATTAACAAATGTAAGGCATATTCCTGAACTAAGGAAGAACTTGATATCTTTGGGATTTCTAGATTCTACTGGTTACAAATGTACAACTCAAGGTAGAGTACTGAAGTTGTCCAAAGGCATCTTAGTAGTCATGAAGGCAAAGAGGATCGGGGACATTTATCAACTTGAAGGAAGAACAGTGGTAAATCAAGCAGTGGTAGCATCTGAAGATGCAAGTGACTATGTTCATTTATGGCATCAGTGTTTGGGTCATATGAGCGAGAAAGAGCTTAAGGTATTGGTTGATCGTAAGTCACTTCCAAGTTTGAAGTTTCTGAATTTGAATTTCTGCAAGTATTGGGTTTTTGGAAAACAATGTAGACAAAATTTTAAAGCAAGAAGGCATATAAGCAAAGGTGTCCTTGATTACATTCATTCAGATGTTTGGGGACCATCCCCTATAGTTTCGCTTGGAGGATATTCATATTTTGTGACATTTATAGATGATTACTCTAGGAAGGTTTGGGTCTATTTACTTAAAAGAAAAGATGATGTATTTAATACTTTTAATCAATTCAGAGCTTTGGTTGAAAAGAGCACTGAAAGGTCAATCAAGTGTTTAAGGACAGATAATGCAATTGAGTTCACATCTGTGGAATTTGAGAACTATTGCAAGCAAGTTGGGATCGAAAGACATAATACCACGATTTATACTCCTCAATAAATTGGTGTTGTTGAATGCATGAATATGACTCTTCTAGAGAGAGCAAGGAGCATGCTCAGTAATGCCAAGATGCAACAAGAATTGTGGGAAGAAGCAGTTCTTACAACATGTTATATGATAAATCGGTCACCATCAACTGCAATAAATTGTAAGATTACAGAAGAGATATGGACAAGTCATTCGTGTGATTTTTCAAATCTGTGAATATTTGGTTGTGATGCTTATGCTCTTATTTCTAAAGATCAAATTTCTAAGTTAGATCCTAGATCAAAGAAATATTTCTTTGTTGGTTATGGTGATGGAGTTAAGGGGTACAGACTGTGGGATCCTACTTCCCACAAACTCATCATAAGCAAAGATGTAGTATTTGATGAATCTTCACTCTTAAAATTAGAATTGGTAGATGTTAAAGTGAGACAAGAATAGGTACTGCAAGTTCAGCAAATTCAATTGGAAACTCAACCATCTTCAGAAAGGCAGGAGCATGAAGAAGTTCCAGAAGAAGAAAATGAAAATGTATATGCATAAAATATGCATGAAACTGATCCGGATTTATGTAGGAACACAATGAAATACAGAAATACACATAAACGCAGAGATGCAGCGGAAATAAGACTTCATTTCATTAATAATAAATGACAGAAAAATGCTTACAAACAGAGTGGAAATAAACTAGCTAGGGCGCTGATAGCTTATCTCTGAGAAGAGATGTGGCGGCTACTGGCCTCTGAACTGCTTTTTACAATGAGGCTTGAAGGCCTATATATTAATAAGAAACAATGGAAAACCCTAAACATCCAAAAACCTAACCCTAGGAGATGAAACGCCAGAATATGGGCCCCGTTGGGGTAAATTGGTACATCAATTTCCCAGGGTCGTAACTTTGGCATACTATCTCCGTTTGACACACATGATACTTCGTTAGAAAGATCTATCCGAGGAATACACTACTAACAGTAAATATGGAGTCCGGAATAGACTCACTTTCGCCAAACCATTTATGCCCAAAAAATGTCGTTTAGTGCCTCAAAATAGCTCCGGAAGTTCAGGACCCGAAGAACTGCTAAAAATAGTAAATTGTGCTACAATTAAAGAAACTGAAAAACTGAAAGAAACAATGGTGTGGGTCCAAGTGGAATAGGCGGGTGGCCACCAATATCCACTTGGATCAGTCCTTCCCCCTTAGGAAGCAATGGTCCCCATTGCGTTGAGTTCCTCCATGAGATGAGGAAACTTCTGTTGAACTTGGTCCTTGGTGAGCCACTTGCCCTAGTGAAGGAGTTGGCCTGCTTTGACAGCTTGATATAGATGGATCCGTTGTTGGAAGGTGTTCTTGATCTCTGTGTCCATAATTCGATCAGTTGTGGCTTGTTCCATGCAATTTGGGTTTAACTCTTTTGGTGTGAGTTGTTCTGCCATGTCAAATGTGTCTAGTAGAGGTGGAAAGTAGGGCCGAAGGAAGTCCACATTGAACACTGGGTGCAGACCAAGGAATGGTGGAATACCGAGCTCAAAGGCATTGTCTCCTACAACCTTGGTGATGGTGTATGGCCCATATCAGAGTGGGCGAATCTTGTGGTAGGGTCCAGTGAGGCGCTCCTTTTGCAAATGTAGCCACACTTTGTCGCCCACCTGGAAGTTGTGTGGCACCCGATGTTGATCATGTCGTTGCTTGTACTTAGCATTGGCTCTGTCCAAGATGTCATGAACTTGTTGGTGGATGTGATGAATGTGCTCAATGAAGTTGTTTGCCTTGTCAGCCTCAGACTGGACATGGGTTGAATCTGCCTGAGTAACTGCAAATGGCATGGCTATGTCAATGGGACATAGTGGCTGGAATCCCAAGCCCACTTGAAAGGGGATGTGGCTGGTTGAGCTATGGAGAGCTCGGTTGTAGTTGTGTTGTACATAGGGGAGGCTCTCATCCCATGTGCGTGGATGCTTTGAGTTGTACATGCGTAGAATGTGTACAATCATCTGGTTGACGACCTTTGTCTGGCCATCAGTTTGCGGATGGAAAGTTGTGGACTTGGTGAGCTTGGTGTCCAACATCGACCAAAGGCTGGACCAAAATGTACTGAGGAACCTGCTATCCCGATCTAAGATGATAGACTGTGGGATCCCAAAGTGTACCCACACTCGTTCAAAGAAGAGTTTAGCAGTGGATTCTGCTGTGATATTCTTCTTCCAGGCCATCATAATGGACATCTTCGAGAATCAGTTGACGACCACAAAAACATAGTCATTTCCATGCTTAGTAGAAGGAAGGCCCGACATGTAATCCATAGAGAAGTATTCCCAAGGTTGACTGGGGGTAGGAAGCGGAGTATAGAGGCCTTGCTTCTTGATGGTCGGTTTAGCAATGGCGTAAGCAGTGCAGGACTTGATGTACTTATCGACATCATGTCGAAGGTTTGTTCAATAGAAATACTTTTGCAGTGTTGCCATGGTTTTCTCGACCCCAAAATGCCCAGCTAATCGACTGTAGTGCGCCTCCCAAATCATCTTGGAACGCTCGCTTGAAGGAAAAAAAAGGTGTCCCGGGTGACAAAGCAGGGCATCCTGGAGGTGAAAATTGGGAACTTGCTTACCCTCTAAGAGTGTATTGTATGTGTGGCTGAATTCTGGATCACTTGTGTAGAGAAGTGGCCAATCAAAAGTCTTGTGCCCACAAGAGTTGAGCACAGTGGTTAGCGCCATGATGGGTGGTCGACTGAGGTAGTCTACAACATTATTGGTGCTGCCTTTCTTGTACTTAATGTTCAAATGAAACTGTTGCAGGTATGTGGACCACTTCTGATGGCGATCATTCTGCAACTTCCCTTGTGTCTGTATGAACTGTAGGGGTCGGTGGTCTGTGTGGATGACCATTTCCTTTCCCAAAATGTAATGATTCCATTGCCAACAAGCCTGCACAATGGAATACATTTCTTTGTCATAAGTGGGATACTTCCAGACTGTGTCGGAAAGTGTCTCACTGTGATATGCCACTGGATGCCCATGTTGAGTAAGGACTTCCCCAATGGCATAGTCAAAGGCATCTGTCTCGATCTCAAATGGTTGTTGCAAGTCCGGTAATGTGAGCACTGGTGCAGAGCAGAGGCGATGCTTCAACTCCCCGAACGCCTTCTGTTGAGATTTGGACCAAAAGAATTTTGCTTTAGCTCCTCCCTTGGTGACTTAACTCAAGGGCCAAGTGATATGAGAGAATCCCAACACAAACTTACGATAGAAATTGGCAAGACCTAAAAAGATACGAAGCTCTGTTAGGATGGTTGGGGCTAGCCAATCTCAATTGACTTGGATCTTTGCTGGATCCACATGCACCCCCCGCTCATCAATAATGTATCTAAGATACTGAACTTGGGTCATGCCAAAAGTGCATTTCTCCAAATTGGCACACAACTTGTGTTGTCGCAGTGTTTGGAGGACCTGTTGGATGTAGTGGAGGTGCACTTCCCAAGTCTGGCTGAAGATCAGAATGTCATCCAAGTACACCACTACAAATGAGTTGGTGAATGGTTGTAGGATGTCGTCCATTAGCCTCATGAAGGTTGCAGAGGCATTCATCAACCCGAATGGCATGACCAACCATTCGAAAAGGCCCTCCTTGGATTTGAAGGCAGTCTTCCACACATCAGAGGGTTCGATTGGTACTTTGTGATACCCCGAATTCAAGTCGATTTTGCTGAAATATTTCGCCCCCTTGAGTTGGTCCAGAAGGTCATCAATCCATGGGATCGGGTACCTATTCTGAACAGTGATCTTTTTCAGTGCTCGATAGTCAATGCAAAGTCTCCAAGTCCCATCCTTCTTCTGCACCAACACAATCGGGCTCCCACAGGGTGATGAACTCGGTCGGATGTGACCTTTCTGCAACAGCTCCTGAATCTGCATCTTGATTTCATCATTCTCCATAACAGAGCGCCGATATATGGGTCCATTGGGAAACGATGCACCTGGGGTCAGATCGATGGGGTGCTTGACCTGGCAGTGTAGAGACACCCCTGTAGGGGAGGTGAAAATGTCCTCGTACTCCTCCACGACCTTATCCATCTGTTGTTTTTGTGTAGCGGGGCCCTGTTTGGAGGCCATGGCCACAGTCTTCCTCTTTCCCCGAGGGCGGATCATCAGGAAAAAAAATTTCCTAGTTTTGGAAATGAGCTTACTGCATTGTTTTGCAGTAACCAAAGAGATGGTGGTAGGCGGTGCTATCTCTGGTATCCTTTACAGCTTATTGCCCAAGGTGATAATAACAGCACAAGGCCTGGACTCATACACAACATGTCGCTTCCACAAGTACGGTTGGCCTAATAATACATCAGAAACATCAAGAGGAGCAATGTCACATAATACCTCATCCGTGAAGGGCTTGATGCTGTAGGGAAGGTGACATTGTTCGCTGACGCGGAGGTCCTGTCGTTGGTGCAACCACCCGATGGTGTATGGTTGTGGGTGTGTTGTGGTTGGCAAGCCCAGCCATTTCACGACCTCTACCGAGATGAGGTTCTTCTGGCTCCCGCTGTCGACAATGAACTGCAATGGGGAACCCTTTACCCACATCTTGGAATGGAAGAGACGCTTCGCCTTCTCTGGATCTTTTGGTTCCTCCTTTTGGATCTTCGTGGTGGCAACCGTAGCGTTGGGCTCCACATCAATAATCTCCTTCCCTCTATCATTCCTCTTGTCAGGTTCTGATTCAGAGTCAAAGCATGCATCCAATTCAGAAGCCTTCAACTCGGTTACCAATGACTTCTTGGCCTGACACTCACTTGTGTTGTGAGTGGAGCTCTTATGGAACTCACACCACTTCCCCATGTCCTTTTTTGGCTTCGTGGTGTTGTTCTTTGCTTGTGGCTTTGGCGGTTTATCCTAGGCCGCTCCGCCTTGGCTTGGTCCTTTGTTATGCGGTTTGGGGGTAGCTTTTCCTTGCTTCTGATTCACAGACCCAAAGTCTCTCTTTTTCTGTTTGAACTTCTGCTCAATCTTGGCAGCATATCGGTACGCCACACCAAGCGAGGAGATGTCGAGGAACTCCATTTCCTCCTGAATGTATACGTGCAGACAACTATAGTACTTTAACACTAAATGTTTCTCTAAATATTTGATACCCAACTTTGTGCATAGGGTATGAAACAGATTCGTCATCTCATGCACATCTTGGTCCCTTTGCTGCCGCAGCGTAGTCCATTGTATGTATTTGTCCTCATAGCTTCCCACAGGATAATATTGTTCCTTGATGGCGTCTTGGAAAGAATTCCAAGTGGGTGCGGCTGAGAACAGAGAGGGCTCCCCCTCTCCCTGTTTCTCCGAGTAGGTTTCCCACCAGTCCTTGACATGGGGGGCGGCTTTGAGGAGTGCAAAAATAATCCTTTCTTTGTCGAAAAATTCATGAACCGAGAAATATCCTTCTAACAGATTCAACCATCTATCTACGGCATCAACATCTATTTGGCCCTCAAATATGGGAATGTCAAAGTTTACTTGTACCTTAAAAGGAGTGGCACCTCCAGAGTGGTTGTTGGATGTCGATGCGCTGCTAGTGGGAATCCATTGAAGAATATGGGCAAAGTTGTCCATCATCGCGTTCCTTTGTTTCTCGAGGGCCTCCTCGAGAAACATTTTGATAGGATCTCCTGCTCCCTCACCTTTCTTTTCTTCCCCCATGGGTGGTCGTCGGGGTTTGCGAGACTGATCTTGCAAAGGTTCAACCAGATCGAGCCCCAACTCCTTATACCCCGACCTCGTTGGGGACATGCAAAGAAAGATCGAGAACGAGCAGACCGCTCTGATACCACTGATCCGGATTTATGTAGGAACACAATGAAATACAGAAATAAACATAAACACAGAGATGCAATGGAAATAAGAGTTCATTTCATTAATAACAAATGACTGAAAAATGCTTACAGACAGAATGAAAATAAACTAGCTAGGGTGCTGATAGCTTATCTATGAGAAGAGATGTGGTGGCTACTGGCCTCTGAACTGCCTATTTCAATGAGGTTTGAAGGCCTATATATTACTAAGAAACAATGGAAAACCCTAAACATCCAAAAACCTAACCCTAGGAGATGAAACGCCAGAATATGGGCCCCGTTGGGGTAAATTGGTACATCAATTTCCCGGGGTCGTAACTTTGGCATACTATCTCCGTTTGACGCACATGATACATCGTTAGAAAGATCTATCTGAGGACTACACTGCTGGTAGTGAACATTGAGTATGGAATGAACTCATATTCACCGAAGCATTCATGCCCAAAAAACATCGTTTAGGGCCTCAAAACAGCTTCGGATGTTCAGGACCCGAAGAACTACTAAAAATAGTAAATTGTGCTACAATTAAGGAAACTGAAAAACTGAAAGAAACAATGGTGTGGGTGCAAGTGGAATAGGAGGGTGTCCACCAATATCCACCTGGATCAGAAACTGAGGATATGCCTCAACCATCTCTAAGGAGATCTTCACGGGTCAGGAATCCTCCTACAGGGTATGGCGATTATGTTTCATCTGTGGCTTTAGTTTCTATTGATGGAGAACCTAGTTGTTTTCAGGAAGAAATTAAGGTATATAAAAGTGCTCAATGGAAGAAAGCTATGAAAGAAGAAATGGATGCCTTGGAAAGGAATAAAACATGGGACCTAGTAGAACTTCCAAAGGACATGAAGGTTGTTGGTTGCAAGTGGGTCTACAAACTGAAAAAGGGTGTTGATTATAAATTCAAAGGGTATAAAGCAAGACTGGTAGCCAAAGGGTATTCTCAAAAGGAAGGTATTGATTTTCATGAGATCTTTTCACCAGTTGTGAAGCTTGTTTCAATTCGTGTTATGTTAGCACTAGTTGCTTTACTTGATCTTGAGTTAGAGCAGCTAGATATTAAAACAATGTTTCTACATGGAGATTTAGATGAGGATATATATATGGAACAACCATAAGGGTTTGTTTAGGATCGCAATAAGAGGTTTGTTTGCAAACTTAAGAAGTCATTGTATGGCCTAAGACAGTCTCCTAGGCAATGGTACAAGAATTTTGATTCCTTCATGGTGAGCCTAAATTTTACAAGAAGTGAATATGATCATTGTGTTTACTTTAAAAAGTTGGAAAATGGCATGTTCATTATTTTGGTGTTATATGTTGACGATATGCTCGTGGCAAGCAAGAGCATGGTCAAAATCAGCAGGTTAAAGGCTCAATTGGCTAGGGCGTTTGATATGAAGGATCTAGGAGCAGCAAAACAAATCTTAGGCATGGAGATACACAAAGACAGGAAAAATTGGTAAGTTGTGGTTATCACAACAGAAGTATGTGGAGAAAATACTTATGAGATTCGATATGAATAATGTGAAACCAGTACATATCCCTTTGGCTTCCCATTTCAAGATTTCATCAAGTTTATATCATAGTAATGACAAAGAAAAGGATTATATGTCTCGTGTACCATATGCTAATGCATTGGGAAGTTTGATGTATGCGATGGTGAGTACTAGACCAGACATTTCACATGCAGTTGGTGTTGTCAGTCGCTACATGACAAATCCAGGAAAAGGGCATTAGGAAGTAGTGAAATGGGTGCTTCGATATCTTAGAGGCACAAGCAGTTATTCTATCACCTATGATGGTTCTAGAGATTCAGTTTGTGGTTATGTAGATTCTGATTTTCCAGGTGACTTGGACAAAAGGAGATCCACTTCAGGATATGTCTTTACTCTTGCACGAAGACTTGTTAGTTGGATTTCAAAGCTTTAAAATGTGGTCTCTTTATCCACTACAAAGGCAGAGTATATCGCTGCTTCACATGCATGAAAGGAGGCAATTTGGTTACAGGGTTTATTGGGTGAGTTTGGAAGGATGCAGGACAAGGTGAAAGTATTTTGCGATAGCCAAAGTGTTATTTATTTGGCTAGAAATCTAGCTTATCACAGTAAGACGAAGCATATTTATGTTAAGTACCATTTTGTAAGACAAGTTGTTGATGAAGGTGGAGTGTCTTTGGAAAAGGTCCATACAAAAGTGAATTTTGCAGACATGTTTATGAAACCAATTTTTTTAGAGAAGTTACGGTGGTGTTTTGCTTCTCTTGGCTTGCAAAAAGGTGATGAATTAATTAAGGGCATGATATATCAGGTAAATTGTTGTCAAGGTGGAGATTGTTGGAAACATGCTAATGAATTTCCTTATGCGGTCACATGCACATGCATGCAGCTATGTTAATGCGCATGCATGAAATCTATTTATGAACTGCTTGTGTAACTATGTGATCTATTCATGATCAGTTTGTATAACTGAGTGATAGATGTTATATATGTGAGCATACCCATAGAGGTGGAGTACAATGTGAGTGAAAGCGTGTGCAAGGAGCAGAGAGCAGAGTGTGTGAGGAGAGGATGATTGTATGCCTATGAAGGCTATTGTAATTCTCTCTCGAATAATAAGAATACCGATAATCATTGCCTGTGGTTTTTTCCCTCATAGGATTTCCACATAAATCACTGCGTCAAGTGTATGATTGATGTGCTTGGTTTAATGCGTGTTTGATCTTGCTTATTTTATGCTATGTTTTACTTCCACTGCCTAATAATTTTGTGTAAACTCTTGAAAATAGTTTTGAGTTTGTAGAATAAAAATAATAGATACATTTTTGGTTTGTAATTTTAATTTTTGCACTTAAAAATCATTTAATTGTGATTTTGTAATTTGAATAAATTAATTTAAAATAATTCAAAGTTTTTTAGTTTGTGTACTTAGTTTTGTTGTTTTTTTATAATTAGTTTTAATGTTTTCGTACACAATAAAAAAAAATAACAAACACACATACACTACATAATATTTAAATGATGGATTAATGAGTAAAAATATCTATCAAATTTATACATTCCTTTCCATAAAATTTGAAAAGCTCAAATTTTGCATAGAATTGTTAAATGTCTCTTAAACATCAATTAAGACGTTCTAAGTTTTTTTACACTATTTTTCAATTGAATTCAATTCAAAACCGCATTCTTAATAATGTTTAGAGGTTTCTAATGGTCTTTGGATCCATTCCGATTGTTAACCATCTAAACACCGGATCATTAAATTGACAAATTTTTAATTTATCAAATTTTTAATTTATCAAATTTCAAAATAGTAAAATAATAAATATTTAATTAGCAATTAAATAATGTTTGTAATGTCCTCTCAACTCCTCACATCAAGTTTTTTAATTTCTCAAATTTCAAAATGATAAAATAATAATTATTTTAATTAACAATTAAATGATGTATGTAATGTCCTCTCAGCTCCTCACATCAAGTTTTTTAATTTATCAAATTTCAAAATGATAAAATAATAAATATTTTAATTAAGAATTAAATAATGTATGTAATGTCCTCTCAACTCCTCACATCAAGTTGAATTTGAGTAGAACGATTGGAGATGTTGCTAATTGGTGACCTTAAATGTGTATAGACATGATAAAGCTCTGTTTTTTTGTCAATATCGCTTCACACTATGTGCTCTGCTTTTTGTCAATACTATGTGCTCGTACCATGGTATAATGTTGTTGTTGAAAATGAAATAGGTATAATCAGGTTTTTACAAACGCACAAAGAGTGGGATGTGTTATAATCAAGGAATCTATAAAAATTATGATTCGGTAAATTTTGACATTTCAAAATAAATAAATAAAATGTAGTTTCAATCCTGTTGAAACAAAATAAAGTGTTTTTAATAAATGTTATTTTTTTAATAAAATAATATTATTTTCAAATGTTTTGAAAAACAACATTTATACAAAATATCTATATCTTTTTACATTTTTTAATAAAAAATAAATATTATGGGATATTTAAGGCAATTGTCTCAAACAAAGATATAAAGTTTACTTCAAATTTTTTAAGGGGATTGTTTAAAGGATTTGGCATAAATATGAACTTTAGTACATCATACCATTCATAATCAGATGGGAAGACAGAGAGAGTCAACCAAGTAATTGAAGACATGTTGAGGATGTATGTGATGGATAAACTATATAAGTGGGAAGATTACTTGCATTTGGTTGAGTTTCCTATAATAACGAGTATCAAGTTTCATTCAAAATGAGCCCACTTGAAGCGTTGTATGGAAGGAAATGCAATACTCCAGTGAATTGTAACAACCCAACAGACAGAGTGGTACTTGGGAAAGAATTTCTTAAGGATATGGAAGACCATATGGTTAGGATTAAGCAAAAATTAAAGGTAGCTCAAGATAGACAGAAAGTTTATGCATATAAGAACAAGACAGCTAGATAATTTAAAGTGCGGGAGCATGTGCTTCAAAAAGTGAATTCCAAAAAGAGCTCTTTGAAGTTTGGTAGTTTTACAAACCTAACAACCAAATTCTATGGTTCATTTGAGATATTGGACATAATAGGGCCAGTTGCATGCATGCTTGCATTTCCCGCTTCCATGAATGTGCATAATGTGTTTCATGTCTCTTTGCTAAAAAAATATGTACATGATCCTTACCATGTTATTGATTGGCATCTGATTCAGGTAGAGGTAGAGGAAGGCTTTTAGGTCCAGTCGATGCGAGTAGTGGAAAAAAAAATCAAAATGCTTTGGAATCGAGTTATAGAGCTAGTAAAAGTCCAATGGACCTACTACGGTCCTGAGAATGCTACTTAGGAGTATGAAGATTCCATGCGGGCAAAGTGCCCACAACTTTTTGAATACATTTTGGAATTTTGATTCATGTTTTGTATATGCACTGAGGATAGTGCCAAAATAGGGGGGAGGGAAATGTAATACCCTAGTTTTGAACCCCATATTAAATATTGTATTTTGTTAAGTTATGAAAGGCCAGAGTGTCTAAAAAATTATTAAGAGGCCAGTAGGCCTAGGAAATGCAATGTTTTGATCATTATTAATATAAAAAACATCGATGGTTACTAAACGGACAAGGAAAAGAGTTATAGGGGGCTATGATTCCACAAGAGAGGGGGATTGAGGGGTTGAGTACTTATTTTATATTTTATTTATCCATTTATGGTTTTAGTAGAGAATACCAGTTACATGAGCTTCTTGGGGGAATACCATGGGGTTCCTTAATTCCAAGAAGTATATAAACCCATCATTGGTCTGTGGTTGGGGTTGATTTTTTCGGTTGTTGGGGCCTTGTTGGTTCTTTCACACTCTCTCATTCATTTTCCATCGTGCTCACCTTTCATTTCTCTTATGTTCTCCACTCATCCCTTCACCTACTCATCCCATCTGATTCAAGAGCTGCTTGGGGAAGGAAACCGAATTGCTGAGAAAATTCATAGTCGTTGGTTGTTTAGACTGCTGGTGTATTTCCAACCAGGAGTTGGTGCATGTATTTATGTGATTCCTTGGACCATGTTTCAGTTAACTCACAACTACGAGTCTTGAGAGTCCCAGTAGGGAGATTATTGGCCATAAGCACTGGAGTCTTGGGAAGAGATGGACAGCCTGAGGGACTACGTGGAAAAGAAGGGGTCCATTCTCTTGGGTTATGTAGAATGGGTAGAAGAGAGTTGGTGTACTTTGGATTGTTGTGAGTGTTGAAATTCCTATGAGAGCCTGAGGGCTCACTGGCTTGGGAAGTCGAGTGACACCCTGGAATCCGTCCTTGTGGACTCATATCCCTGGCTTGGGGGTGACACTGCTGCTAAGACTTGGAACAACAGTTTCTATGGTTGGGTGGAACGTCCTTGGTTTGCAGCTAGTTGGTGTCTTATTTTCAGAAAAGATAAGTGCTCTTTGTTATTGTTATTTACCTGTGTATGATTTATTTCGTTGTATATTTATTTATCTTTGAATTTAATATTTAGAATATGCATGCTTGTTGGTTATTGTTGTGCATGACTTAGTTTATGTTAAGGCATGAATATTTATTTCTGCATGTGGTTTTCCTATCTCTTAATTAACTTAGAAGTTATTCGAATTGAGATAAGTCACTATGAAGTGAGTCCCTAGAAAGAAGTGTGGCTATTTCCAGAGGGTGGCTCGGTACGTTACATAAGTCCTTCCCATGATCTTTTTCATAGAGCTTTTTCTACGAGGGGAATGGAAAAGTATTTGGATGGAAGGGAGTTTCTGTTTGGGAGAAATGATGAAGGGAGGAAGGGGTTTAAGGCAACGGGTGATCACCTTTTTTAGAAGCTTACAAATTACATTACATAGAGAAATTGGTCGGAACTACTTAGGATGAGTAAATCGCTATTATTTAGGGATGAGGGTAAGGAAGGTTGCATTTAGCGTAGGGAGAACCTGACCAAATTTACAAGAGTCCTCAATGAGTTCCCATACTTACTCCTGAATCATGGGCCAACAGTAATGAAAAAAATATGTCATGAACCCATTGGGTCCAGGAGATGTTCCTTCAAGAGTGTCATGGAGCACCTAATCCACTTCTTCGATCGTGATCAATCTCAATAGGGATTCATTATGTTCCTGAGTTATGTTGGCTAGTATTTGCTGAGTCATTTTTTCAATGGCGGGTGATCTATCACTGAGGGGTTTTGATAGTAGATCTTGATAGTAGGACACCAGTTCTTTCTCAAGCTCCTCATGATTTTGGAGGATTTGTCCTTGATCAGAAACTAGGTACGAGCTACGGTTGATTTGTTTACTTCCATCCCTGATTGCTTATAGTTTACAATCATTTAATCTATCAAACTATAGAGCCACCCTATATCCACATGGTTTATTTGCAGAGAAATTTAAACAAGCATAGATGGTGTCTGTTTCTGCTATGCATGGGCATTTCTAATCCAAAAACCACTGACTATATTGAATCAAACCTAGATTTGTTGAGATCCTAGGATTAAGAAAACCCATTTCTCTATGAGTAGGTACTAATAAAAATAGCAAATCCCATTACCCAAACGAGAGTTCTCCACAGAAATTTCCCAAGCGGTTTGGGTTGGTGAGGGTATCAAAAGGTTGATAAGAAAAGACAAGAAGATATACAGGTGATGGTTAGAAAAAATCACACAACATAAACTATAATAGGTTAAAGAAAAGGGACACGTGACCGGTTGCAAGTAGGTCTCGACATATGACGAAGGACGAATGGGAATCGTCCCCTTAAAATGACCCTTATGCATAACTAGAATACCCCCAAAGTAGGGGAAGGGAACGTCGAACTGGATTGGGGTAGTTATGTTGCTCAAAGATAATGGAAGACTTTTTGAATGGTTGATGAATAATTAATAGAGGATCTGTTAAATACGGTCCATGAATAACTAAATAAGATGAGCCTCTAAAGGGCTAAGCATCAATGGATAGATGGTGGGAGGATATGATGGAATAGGTTGTGAGATACCTCACCAAATCACTTCAAGGTCAACACAAATTAGGGTAGATGCCAAATCATCATCAACTCAGTTCAAGGTCAACAAAAATAGGGGTTGATCACAAAGTTTGGCAATGTTCTAGTAAAAATATTGATGCCTAATCCAAATGCTACATGTGGCAAGAATAATGTAGTGGTGATATCTAAAGAGAAATCCCAAATATTGTTGGAATAAGAAGAAATAAAGGGTCATTGTTATGACACGAGGCAATTTCATGGGTCGCTAGTACACGTCAATTAGAGGTTAGAAACCAATTATTTGAATGAGATCAATAGTCCATCATGCACGAAAGGATCATCATGCCAATAATTTCCCATCAATGGTGACGCATTTTATTTGATGACTATCCTTTCCTAAGGTATATATGCTCCATGACCTAAGCGTAAATCTCATTTCAAACAAGTGACATGTGGTCTAGATTACATTCTTTAAATTTTTCGTTTACCCCACACATTAAGAGATGGGCATGAAACACATATGTTTGAATGTGGACCTTCATTTATATACATTTTTTCTCAAAAAATAATTTAATTTATCGCGGCTAGATATATGTTAGAATGAAAACCCTCATTTATGTACATTTTTTCTCAAACAATAATTTAATTTATCGAGGCTAGAGGAAAAATCATTGACTACGTTCTTGCCTATGTTTACCACGTATAAATTTTACAATTGAAGAGAACAAGCACATATGGCATGCATGGATACTACCCCACCAAATAATATTTTATCTCTTTTGGGAACATGAGATTTCCTCATAGATTGATTCATCACAAGCTTGTTGAACTTGAATATAATTACTAAAAAGCGATGGATATACCTTTAAATGTGCATTATAGTTTACAAAATTGAAGGTTGAAATTGAATATTGAACATTGTTATTTCAAAATTAATGAGAGATATTTCATATAATATCCATTTTGAAATCAAGAAACAAAAGTATATTCATATTACCAAATTTGTGCAAAAGAGAAAATAGCCTCGGTTTGGGGAAAAAAAGTTCAAATTAATAAATAATGAACTAATAAAAGATTAATGCATTCTACATTTGATGGGTTAGATACTAATTAACTATGTTTTTATGACCAAATCAATTTATCTTTCAATGACATATAGTTTATGACAATGGATTAGAAAAATAGTTTCCCCTTTCATGCTTTTAAACTGTTAGAAAAATAGGTGTGAGTGTTTCACCATAGACAATATAGTAATATTTTCGTCCAACCATAGGCACAAAGGCCACCCCTGAGCACCTTAACCTTGACAGACATAATAATTCTGGAAGCAATCCAATATCCAACTAAGGTAGCACACCTTTCTCCAACGCTAACGCACCAAGCAAGAATAACCAAAGAGAAAGAAGAAATTCCAAACCATAACCAATAGAAAGTCCAAACCATAACCAAGAGAAAGTCCAAGCCAAAACCAAAATGCTAGTTGCAACTGCAGCTGTAATTCCTCTCCAAACTTGTGCACCATTGGTCTTTGTGCAATTGTGAGAATGAGTATGACAAATGATCTCTAACGCCCTCTATTTATACTGCTCTATCTCACTTGACTAGGCCAAGTTCTCTTTCTGGAGGCTAATAACTCAATAACACTCCCTCCTATATAGGGAGGTATTAAAGGAAATTTTCTTGAGCACAAACAAACCATTCAACCGGTAGCATCATCATAGCCACACGGGCTATCTCATGATCAAATAATGAGTACCATCATCACAATCAATATCATTTGATAGTATCAACTGTATCATCTCTCGAAGCCATACTCCATCTGGTTAAACGAGCATGATGCTCAATAATTCACTCACTCCGCAGAGTGATACAAGAACCATTCTTCTAATCCATACATATGTCCTAGAAGAATAATTGTTCCAATAGATGTTGGAAGCCATGCCATGGGATACAAGGACTATTCTTCTAATCCGGACATACGTCCTAGAAGAATAACTGTCCTGGACCATTTTCCACAAGAATAATGTTTTTCCATCATCATACTGACTATCCATCTAGCTAGTAATCATCTCCAACACTAGTGATAGTCTCCATGGCAATCTGAACAATTTCATCCAATAGAACATAATTGTGTCTATCCATAGTAGTACACGACTACTATCGAGTGGTACACAACCACACCTACTAGCACACATATACTAACCAATGACACATAGTCATAACTAGTGGAACACATACACCACAGTGGCATACAACTATTGTCCAGAGATAAACAGTCTCCACAACAATCATATCATCTGATATCAACCTGCATAACAATATCATGATACAAACTGAGTCATCTAAGCCATTCTTCCACTCACATCTGTGATATCTGGAAGAGCATGTTCCCTCAGAAGGTAAAACATCAGCCATGGGCTATCTGTTAGAAAAACATGACTGCGGAGAAATAAAATAAAACAAATGTGGAAACAAAACACAAAAGATACACAATACAATAGAGACATAGATTTGCATGGTTCACCCAGTGTGGGCTACGTCCACCAAAGAAATTTCCAGGTCCTTCCTTTATTATTATCCAGCAAATGAAGGGATAGAGCCTACAACAAAACTCGTTGTAACTTCCTCTTCTTTATCTCACAGTCTCCTCTCTCATAATACAATACTCGCCATAGTGCATAGCCGCAATACATTTCCCTCATAACAGAGGGTTGCCTTCTAGGGAAAAAATCCTAACATAATTTCTATTGTTAGATCTACGACCTTATAATGAACTGTCCAGATTTACAATGAAATTACAATATACATTTACAAGGAAAATTTTCCTTCGGGGCCCTGCTTGCCACCGAACCCCCCAGTCGGGGGGATAACCCCCCCAGACCCCGCAGAGGGGGTGCCCCCCCTCTGCACTCCCCTGCGTGGAAGAGTGTACATACTTCTGGGGTGTAAAGTCTTCATGGGGTATAAACATGGCTGAAAGAAAGGACTTCTGAATCAGGAAGATAATCAGGCTCCACAACCAGGACTATATGAACTATTCTTCCCAAGCATAGAAGAATAATTGTCACTGATTTTTTAACTTGGACCATTCACCTAAATGGACCATTCTTCCAGCACTAATCTTAGTGAAACTTGGAGAGAATGAGTCTTCCCTAGGGAATGTCTGTCCTTGATTGTTGAACCTAGACCATTCACCTAACTGGACCATTCCTTCGACACTAATCAGAGTGCAAATCGGAGAGAATGAGTCTGACCTAGGGAATTATTGTTCAACCATTTCCTATGAAAATGAATTTCATGCACCAACCTCCAAAATGAACCATTCT
Organism: Picea engelmannii; assembly: GCA_009831015.1. Classification (NCBI taxonomy): domain Eukaryota; kingdom Viridiplantae; phylum Streptophyta; class Pinopsida; order Pinales; family Pinaceae; genus Picea; species Picea engelmannii. Next base: position 466,181 of record ML778044.1, read on the forward strand.
TCGAAATTGATCACAATTGTGAACTTCAAAAGAATGAATGCCCGATGAGGCAGACCATTCTACTTGACCACTACTCAGAGTGACTGCCAAGAAGAATGATTGTCCTAGACCATTCCCCCACATTGGCCACAAGGGGAATCACTATCTATAGTACATCAACAATCTATCAGACCATTTTATTTACGAAAATGACTGTCTGATCTGGATGATTTTCAAACCCGAAAAATGCTTGTGCGTCAGAAATATTGAATCACTTTTCGAACTGGAAAGGAACTGGCCATCCTAGACCATTTTCCGAAATGGAAATTGATTGTCCATAAATCAATAACATATCAGTGCTCCCTCCCAACCTGGGAGTAATCGCTTCCTTTTCCAATCAGGAAGTCATCTCCATGAGGCCCAACTTGTCTCTTAAGTATGCAAACTTTTCATCTTAGACATAGGCTTTACCAACATATCTTATATCTGCTCATCTGTGGATATATACTAGAGAACCACTTCTCTCTTCTGTACTTTATCACGAATAATATAATGCTTGATCTCAATGTAGTTCGGCCTGTCATGGAAGATAGGTTTCTATGAAAGCTTCACATGGCTCTAATCATGTTACAATATATCATGGTCGGATTCAACACCTGATAAGACGATCTAGAAACCAGCTTACATAGCCACATTGTTTTTGTACAAGTATCAGAAGTTGCAATAGACTTTTGTTCTGTAGTGTTGAGTGAAACAAACTTCCGTTTCCTGCTAGCCCATGACATTGTGGTAAATATCAAACTAAAACATATCCAAGTATCACTTATTCTATTATCTGCACTCCCTGCCCAATCTGAATCGATAAATTCATGCAGTTGTATGTCATAATTTAAACGTCCCACAAAAAAAATATCCGACTGAGTATTCTCCAAATACATTAACGAGCCAATCAATTGTCAATACAGAGACGGGTCTACTAGATTAGAGTCTCTTCAACTTCTTTAGATATGTTATCATGGGAGTTAGCCATGGATTTGAAATCCATCATCCCAGACTTCTGAGTAACCATTATGATACACTTTATTTGTCATAGGAAGTTTTTTCCACGCTTTTGTTGTATATGAGATACTCTTCATCAAATTTATTGAATTCATACAAGGTCTTCTTCCATCTCCATACATGGGTCTCTTTCTGGTAGTAGCTTCTTTCTCAATTTTCTTTATTGGGAAGAACATGTAAATTTCAATCCATGGATACTAAAAGAGGTATGTTTGGTTTACTGGAACAAGTTGTCGTCATAGTCTTCTCCCTCATCGTGGAATAACCTCTAGTACTAAATCTCACAATGCTTCCATTCATAAGTATTTTTCACATTTGTTTACATACAACTTTCTTCATCACAACTTCCATTTCTTCAAGTGGGTTCAAACCAAGCTGGTAGTCTTATGATTCTCGGTATAATAATTGGTTGTTCTGGATTTTATTTCTTTCTTGGAATATTCATGTTCTTTCTCATGTTCCTTTTTAACTTTGGGGTCCATAGAGTCTTCTATATAATCCACGCCCTTCCTTGATGAAGATTCCAAATTCTTCCATTCATCATAGGAACATAGATGTAGATGGACAACCAAGGATACTTGAGACTTATTTTCGAAGAAGACTTCTTCTAGAGTCAAAATGAACATGTGCTTCTTATCATGGTTGCTACTTTCAATGGGGAACATGGACAGATACTTCATAATCTTCACAGATTCTTCAATGGATCATATCATTTAGGATTAGCTCCCTTCTAATCTTGGCTTCATGCATGAATGCATTCTCTTCTTTTGGAATTATGTAATCAACTCCCTTCATCTAAGAGAGTCCATGCTTCTGTTTACATCCTTATTTCCTTCTGCAAAGTGTCACAAGTCTTATTCTAATTTCCTCTTGATTACTTACTTCTTTTTTATTTGACTCCTTCTGGGTCTCTTCAAGTTTGATTTTGATTTTGACCTATCTCGCAGTTGTTACTTATATAACAGATTCCAAGGGAATTTGTCAACGTACTTCATCTTCTTGTAGTCATCGTAATAGAAATCCTTATCTTGTTATTCTTCCATAGGTATTGTTTCACTTACCATATTTTCTTCTAAGAAATAGATATGCATGATATGTATAGGAACTATGTAAACATGGCATGTACAAGAACTACGTTATAGAAGAATATTGTTACCTTGACTAGAAAAAGAAGTTTGTTTTATCCTGCTTGGCTTTATTTGAGGGTTCCCTTTCTTCAACAACTGTTTCTTCATTTTCTTTCCTTCATTTTCTTTAACTAAAGACAATGGTTCCTATAGTGACCATATTTTTGATAGTTAAAGCATTGTATTTTTGACATACCCTTTTCTTGATTTGGTTTCTTCCTTAAGCCAAACTTCCTCTTATTCCTAAAATTCTTTAATTTTGTTGTGAAGGCTTGATCATCATATTTCTTTTGGGATTTCTCTTTTGTGCTAATCCTTGATTCTTCTTGTGCACAACAAGTCCAAAGTTTTTCAAATGTGGGATACTCCTTTCTTGTGTTCATGCTTGCGTCAAATGCATCCCATGTCTTGGGAAGGCCATTGAGTACTATATTTACCAGTTCCTTTTCTGAAATGATTTCTTCAATATCTTGTAGTTGATCTCTTAACTGAGAGATTCTTACAAAGTATGATGTTATGTTGTCATCATCATTCATTTTCATGTCATAGAGCTCATTCTTCAGACTCATTACTTGTCCAATGTTTCTGACTAAGAAAAGGTTAGTTACGGCATCATACATCTTCTTAGATGAGTCAAGATGAGAGATGTAGGATATTAGGTGGTCTTTTACAGAGTCCACTATGATACTCATACTGTTGGTGTTATTTTCCTTGAACTTCTCCATAACTGCAATGTTCTGAGGTTCATTCTCTTTTCCTGCTTCAAACTGTGGTTCCATGATCTTTCCTTTCACGATATCCAACACTTAATTATTATTGGCAAGGATGAGGTCAATCCTTGTCTTCCATGCTCTAAAGTTAGAAGCCCCTTCTAACTTGTTTTTTGACTTCATAGAGTAAGTCATGAATGCTTTGACTTTGACCAAAAACTCAAACTTGATGCCTTGGCTTGATGAGAGTACTCGGAGGTGCGCTAGGCTAGGGTGACTAGGCTATCCAAGAATTAGGTCAAGCTCTTCACTTAAGGTGCCTTAACAAGAGGGTTAGGGTTTTGTTGTTGCAACAAAACTTTGACTGCAACTGCAACTGTAACTGAGCAAATCCTCCCAATCTATCTTCTAGCGGTTAGACTGTCCGAAGATAGTGTGGGCCCATAACCTGTTAGAAAAATAGTTGTGCTCGTTTCACCATAAACAATATAGCAATATTGTCACCCAACCATAGGCACAAAGGCCACCCTCGAGCACCTTAACCTTGACAGGCAGAGTAAATCCAGAAGCAATCCAATGGACAACCCAGGTAGCACACCTTTCTCCAAGGCTAGCGCACCAAGAAAGAATAACCAAAGACCAAGAAGAAATTCCAAACCATAACCAAGAGAAAGTTCAAGCCAAAACCAAAATGCCAGTTGCAACAACTGCAACTGTAGCTGCAGATCCTCTCCAAACTTGTGCACCATTGGTCTTTATGCAGTTGTGAGAGTGAGAATGACAAATGAGCTCTAGCACCCTCTATTTATACTACTCTATCTCAATTGATTGGGCCGACTTCTCTTTCTAGAGGATAATAACTCAATATTAAATATTCTCTTGAGCCAACTTGTCTCCTAGAGTTATTATCCACCATTTTAGGGTTTCTCTTGCTTCCCGAAATATTCTAGTCTTATCAAAGGTTACACATGGAGGTTAATTCCTCCCGCAGCTACCATAATATCAACATAAAGTTATATGGAATGAGAAAAAACAAATTTCCCATTATTCTTGATGAAGTTTATAAGCTAAGTTTAGAGCACATGATTAACTTTCTTCAATATGTCGAAAATGAAAGGAGATTTTTCCACTTCCTTCATAATGAGGGAGAGAGGTTTCTACACGTCTACATGATTATTAGGGTACATATTAAAGAGAGGGAAGGAGAGAGGGGGTGTGTTCTAGAGTGCATATGTAAAATTTCATCCATGGTTGCTCCTACATATGGAAAGAGCCTCACATGTCATATAGAAAAATCTCTTTCCCACTAATCATCATTCGAAGAAGGAAAAGTATTTGACTATGTTGAATGTGCACCTTCAAGGTCTGTGTTCAATCCCTACCCCCGTAAGAAGTTATTAAGAAAAGTAGAGAAAAAATGGATATAAAAATAGAGTAATACCTAGCCATGGGTTACTCTTTAATTGGCACAAGTAAATGCTTGCAAAGTCCCATTACTAAAGATAAGTGGTCGGAAGATTTTGGAAAACCAATAAATAAATATGCCCTTTTTTCTATGATTTCACAAAAAATAATGTTTTAAAACACTTTAGACATACCTAATAATTAAAAATTGAAACAAAATATAATAAAAATAAAATATATTAAATTTAAAAAGATACCTCCAACAAATTTGGGAGAGAAAGGAAAGTGACATTAATTTTGCTCATTGAATACATTTTTTCTTTAAAAGACTCACATCATGACACAAAATTGATTATTTAAGTCATCTTTACAAATGAATTTTGTTTTAGACAAGATGGTGTCATTAAGGATAAGCAATGAATTGTCTACACAATTATAAGTTGAAATGAATGCATTGTCAATTGAAAACATCACATCATGACATAAAATTGATTATTTAAGTCATTTTTACAAATGAATTTTGTTTTAGACAAAATGGTATTTTGTTTTAGACAAAATGGTGTCATTAAGGATAAACAATGAATTGTCTACACAATTATAAGTTAGTGGTTGGGAGGAATGTTTGATATCCTCCCCACCTAAATGAAATGTTTGGTATTCATTTCCCATGAATTGTTTGTGTGATCTACAACCTCTGGATCTCACGAGTGAAAGTACCCACATTAATTTTGCTAATTAATTTTGGAGAGAAAGGAAAATGACATTAATTTGGGAGAGAAAGGAAAATGACATTAATTTTGCTAATTGAATACATTTTTTCTTTAAAAGACATCACATTGTGATACAAAATTGATTATTTAAGTCATTTTTACAAATGCATTTTGTTTTAGACAAGATGGTGTCATTAAGTAAGGATAAGCAATAAATTGTCTACACAATTATAAGTTGAAATGAATGCATTGTCAATTGTATCTAGCTCTAGTGATTGGAATTGTATCTAGCTCTAGTGATTGGGAAGAATGTTTGGTATCCTCCCCACCCTAATTCAATTCCTCTGGATCTCACGAGTGCAAAGTGCCCAGCAAGTGCCCCTTTGCTACTCTCTGTCTCTATATCTCAATACTTAGCCAATCTGTTGAAAACAAGACCGCATTGAAATCTGGTTTGATTTTGCAGCGCCTCTCGCCGGACTACGTAGTCTACGACTTCCTGCAGTGCTGGACTTCCCGTGTCGCTCAAAAATTGGGGATTCCCTCCATCGTCTTCTTCGTCATCGGCGCGGCCGCCGTGGCTTACTGCTTCTGTCCGGCCAGAGCCGCTCTTCAAAACCTGGCGGTTGAGGATCTGATGAGGCCTCCACCGGGTTTACCTGCCGAATCCGTTGTGCGTTGGCGGCACCACGAGGCACGGGCGGCGTTAGGGTACTATAAAAACGATGGATCTGGAGGCCTGAGGTTTGCAGATCGATTTTTGACGGCATTCAGTGGATGCAGTGCCATTTTCGCTAATAGTTGTCATGAATTGGAAGGGAAGTACATTGATTACCTGCAGAGAGCTACAGGAAAGCTCGTTTTCCCCGTCGCCCCTCTCGTCCCCGAAGGCCTCGCGGATCGATCCGGGGACTTCGTGGACGAACTCAATGATTGTGATTGCTTTAAATGGCTGGACACGCAGGCCCCTTCGTCGGTGATTATGGTGTCCGTTGGCAGCGAGTGCTTCCCGTCGAAGGCAGAGGTTCGAGCCCTGGCTCTGGGGTTAGAAGAGAGCCACGCGGCTTTTCTCTGGGTGCTTCGTCTGCTACCTCAGACAGCCACGGGTGCTGCTCTGCCCGAGGGGTTTCGAGCGCAGGTGGGAGAAAGGGGACTTGTCCTGGAGGGTTGGGCGCCGCAATTGCGCATTCTTTGTCACCGGTCGGTGGGGGGTTTCTTGACACACTGCGGTAAGAATGCAGTGACGGAAGGGCTGAGCTTCGGGTTGCCGCTAGTGGCGTTGCCGATGCAATATGAACAGGGGCTGACCGCCAGACTCGTGGAGGGTGAATGGCGAGTGGGAGTGGAAGTTGAGCGACAGCTCGACGGTTCGTTTTCCAAGGAAGACATATGCAGGGCGGTGAAGAAGGTTATGGTGGAAGAGGAGGGCAGACAGCTCCGACTCAAAGCTGCTCAGATAGCTCAAATGTTGTCCAACGGAAGTAAAAACTTTCATACTATCATGGAACGCCTCACAGATAAACAATTCCACATTTGAAGACTGTTGTTGTTATAGCCATGCCTATATATAACTTGGAATATAGGTAATTTAGCATATATAATCCGTCATGGCTTTAGCAATAACAATAAGATTATCAGAGGCGGAATTATCAGATGTGGAATTGTTTATTGTGATATGTGTGATTTGTGGTGAGTTATTCAGCACTATTGATATTTTAGTTGGAGGGAGGTTGGAGCTGTGTTACTGACTAGGATATCTTAGTTGGAGGTATTGTGTTAAGATATTTTAGTTAGTTGGAAGTATTGTGTTATGATATTTTAGTTGGAGGTTGGAGATATTGTGTTATTGAGTAGGACTATAGGTTTCACATTATATCTTCTTTACTTAGTGACAAATATATAATAATAGATTTTTTTTTTGTAAAAATTATAATAATTTAGTGTAAAATGTTTTTTCTGTTTATATTTTCAATTATTTTTAATGGTGTTGTATTTGATGAATGATATATCAAATATTTTATTATTTTTAATGGTGTTGTATTTGATGTATGATATATCAAATATTTTATATAAATTTTTGCAATTTGATGATATGTTAAATCCAATTTCATAATAATTATTTTATGTTATGCATAAGATTTATACCTTAAAAATTTTGATCTTTCAAAATGCTTAATAATTGTGGAGTTGAAATAAATCTAAATTGATAAATAATAAATAACTAAATTATTATATAATATTAATTAAGCAAGGCTTACACCTATTGACAATGAACACAATTAATCACCTTTTAATCTAAAATTCTAATCTGATGGCTAACAATTGAAGATGCTGGCATATTCTTAATCGTCCTCCCAAATCAATGAATGTGATTTCCTCTTCATAACTTCCTTGTATGTGCTGGCTATAGATGCTCATTTTCTGATTGTGTATTTCATTTTCTAACTATGAATTTCATTTTCTGATTGTGCGTTTCATTTTTTAGCTGTGCATTTTATTTTCTATCCGCACCTTTCAACATTCATCAGTCACTATTTTGAGTGGCTGTGCTAGTATATTCAAACTGTTTATAAACCAAACTAAATACGTAAAACTGTACCATGCAACAACAATTTCAGATTCAAATAAAATGTCAAAGTGAAGCATTTCACAAGTAACCCACACCATTATATTATCGTTGTACTTCGCCACGATGCCTTTAGAAAGCTCGATTGGATAAAAACTAATTTGTATTTTAGGTTTGGTGATTGATTTACTGTAGTAGATTATCAAAAACCGTTACTGAAAATACATCTGCGATAGTTTGAGAGTATGAGCTTTTCGGAGCCTTTCTACATTACACATCATGAAATGTGCTCAGGATGTGGCAGTATCGTATAGAAACCCCAGCACTGCTCAGCGTTTGAAGTAGTTCTATTCAGTGCTGAAGTTTAATACATAGTCTAAGTTTTAATGTTAAATATAATTAAATATAATTTTAGGTAGAAAAACATTAAGCACTATGTAGTTAGTCAATGACTGGTTTACTATCTATATATTTTGTAATTGGATATATACTATTAATCATCTAATAAACATTATGAAAAAGTGGTTTGCTAATAATCTACTCACTGCATTACATGATGTTTAATATTTTGGGTGAAGACATATCAAACACCATGAAGTGAACCAATGATTGACTTATTGTCTGTGTAACTTGTCTCTTAGATATATATTATTTATCATCTAAACAGTAAACTAATGATTAACTCACTACATGGTATTTAATATTTCCATACTAAATATACCATGATATTTAATATTTCCATATTAAATATACCAACAGATATTACTTCTAAATTGATTTGATAACCTGAAAAAAATGTAACCAACAGATATTACTTCTAAATTGATTTGATAACCTGAAAAATGTATTAAATGTGATGCATGTCATATGCCTTTTAGAGAGACTGCATGCAAGCCGAATTGTACTGGCATTTGTATATACCGGTACAGATTTCGTTTTCAAAACTGCACTATATGTTTCAATGCTTTGATTGGTGGGAATGAGTATAGTGTCCTCCACAATCCTCAACAAGTAGAACAGTGTCCATTGTGTACAATATCTGATCTTTTGCAGAACTATGGCAGAGAAGGTGTCAACAAAGAACTTTGACAAGGAAGGTGAAGAAACAAACAAATACAATAAAGGAAGGTGAAAAAACAAACAAATATAATAAGTCATTTCAATAGAAACTTGGAAACCAAGTTCCCTTAGGTTAATAAATGTTTAATCAGAATTCAGATATCAATAAATCCTACCGTCAAAGGATGACTAGGTGATTGCGAATTCGTTTGGGCGCAGCATAATTTGGGTTCAATTTACCTTTGGATGCAATTAGCCATTTCAGTGAAGCACAATTGGTAGTTTCATAAATGTTTACAGACAGAAACATGTAATACACATATACACTGTGACAAAATGTTGTAGAAACATATAATACACATATACACTGTGACATGAAATAGTTTTGAGTTTGTAGAATAGAAAAGACAAAAAGTTGTATAAACTCTTGAAAATACTTTTGAGTTTGTAGAACCGAAATAGATAGATATATTTTTGGTTTGCAAGTTTAGTTTTTGCATTTAATTGTGATTTTGTAATTTGAATAAATTTAATTAAAAATAATTCAAAGTTTCTCAGTTTGTGCACGCAGATTTGATGTTCTTGTGTGATTCATACGACACTCTTAGTAAGCATTCTCACATCTGGAATATGCAGAATAACCTCCATTATAATAGGGATGGCTTGAAAATTCGAACACAGCTATTTCCTCATTGGCGATATTTAACATTTATGAGGAAATTGCTGTGTTCAAAGTTTTAAGCCATCTGTGTTTTAATGAAGGTTATTCCACATATTTGATGTGAGAGTTCTCCCTGGAAGTGCCATACGAATCACACAAACCTCAAAGCTGTGCGCAGAAATTGAGAGGTTATGATGAGTAGCCCCAGATCTACGCTGACAGAAAGATCTGCTGCAACTCTATCAGATGACCACCACTTTTCTTCCATTAAAATGCATCTTCCTTTTGCCAAGAGAGGTCATCCCTAGATCGATGGACTGCAGGGCGGAGTTCTTCATGCATGGGCAAGGATTAATAAAGGTGGCGGATTCGAGTGCAACTGTTGTTTTTCAGAATAGAGATCCCATGAAGGGATCAACTGAAGGGGACTGGCTTCTTGCAATGTTAGCGTTTGAAGAAGAGTGCAACTACGTGTGTAGACATGAGAAAGCTCTGCTTTTTGTCGATACCGCTTCACCCTACGTGCTCTGCTTTTTGTCAATACTATGTGCTCGTACCATGGTATAATGTTGTAGTTGAAAATGAAATCGGTATAATTAGGTTTCTACAAATGCACAAAGACTGGGATGAATCATAGTCAAGGAATATAAAAAAAAATATGATTATGAATTTTGAGGTTTCAAAATAAAAAGTCTATTATTTTCATGTTGAGACAAAAATAAAGTATTTTTAATAAATATCATTTCCTACTTTTTCAATTATTACTTTCAATTGTTTTGAAAAACAACACTTTTACAAAATATCCATATCTTTTTACATTTTTTCAATAAATATTCTTTTTATTATTATGGCTTCTTCCTTTTTCTTATCATCACTTATTATATTTCTCTTATTTCTAATTTCTCTGGTCTAATCATCACTTTTTTTTATCATATTTTTACATTTTTTTCAATAAATATTCTTTTTCTTATTATGGCTTCTTTCTTTTTCTTATCATCATTTATTATATTTCTCTAATTTACTTATTATATTTCTCTTATTTCTAATTTATCTGGTCTAATCATCACTTCTTTATCATATTTTTCTTTCTCTTATTTCTAATTTCTATGGTGTAATCATCACTTCTTTATCATGTTTTTCTTATCATCACTTATTATATTTTTCTTATTTACTTATTATATTTCACTTATTTCTAATTTCTCTAGTCTAATCATCAATTCTTTATCATATTTTTCTTATTAATCTTTCATCAATTCTTTATCATATTTTTCTTATTAGTCTTTGCCAAGGGATTATAGCATTTTATTTGTGTTTACTTACTATTAGTTTTAGCTTTGACTTAAATTCTTTTTAGGGGATTTCAATCAAAATATTATGGTAATTAAAATAAATAAATAAAGTTTTTTTTTTTTTTTTTATATAGATATTATTGGATTTCAACTTTCATCTCTTATTATCTGCTTGGTAGTTGGGTGCATTAACATTTCTTCTTTGTCTGGGGTAGTGGCAGGGTGCATTAACACATTTTCTATGTAGAAAGGTCAATGAAAAATATGTTAATATATTTTGTTTACAATAATGTGTTACTCTCGTAACATAAAGGTGGAGACACCGGCTTCAGACATATGTTTACTATTTACCACCATGGTTGGCGATTCATAACCCTGCATATCAATTCAGAGCCTATATATTATGCAGTTCTGCAATGTCAACTGCCTCTACCTCATTCCCAGAGCTCACTGCTACACTGCTTTCCTCGATGCCAGAGCCTGTAGTGCCTTCTTTCACCGCCAAGATTGCAATGAAGTGAATCAGAGCCCATTGTTTAAAATCTCAATCCAACACCAATTAAACGAATGGAAGCACCATTAACAATAGAGTAAGTAGCAAGGGTTGCAGTACATTTTGTGAGATCCATTCCAGACCTTCTGAAAGAGGTTGTTTATCAAGATGGAGACCCTGAAGCACCCATAGCAAAGGAAGCATCCAAGCAAGCAGCTTCAGGTCTTTTCATTGGAGATTTAGGTAAATTCCCTTCAAACGCCCCTCCTCCTGTCACTGCGCACGAGAAAGTGGAATTGTTGAAACAAACATATGACAATTTGCACGAAAGAAACCAGAAATTGGAAGCATATTTGTAGAGAATAGAAACACAACATCAGATAGATTTCAAAAAGAAATTATAGGAAGCTTATCAAACTTTTCATACGAGAACGAGTTCCTTAATGCGAGTTTATGGTTCCCACTCAGAGGGTGTGAACGAGTAAGGAAAGACTGCTAGTGAATGAACATGAATGACTCTGGACTTTTCAGTTACTCATATAATGGAGATCCAACTTTTCCTTCCTTCCATCTATAGCCTTATACGAAGGGATAATCCATCCCTATACATCTTTAGCTTTAATAATGACCTTTCCTTGTTTCCTTCCTCGCTTGTTGTCTACGTTCCTTCTGCCTTCCTTTACTAACAAAGAAAATGTTGTCAAGAAATTGGAAACCCAACAAGCTAATGGGAAGAGTACTTTCAAGAACTTACCAACAAGTGCATGAGCAACTAGTATTACAGATATGACCGAATTGTCCAAGAAGATCGCCACAACCCGCGTTGAGAAACAAGAACTAATTAGTAAAGTAGCTAATCTTAAGGAAATGTCACAGAAGAAGTACACTTATTTATTAAATTATCAAGACATAGCCACTAAAGCAATTCAGGTAGCTAAAAAATTGAATTCCTAGTCACCAACATAGATTGTCGAGTCAGTCGTGACTTACCAGAAACAATGCGCTTACTAATGAAGATGTATAAGGAAGACCTGCAACTAAAATAATGGAGGAAGTATAATTATGATAGTAGTGGTTTCAACAAGAACAACTGTAGTGAATGCATGAAGGTGGTTTCAACAAGAACAATTGTAGTGTATGCATGAAGGTGTCAGATAGAACATCTCATAAATGGAAAAGGCCCTAGATTTATGTGTCGATTGCCACCGTTCAATTGTTTTTCTATGTATTGACTCTATTCTCGCATTGGGATTCGGTTGTATATTTCAATAAACCTATGAGCATATCGATCGTCCTAGTTTTTTCCACGCAAGCGCAATGCTCGATCGTGTCAAAAACATGCCTTCAACGAAATTTTGGGCTCATAGTTACAGTGGACTCAAAATTCGAGACTCTTTGCAATGTTCTCCACAAGAGGCTTTTTATTGTGCTCTTCACGAGATTATCCAGTTAGGAGATTAGATAATCGTGTCTCCAACTGCTTGTAACAAGAATCAATCTAACTATTGTCCAGTTACCGTCGAATTTTCACCATGCATGAATTTGGTTACAAAATGGGATTTGGCATCCAGCTCTGCCATTTTTCCTTTATAGGCAGCCACACAGTGGGACGCCTTTATCAGTCCCTGTCCTTCTGGTTGCAGGGACTCTTAGTAAACGGTTTTTAGCTAGTCTATTAGTTATGCACTCAGACCAAAGCTGCACGAACTATTTTAAACCAAAGTTTTCAAAGTTTTATGCCATTTCCAAACTCAAATTTGATTTTTTATGATAAGTTTTCAAATTGTGTTCTTATTTGGCCTCTTCCCGAGGCATGGGGAGGCATAGGGAGAAGATATGCAAAGTTTTTCATTTGAAACTTACAAATGATGGCCACTTTACGGTGTAAGTATCTTCACGTGAACTAATGCTATCTTCAGAGATAACATTAGTTAGTAAACATTTAATGTTTTCACTCCCCTTCTTCATTAGGGTGAGGTTCTTCATTACAGTTACGTGCCCACCTACCCAACAGAGGAGGTTGAGAAAATATTAGTGTCAAGATTTGTGTCACTCAATGGTGGTGAGTCCAGTGAATCATCCAGTGGATTCCATTCCATAAAGACTCCCTTCATCTGTGTATCCCTTCATTTGTTCATCTACGTATCCCTTGTTCTTTAATCTACAAAATAAAGACAACAGGTCAGGTTTTTTTCTTTAATCTACAAAATAAATTTCTTCTTTAATCTGCAACAATTTTTGAAGGTCTCAACAATTTTTGAAGGTCTCAGAGTGAGAATTCTAAAGTATTCATGGTCAGAAAATGCAATTCTAAAGCATCTTTTTATTACTTAAGATTGTCCTTTCAAAACGTTTCACTTTGATGGCTGTTTTACAGTAAATAAATTTATTGGGTGAGTGAAAAAAACATTTACATGGTACTTACCTGATTTGGACTTCATTGTTTGTAGGAATGCCTTGCTGAGGTCAATTGGCTATCTCCGCTAATGTATCTTCATGCCCGATGCTCTGAGACTGTTGTTCATTGCTCTTTGTTGTGTCCTCTGCCTGCTATGTCCTCTTGTGTCCTCTGCTTGTTACGCCCTTCCTGCTATGCTTATATCAGTCCAGCCAGTATAGCTTTGGACCATTTCTTGCGAGGGCCAAGAATTAGGCGCCATCCATGCCCCTTCCAAACCATTCCCCTGCTTCTGATTCTTCCTTTGGTTATTCCTGTCCTCGTCCCTGGCTCCTTTAGGCCTCACAGTCCTCTTCTTGGCCGCCGCCGCTGCAACAATGGGACTGGGGGCCGAAACAGGAGGAGCCAAAGAACCGGCACGAAGATTCGCATGAGTTTGCACAATACTCCTAACCGATAGGAGAAAATAGAACTTCTTATCCCCAATCTGCAACAAATCCTACGAATCAAGATTAATTGGAGGGTTTCTGGGAAGATACAACACTCCTTCCACATAACACCCTTTTTTCCCCAAAATTTCCATCGCGAACCTCTTTCTGTCGAAATCATAGTAAATCCTTGCGTGTAAACGGGAAACGTTCATGTCGCAGTCGAGGGAGAACAAATACGGCGAAGGTAGTAGCGCATTCGAGTTGCTCCAAGGGACAACTTTTTTGTTGTCGGATGAAGGTCTTACTTCGGCTAAAAAGAGGGAAAATTCGGCACGGTGTCCAGCGTAGATGGTTTGGAGCCTACTTAAATCATGCTTTGTGGGTACGACACTTGTGTAACATTCTTTCTTAGATGCACAATCCATACAGGTAACATTCTTGCTTGGATGCACAGTCTATATTTCACACCCACTCTCCAAACCAGACCCCCTCGTGCACACGATGCTTACTCCCCCACCAACAACCTTGAAAACACTTGATAGGCCAAAAGGACAAAAAGAACGGATGACTAGAAACATGAGGAAGTAAAACCAATTGATAGCAACACAAGCGAGAGTCATAGCAGGGATAAAGCCGGAGCCAGTCACCCACGTACTTCCCATGAAAAATCGTGGTATGATAGATGGAGGAAAGACTGGAAACCGTCAAATAGACACGTGTCGCTTTAGAAGGCTCCTGTCACAACTTTTTCACGGCATATCTGCTCAGAACTATGGAGAGTGAGTCACCCTTAAATTAAAAGAGAATACAATACTACAATAAGCATGGCCATGTTGAAAATGCAAAGAAAACTAGCAACCAAAGCAAGAAAAAAAAGAAATCAATGGCAACAACAAAAAAAAACCCACAAAAAAACACAACACACATATAATCTAACTCTGCTCTACGCCGATGGCTAGCCAAGGACACCATCCCATCTAGTCTTCCCTTTCCGGCGCTCCTCTCCCGCCCAAGCACTCCGTCCACCCTTGCCTCCATGGAAATTAACGAATGCTCCTCTACTACCCATCCCTCCATCTAACACGTCGACGACAATTAATGAATGTGAATAAGAGTTAGGGCGAGTTGGCGACTATATATATCTATTTTTTTTATTATGTGTTTTTTGGATTTTATTGTCTTTTTTTCAATAGAGCCATTACCTCTGTTGTGATATATTATGCTGCTATCATCATTTAAAGAACAACAATATACTCAAGCAATTTGTCTTTCAGAAGTCTCACTTCCTTGCTCAACAAACGTATCCCCTTTTCCTAGTGATGGAATCCTTGCCTTTACTTAGCACATGGAGCATAAGATTGCATGTTTCTTTTACCCGAGCAAAAAGATTGCATGTTTTTTTAGCAAATAATCTTCCTAAGTTATTAATCGTTTGCTTGACTTTTCCACACACAATCAATATTTTGAAAATAGTTTTGAGGCAAAGAGACAAGACAATGAAGGTTGAGCCAAAATAGGGAAGATAACGTAATCCTCTAAGTTTAAGCAGGTACCTCAGTTTAATAAGACTCTTCCTCAAGTACGTTTTGGAGGATCTTTCTAAAAATTCTATTGTAGCAAATTTATATTAATAATTTAACCTTGGTTTCATTCCCTCAATTGATGTTAAACATAATACAATAGTTCAAGTTCCATCATTGAAACAATATACACTATGCGTGTATCCTCGATATTATGGTTTTAAACCATACATACAATGTTTTAACTTGGCGTTTTCATCATTATGTTTGTTGGTATGTTCCTTGGACGGTTAGCCCATAATATAGTTTGAACTTCTTCATGGTAAAAAAAATTGTTTCTATCATAATCAATATCGCACACTCAGATTTAAAGACTTGTCTAAGAATATAGGAAAAGTTTGAAAGACTATCAGAACTTTTGTTTTTATCATAATCAATATCGCACACTCAGATTTGGAGACTTGTCTACAGAGCAACAAGTCCCTGACTTATTTCTGCCTTCTCAGCAGGGACTTGTTGCTCCGCAACTATCCTTGTTTAAACTAGAATCAAGCAACAACTACCCAAATTGTGTTCACGCTTACCAAATCATATATGGAAGCGTCCACCAACCTAGAATTTCTAATGCCAACTCGAAATTTGCATCCATCGAGTTTATTTGCGATGGGTAGCAGTCAGGCGGATCGCCCAACCTACCTCCAAGACGATGCACTTGACGCCAAACCTCTGTTCACTTTTCATTCACCGAGAAATCGTCGGGCTATGCCTCCATTTGTAGAAGATGATGGAAACGTTAACCAATGCCATAGTCCGGTGGGAAATGTTAGTAGTGTGTTGCTCATAAAATCCTCCCTCTCTCGTAAATGTTGGCATAGAAATGTCGGGGGCGTTTCTTTTTAAATCTCCCTTCTACACACATTAACTAGCCAACCGAGATCATGAGATATTGACTAGAGGTAATCTCTTCCCTTTGCATTGGTTTGATCTGGTTATTTGTGTTTGGTATGAGTATCGACGCGCTATAATCCACTAGAATAATAACGTGCCTATTTTAGACACACAAATTTGATCGGATCTACGGTTACAATGCTTGAGGAAATTGTGGGCCACATCATTTATATTGAGTTTTTTTGTCGTATGATTTCTTGATAGCCTTTGTTCATTCAGAGTCTGAGTTTCTTGGCCTACTCCTTAGCCTGGCTATGTTTTGACACATAAATGTGGGTTTTTTCCTGACAGTCGCGTACATACATGTGTTTTCCTTCTGTAAGAAGCGTATATACACGCTTTTCCCTTGTACAGTCGCGTACATCACCCTTTGTTGTTTGGTTGTTGGGTTTGATGGTTGCTGGGTAGGTTTTGATGATTGTTGAGTTTTCTTGGGTCTCTGTTATGACTGTTAAGTGTCTGTGGAATGATAAGAAACCTTTCTTTGGTTGAATTTTTGGGTGGTGCCTTTCTCATCATCCTTTTCATTTGATTGTCCTTTCATCTTGGGCTGGGTGTTTTTCTTCTTGATATCCTACTTGGTTTGTTCTGTTTACATAAAGTAGAGTTCTTATATCAAGTTGTTGTTCAGTCCTTGCATTTTCATTCTCTTATATTGAAAATACAAAAATATTAGGCATTTTACATTGTTCGCATTTGATTTTTTAGGTCCTTATCATTGATCTTAGTACATGTAAAGAAAGATTGCATTTTATTTAGAATTGCAGAACTAAACTGACAATTTCATTCTGAAAAGCATATCATTTATTGGGAATTGAAGTTAGGACTTTGCATTGTATTCATATTCATTTATTTTACTTGCTGAGTCATAACATCACTAGTTTCACGATCGCACATTTTTTGAGTAAGCAAGGCCACTAAAAGTAACAATATAATTTAAAATTGATGAGTAACGATTTTATTTTTCTATGGTGCACAAACTAGCTTAGGATTTAGAGCCTTGGAATAGGATTTTTTGAATAAAATTCTCCAAGGCTATTAAATCAACATATGTGTCTGACTAAGGGAGTGGAGAAATCCATTGTATAATAGGTAATATTAGGAGGCTCCTCTTACACCGAATTTAGGCATGAGGTTGGTTGAAGGGATATCCCCTCGATACCTTCTTAGCATCATATATATTTCTGGAGATCTATTCGTATATGGGGATCTTGCTAGTACCCTTACCTTTGTGAGAGGCGGTGCTTTCAAGGTTTTGAGCTTTGTTACCCTTCCCATACGGTGGACCTGACTTACAACTGTTCGCCCATGCATCGGTTATACCATGGTTGCTTAGTTTCTTGACTTAGGTACCACATAGGTTACTTGTAGGGGTTATTCTACAGGTACCCTGTGTCAGATAAGAGTCAGACAATACACAACCTTTATGGAGGATTACCTCTCCGAGGGGATCTGACCGACTGGTTGTTGTTAAGCTCTAATATTGGCTCATTACCCCTTAATTGGGGCATATTAGATTAGTAATGTTATTTTATTTATGTCGGATTTAGGCCATTAGTTGTAATTTAGATTAGTAATGTTATTTTATTTATGTCATCTTTAGGCCATTAGTTGTAATTATACCTCCTAGTCTCCTATATATACCAAGGAGACATTTTCATTTTGAATCATCTTGTACTTGAACATTTAAGTGGGGTAAAAGGAGGCTGCCCCCTCGAAGAGGCTTATTATATGAAATTATCTCTTTTCCAAGGCATTGAGTACTTTTCCTAAGGTTTTTATATGCTATATTGATGTTTGGTTCTTAACATATGGTATCAGAGCCCAAGGTCTTGGCGTTTCGCTGCTACATTTGAGACACCGTAGAATTTTCACTATAACTTTTTTTCTACAACGTTTCCGAAGGAAATTATTGGACGGTATTTAGAAGATGGATCAAGGTACGTTGTGTTCAAAATTAAGCTCCTGAGGCCTTATACTTTCTGAGATACAACCTGTACAAGATAGGGTTCTGGAATCATCCTGAAATGAGTCATTGACGAATTTTCGCTATAAAACAATTTCTGTAATATTTCAGACCCTGAACTCCGGAGTCCATTTAAATAAATTAGTAGTGTATCTTTGGTAAAAAGTTCAACTTCTGGGTCATCTTAAATTTGTAGATACACCTTGTGTAAGATAGGGTATCTGACTAGCCCTATTGACTAGTCTCAAGAAGGTGCTCCAGGTAAAACAATCATAACTTCTTCCTAGAGTATCCAAATTGCGTGGAACTGGTTGCATTGGATTGTGGACAGTTTGTAGTATTTGAGGTATGAGTTTCAGAATTTTATATCAATTATTTTGTGCGGGACAGACTATACAAGTGAGATCTCCTGGAAAGGCCAAAAATCGGCAAGTTGTGGGGAATTTACCGTAAATTCCACTTGGCACATCCAATTTTGATCAGACCTGTGGCATTGCAGAGAAGAAATATCATAGAAATATATAAGATAAAGTTTCATACCCAGAAGGGCCAAAAATTGGGAGATACAACAAAAGAAATATTGTCTAGCAGAACCACCTCAAAATCAAGGTTCAAAAGTGATACTTGGCCAACATGCCACCCAAAAAGGGAACTTCTACACCAA